>VWPU01000443.1:0-28974 GCA_013398955.1 Callaeas wilsoni
GCGCAGCGCCGGGCGCGGAGCCGCTCACCGGCATCTCGAAGGGCAGCAGGCGGCTCGGCGGGGCCGGGCGGGAGGGGAGCGGGGCGAACCGGGCAGGAAAGCGGGCACGGAGCTTCCTCCTCCGCCTACGCTGCAGGAAATGAGGCAGCGGCAGAGGCGGTGCGAGGAGGGGAAGCGGGAGCCGTGCACCGCCCCGGAGGCAGCGCACCGGGAAGGGGTCCCGGGAGGCATCGCTGTGCCCGGGCACTGCCCGTAAGGGAAAGGGCCACGGAGAGGCACCGCTCTGCCAGGCCACTGCCGGTACCGGGAGGGGTCCCGGGAGGCACCGTTCTGGCCGGACACCGCCCGCTCGCGGAAGGGGTTCCGGGATGCTTCGCTCGCAGCTGGTTTTCTCTCCTGTGCGTTTCCAGCACAGCCCGGCCGGCTGCACGGGGCACTTCGTGTAAGGAGGCACAAGAGGGGGCCAAACGCGTTTCTGTTCAGAGGAATACAATATTTTAAGGTGCACACTCCAATTGCTATCAAGCCATTACCTTCCCTGTGACCCAGCGTTGCTGAATTTGACCCCTGACCCTGACTCATGGCATAAGTCAGCAAGAAAAAATGGGGAGGTTTGGAAGGTGAGTCACAATAATTCAACTGCAGGGCTGGGGTTTGTCCTTTCTAAAGGCCCTAAGCATGGCTTGTCCCAATGGCAGTCTGGAGGTGAATTAAACCACCGAAGTTTCCCCAATTTTTGAATGGTTTAATTCAGCCAGATCAAGACCTGCCAGGGACAGATTTTTGTGAGCCCTTTTCCTCTAGAGATGCAGGATTTTCTGGTCTGTTGAACCTCTTGCCCAGTTCTGGATTTACTTATTTATATGTACTAACACTGGCCTATATGTTTCATAACACACACAAGCATAATAAAAAAATTGTTTATTAAAGTAGTCACTCTCCACTATAAATATTAGTTATTTTACAGATAAAGCGTTAAGGGTGTTTGTGTAGGAGTTGGGGTTCTTTCTTTTTTAAATTTTTATTTTTTACCAAAGTAAAGAAGTATTTTCCTCCCAGTTTGAACATGTTTTTTACTCATCCACATGATCTTGAAAGTATTCATCCACAAGAGCAGATTTATCTTCTTCACATTCCTGTCAAAAAAACCAGAAAAATATAAACCTTCCTGGGTTGAACATAGGAATTATCAGGGGACTTTGAACAGTCATGCAGGAAAAAATCTTAGTGATCTCAGTGGTCCTTTCTGACATTTGAAGGTTCAAATTCTGTTAATTTTGAAAACCAAAGCAATACTTTTAAACAACCACTTGATCAATCTGCATATGCAAGATGATATTAAAGAATTTCCCTTTTATAACTCTAAATGATGATGATACAAGCATTGTCATAAACACAGCTTATTTTGAACCGTACCAAACTCAGACAATAATTTATTAACAAGGCAAAGAACATATTTATATTACAACTTATATTATGGATCCATTCTAATTTTTCATCTTCTCACCAGCAGTCCCTTACCTTTGGTTCTTTAAATTCCAGATCTTCTCCATACTGAATGGTGAAGTCGATGTGCTGCAGAACTATGTTTATGCTCTCCTCATCAGAGCGATCCAAAGGCAGAAATCGAACCATACCATAGTCATCAATCTACAGAAGGATTCAAAGGAAATGCAGTAAGTTAATTCTCAATCACAGCACTCTAAGCCACTTCCTTAAACCACACTTGTCTGGACTTCTAAAATACCATTTAAAGTCACACTGCAAACCAGTGGCAACTCCCCACTCAGAACACTTGGCTACCAGTCCTGAGTTCTGCACAGGAGAAAAAGCCAATTCTCAAAACTGCCAACAGAAAAGAATTCAAAGAAAATGTACTGGCTACAATCCAGATATCAAGAGTATCATATCAACAGTATCAAGAATCTCATGCTAATCTGAAAAAATAAAAAACTGAGTTAAAAGAGGCAAAAAGTGATAGTGAATTTTAGGGTACCAGCTCAAAAGCAATATACCTACCAATCCACATATAGATTTGGTCAGTTTTTTAAACCTTTTGCTTTTCAATATATTTGTAGAATCTTCAATCATAGAATACATATCTGGATCCAAGTACCTGCAGAAATAAAGTCATCATTAACAACAAAAGTCTGTCACTCAGAATGACACAAAACATCCAAGATAATTATTTACAGAAAAATCCAGAGATCAGTACAAACATGGAGTTATTCTTTTGACTCTGACTAAACTAAGCATCCTACTCAGATGTTTAAGGACTGTTGGTTGAAAAAAATTAAATCCATCTTCTCCCATTCCAAAAGCATATGTTTTAATTGTGGGAAACATTAGACTGAACTTTCAGTGAATTTTGCCTCAGTATATTATACTACAGAGTAAACAATTTTTTGGAACTTACTTTTCTATTTCCTTCTTGGCTTTCTTGCTCAGTAAATCCATTTTGGTCATGACGTTAATCTGTGGAATCTCCAAGGATATCATTGCACTGAGAGCTGCCAGGATTCCAGAAATAAACTTGAAGAGGATGAAAAATTATGTATTAAAGTACAGAAAAACACAACACGAACACACAGGACACTCAACCACAGGCCAAATCTGGTAATGAATATATGGAACATGGACACAAAGCCATATGAGGAATCATTCTGTCTGCTGGAAAAAGGAGGTGCCAAGTATCTCTATTTTTGGAGTCTCAAATATGGATCTGCCACTGAAAAGGGCATTAAGAAAACCCAAGCCCTTCTTGGGATAGGTACTGCTAGATGGGGAGAGTGGCCTGCTTGTTCTTGGGATCCGAGAAAGCTCTCATGGAATCACAGAAGAATTTAGGTTGGAAGGGACTTGTGGAGGTTATCTGGCTCCTACAACTGCTCAAACAGAGGCACTTCCAGGTCAGAGCAGGCTGCTCTGGCGTTTGCCCAGTCAAGTTTTGACTCCATGAACATTCACTGCACAATCCCTCTGTGCCTGTCCCAGTGTGACCACTCTCACAGTGCTGCTTGTCTTTCCATCCATCTGGAACTGTCCTTGCTGCAAGCTGTGTCTGAGGCAGCTGATGACGGCAGTCAGATCTCCCTGGACTTGGCAATGCTTCCTCCGGGCAAACCCAGATCCCTGAACGGCTCACACTTGTTCTTTACCAAAATGAACTTTATTAACAGATTTCAAATGGATACCTTAAAAGATTCCACCATAAACTGAGAATCCACGAGGAAAACTCCACAGACCCGGAATTCCCACTGCTGCAGCTGCTCCACCAGCTGTTTCATCACTGGCAGGTGTGTGTAGAGCTCGATCTGACCTGGGGCACACTCAGCATGTTAACAGGTAGGAATGTGAAGCAAACAGGAACAGTTCACAGGTATATGCAGACATGGGAATTGCACTCAAATAAAAACTGATAAGGAAAGCACCCTCTTTTCAGGCAGCTCTGACTGTGTTTGGGTGACGTGGAAAAGACATAAAAGGAGGTTTTCCTCCTTCAGTCTCCAGTCAGTGTTAGTCTGCAGCTGCCACAGTGTTCCCACAGCACATGATGCTGCCAAACATCTGTGCAGTCACCCAGATCAGCCCAGGACCAGGTTCACTCCTGAGACACCTGAAAGCGACTCTGTTAGCAGCTCAACAAAATGAGAATTACCACGACCACCTAAAGCCAAATTTTCCAATTTGCAAATTTTCCAATGCTTATGAAGAGCGATTCCAAAACACTGGTGTGCGTTTACCTGGGCAATCAAACAAAACATAGTCATCCTCCACGTGCCCAAGGCTCTCCTCCAGCCAGCTGAAGTTATTGGCAAAGTATTCCATGCAAAACACCAAGCCACCATTGGGGCCAAACCTCAAGGACTCATCTTCCATGACATCGTCCACTTCTATCAGCTCGCGGATGTCTGCGACAACACACAGTCACCAAAGGCAGGCAATGAACTCTGCGGGCAGCCAGGGAGGTGAGAAAAGCAACACGACCTCACCTCAGAGCAGCGCCCGTGGGGGGATCTCCCCACTCACAGGCACACCCAGCAGCCAAACAAAACAGGTTATGTTCATGAAACTTACACAAATTCCTTAATTCCCCAAATAAATTTATGCTAAATACTTCCCCGGACTTATGGGGGGGGGGGGTCTTTTGAGGGTTCCTGGTGATTGTTTGGGAAGCATTCCCCAGATTTTCCTCTCATGGTCCTGGATCTTCTAATGACTCTCTTGTCCTGAAAGTATCTCAGCTGTGTGGCTAGGACAAGACGCACTTTTCTTATCATCTTTGTTCAGACACAAACATTGCTGTTCTCAAAACTGAGACATCTGCCTGTACACGTTCATCACTGGCGTCGGTAAATACAGGGATTAAGCACGAGCTGGCACAGGGAGAAGGGACAGTCACTGATGGGGGGAGTTACCACTGTTACGAGACTGCGTTAACCTCTGACCTAGGCACTGGTCGGTACCAGACCGGGCATTGTTCACTGCTACCAGGATCACACGCTAGTTTGTTAAAACGATTTTAAAACAACTGCTGCACGGGCTCCCTTTTAAAGCAACAGAACTCGTCCGGTAGCGCCGTGCCCGGCGGTGCCCGGGGCTCGCCGCTCACCTGCCATGACGGGGTAGCTGAAGAGCTCGGCCGCCGGGTCCAGGTTCACCACCTGCACGGCGCGGCCCAGCGCCTCGCAGTGCTGCACCATGGTGGAGCAGTACGTGCTCTGCAAGGCACACAGGCCCGTCAGAGGGCTCCCGCCGCCACCCCCCGCCCGTCGCTGCCCGCCGCTGCCCGCCGCTGCCCGCCGCTCCCCGCTCACCTTCCCGCTGCCCGCCGGGCCCATCACCAGCTGCGCGTACCGGGGCATGGCTGCGACGGCCCGGCGGGGAATGGCCGCTCTGGCGCCCCGTAGCTCGGCTGAACACGTGACCGGCACCGCGTGTAGCCCTGCCCGCCGCGGTACGGCGAGCCGGCGGGGTCGAACCGTGCACGCCCCTCTCGCGAGACGGCGGCGCTGGGGCGGGCGCACGTGCGCGCGCGGTGAGGGACCGGGACCCGCCGCGGCCCGAGGGGCCTCCGGTAACACCGAACACCGCCCCCGGGTCCCCCCGCTCCGCTCAGCCCCCGGCTGGCGGCTCCCACACCCGCCCGCTCCCCCTCCTCCGGAGCCGCGGCGCTGCCGCCCCTCGCAGGGATCCCCCCGGTGCTTGTACCTGAGCATCCTCCCGGCGCCCTCCTTTCCGTCAGCCCCGGCACCGCCCCGCCCTGCGAGCCCGCCCCTCCTCAGGTACCCGAACCGCATCCCCTCAGCTCCCCCCCCATCCCGCCGGTTCCCCCCCATCCCGCAGCTCAGCCCCGTCATCCACTCAGCTTCCCGCATCCCTTCAGCTCTGCCCCCACAAATACCCCAAGCTCCCCTCATCCCCCCGTGTCCGTGATCCCCACCGTGTCCGGTGTCCCAGCAGCCTCCCCCGACCTGCCCTCGCTTTTGGCCCCTGACCAGCCAGCCCCTTCCCGTGCCTGTTTGAGGTCTTCCTGAGCACCCCAATATCTTCACCCGCTCCATGACCGTCTGTCTCCTGTCCTTGTCCCCCTACCCTGAACCCACCGCCTCTGGAATTTTCTCTCAGCATTCCTCACTGCTCAGCACAGCCTGTACAACATCCGAAGCTGCCTCACACATATCCTGTTTGTTCCCATCGTCCTGGGGGATTTCTTGTGTGTTCCAAACTCTTTCCTTGTAGACTCCTCTCTTCTAAGTCCCCTGCTTGAAAACGTGTGTGTAAACCACTATTAAATCCATTAGTGGCTTGAGTTTGCTTTCCTTTATTTATGCTCTTTGTTTTGTTTTTTCCCCAGTGTTCTTGGATCAGATTGTGACTCTTCAGGCACTGATTTAAATGACCCCTTTCCTTTGCTAATATGAGAGAGGTACCCACCCCCACCGTTCATGTGCCGCTGATTTAACATGATACTTCACGTTGTCCTTAACCCAGTGTGTTCTGCAATTCTGTGTGGGTTTCTGAAAGGTCTTTCTTCATTTTGTGGCACTTTGGCTTCTCTCCCCTTTTGTGCTGGAATTCCAGTACTGCTTGGTGTCCTTTGTAGCCGTTTTCCCCATGTTTTGATTATTTTTGTCTCCCGTTTTCTTCTCCCTGATCTGTCACGCTCTTTTGACACTCGCACCTATTTCCCCTGGGATTCTCGTCGAGCTGGGGGGGATGTGACTGGCAGAAACCCAGAGCCTGGGTCCTGATTGTCTCACCCTGTGACCTGCAGGCCTGTGACATGGCCACAGATGTGGCTGAGCCCGTGGTCCCTGACTGCAGAGGGGACGGCAGGAGCGCGGCCAGGTCAGACGCCGATTACCCCCTCCGGGTCCTCTACTGCGGAGGCAAGTCCTGAGAGCTTTCTGGGTGTGGAAGGAGGGGGAGCACGGGGTCCCTTCCTGCAGGAAGCCAGTAAAGCCACGAGCACAGAAAAGGCCTCAGAGCATGAGCATGGCAGTGAGAAATGGAATGCGTTAAATTGTCGCGCTGCGTTTAGGAGTATTCTTTACTCGTCAGGTTTGTAGGTATGTGGGTGAAACTTAAAGGGAGGTAAATAATCTCCACGGGTGGGTTTTTGGATAGGAATGCCATTCTGCTCCAGGCTGGAATACAGTGGCAGGGGATTAGGAAACAGCCCTGTTGTGAGTGAAAGTGTGCGCGGTTGGTTTGGGCATCCCCTCCTTGGGACGCTGGAGAAAGGAGAGCTGACCAATCCACCTGGTGCATTCTTCCTGTATCTTTTGCCTCAGGTAGAAGTGGTGTTTTGTTCTGTAGCTTTCCCCAGCCTTGACCAATCCACCTGGTGCATTCTTCCTGTATCTTTTGCCTCAGGTAGAAGTGGTGTTTTGTTCTGTAGCTTTCCCCAACCTTGGCCAATCCACCTGGTGCTTTCTTCCCTGTATCTTTCGCCTCAGGTAGAAGTGGTGTTTTGTTCTGTAGCTTTCCCCAACCTTGGGCATCTCCTCCCCTTCCCTCAGTGACTGGCAGCTCTTGCTGTGATGGTTTTATCCTAATGCAGAGCATGTGGAGCACAGGTCTAGTGAGAGAGGAATTAAAATGTGGAGTGGCAACAATAAAGAAATATTTTTGAGTCAGTGTGTGGTTATAACCAGAAGTTATGTAAGGAGTCATCCCTGACTTTAAAACACCGTTTGGAATTTATTTACTAAGGCTGTAATAAAAAGGTAAAAAGTAAAAAAATTCCTTTTGTAATTTCTTTTTTTTCCGTTCTCTCTCCAGTCTGTTCATTGCCAACAGAGGTGAGTTAATTTTTTGTTGTCCAAATTTCCTTCTGTCCTATTATGCCCTATTTTGGTGTATTTGTGACGTATTTTGTCGTTCCTCCACTAACAACATTGATATGGCTTTTCTCTAGTACTGTGAATACATGCCTGATGTGACTAAATGCAGACAATGGTTAGAAAAGAATTTTCCAGATGAGTTTGCAAAACTGACAGTAGGTAAGAATATTTTCTATTTTCTAACTGATGTGTGTCCTTGGACATGCTTAGAAACCTGAGCTTGTCCAGTTCTTACCTCTTTCCTTTTCCTGCTGTATCATGTGAAATTTAATGCTTTGGGTGCTGTGAAATAGGATTTATAATGTCAGAAAACACTAAATAATCAATTTGTAGTTTCATTAGTAATATTTGCGCTTTCTTAAGGTTCCTGCCATAAACAGTCATCCATGCACTTGCTCCCATCAAAGTTTATTGGATTTTATGTCTGTCCAGTCTACAGTAGAGGGCTGGAGAAAAGGTCATTAATAATGGGGAACTTACTTGTTTGCATTTGGAATTTTAGTATTAACATTATCATTAATTTCTGTCTCTCTATGCAAGAGCCTTTATTGAAATTGTCACTGTAGCTTTCAGCTGAGACTTTTCTGGAGTCTAATAAATAATGAAGATGTAACATGCATCAGTCAAGGGGCTGCTGCACTTCAGCATAGTTTACTGATTTAGCAAAATGTCACTTTACCTCACTTTCTGTTCCAGTAAGGCTGTGGGTGTCTCACCAATAATTTTGTTCTTTTTTTTCCCCCCTCACTCCTTTCTGTTGCATTTAAGAAAATTCACCTAAACAGGAAGCTGGGGTTGGAGAAGGCCAAGGAAATGTGGGAGGAGGAGAAGAAGAGGAGAAGAAGAAGCAAAAGAGAGGCAAGGTCTAAATAGTTGATTGTGGTACTGATTTAAAAGCAGTTTGGGGCATCCCTTTCTCACCTGCTGGTCTGGCCCAGGGCACGAACTCCTTGCGTTTTGGTGGTTAGCTCTGCACAGAACACAGGGAATATCTTCCTCCCTGTGGTCTGTGCCAGTGGAAATGTTGGACAGGAGGGACAGGCAGGCCCAGGTGACCTGCATCCTGTGCCCCGTTGTTCCTGTCACTGCTGTCACACTCAGTCAGGGAGCAATTCCCTCCAACCTGAAATCAGCTGGCACTTCTCCAGGAATGCTCTGCCCTGTTGAGCAGCACTTTATGGGTTGCTTGCAGAGTGGAACAAAGGCTGCTTCCCTCTGTTAATGCCTCGTGACTCTGCTTTTGCCTTTGTTCCTTCCACCTCTCCGTATTCATGGAACAGGATTTGGTTTTATGCTTTTAAATCTATTACCTGTGTCTCCATTAACAGCTCTGTCTCTTCCCAGCAGTACTAATGAAAAGCATTTCCAAAACCCAGCTTTGGAAGTTGTAAAGTTATGTGGAATAATTTAAACACACTTTTATCTTCTATCGCTGGAGCTCTTTCTGCTGAATTAATTAACATACTTTCCACCATAAATCAGAGTGCTGGAGCTGTTAATATGCATTTGCCTGTGCAGTGTCAGTTGTGTGTAATGCTCCAGAAATTATGGTTAATACCCAGTAAGATTCATATTTTATGCCACATATATTTTTGTTTTATTTTTGTGTCTTGGTAACCAGTTTAATTTACCTTCTCAGCAGGCAATGTGTAGTAGTGACAACAGTAATTCATGTTCAGTAACTTAGATGCTTTTCCCAGAGATTTCAGGACATTTCATTTCAACATTAATTTGTTGTGAGGGGTGGTATTATTAGTTTCCAGTCTCGTTGTTCATTCTAAAATAATTGTGTTTAAAATATTTAGTGATTTTCTCCTAGAATCTAAAGTTTCATGAAAACTTCCAGTATGACGTTAAGTAGGAAGGTATAAGAATGACTATAAGAATGTGAGGGGAAAAAAAGCACAAATTTAATAAGACACTGAAGAAAATTTAAGGCAGAAATTTACTGTTTTATAATGAGCTGGTGTCTGATAATTTTAAAACAGAATTGAAAGTGTTGCGTGTTAGAAACAGAAACAGTCACAGGGCTTGGTTTACTTGTCATAAATTCTTTAGGTTTTCATGCTGAGAAGGCTCGGAAACATGAAACTTTGGTTACCCTGGAATAACTTGATGACTGTACACAAAGTTAGCCGAGATCTCCATGTGGCTTGAGGAATCCTGATGAGTGGAATGTATCTTTTGCATGCTCTACTCCGACTCGTAAACGCCTGATGTGGGGAGTGTTCCCACAGGCCGGCCTAGAAGCAGGCAGTAGGAAAGGTGGTGTTAAATGATGTGGGGTTGGCTGCTGGGGCTGGCTGCTGTCGGAGGTGTGGGGTTTGCTGCTGGCTCTCATATCCCTGTGTGCTTCACTCTGGGCTCCTGCACAGGTACCCAGAACTTGATCTGCTCTTTAACCCAGCAGCCTGAGGAAAGCAACACCTTGTGGCCTCGGGAAATGGGCATCAGCAGCTTGCTTTGCCTCGGACACCAGCCCTGAGAATGTTAAAATACTTGTGGAAAACTTCAAAGAAAAATGTATTTCTAGGACTAGGCCCAAAGAACAATGTAAATGTAAACCAAACACAGTGATGGGTAAAGTGTGGGGAAAAGCCCTTTTCTGCTGATTGTAGTGGGGGTCTGCCGTGCAGTCTGTGTTGAAGGCACATTTGACATGTTGTTTCCCATAATCCTGGACTTGGATGACACAGGATCTTTCTTAAATAGTAGAAAACCTGAGACAATGTGCAAAATACATTTTTGTTAACCGACAGCATTGGGGAGTTAACAGTTTCTTTGTTTACAGGGACAAAATCTGACCTTGTATGCTTTTTTCTTTGATGAACTGTGACATCATTTAACTAATCATGAGACCTTATGCTCTGTTTTAAAGGTGGAAGAGGTCAGATAAAACAGAAGAAGAAGACTGTGCCACAGAAAGTTACGATAGCTAAAATTCCCAGAGCAAAGAAAAAATATGTCACGAGGGTGTGTGGCCTCGCCACGTTTGGTGAGTTTGGGTTTTCCTGGCATTGGATGTGCCTGCCTTTAACCTCGAGATATTCTTCTGGTTGTATCCCATTGAGGGATCTGCTTCCACCTGTGTGAGGGGAATGCCCGAGGTGCTTTTAGCAGTTCCAAAGCATGTCAAAGGTACACTGACTTCCCACAGGGATAAATTATTAAGGTACTTGTTGCCATGATTTTTCAAACAAATAGGGCTACAGGTTTTTTGAAACGGGGCACAGACCCACATCAACAGAACGTGTGGAGGACGTTCAGCATTTTCTGCCTTGAAGCATTTGTAGATCTGTAGAGTTTTGGCTGTAAACAACAGACTTGGCTTTCAATGGAAGCCATAGCAAAGCTTCAGCTGTAAAGTGCCACTACTTTTTCAGCAGTTAAAACAAGGTTTTGGCTTTAAACTTGAGAAGATATTTTTATGACAACAGCTGTACTTAAATTGTCCATTTTCCCCTTGGCAGAAATCGATCTTAAGGAAGCACAAAGGTTTTTTGCTCAGAAATTTTCCTGCGGTGCCTCAGTAACAGGAGAAGATGAAATCATCATTCAGGGGGACTTCACAGATGACATTATTGATGTAATCCAGGAGAAGTGGCCTGAGGTAATAAACCCTTCTTTCTGTCAGGAAGACACACGCTTTTCCACACTACCCTCTGACTTTCCAATGATTTTGGAAAAGGGTTTCATCTTTGGCAGCACAGATTGGTGCATAAAAATAAAAGAGCAGTTGTTGCATTCCCACCCTGCAGTGAGGGAGGCATGTCAGAATAAACCCAGCTGTCAAATATCTGTGGCTTCTTTGTGACCGTTTCTGAACAATGAGTGTCTAAGTATTCTTACATTGCCATCCTATTTTTCAACACCTCTTAAAATATTGCAAAATTAAAACAAACAAAAAACCCCAAACCCCACACATATGTGCTTCAGAAGAAGAGATCAGCTAGTGCAGGTTGGACTGAAATTTAAGGCTGAGAGCTGTAACTGCAAGGGCTTTCTCTGACTCTCCCTTGTCCTGGCATTTCCCAAGTGGAATTCTTTATGGTTTAACTCCAGAGGCCTGTCTTTATTCCCAGCCCTGCAGGCTCAGCTGTGTCCTGTAAGCACGTGTCACTCACGTAGAATTTACAGCAGGGAACCCGGAATGGTGCTGTTTGCTTCTCCCACACTTCACTGCATTTACAGGGGTGCACATTGAAGGGGGCATGTGAAAAGGAAATACTTAATTTGCTGTGTTTTGGCTTTTTCTCCTTAGGTGGATGATGACAGCATTGAAGATCTTGGAGAAGTCAAGAAGTGATAGTGAAAGACTATCTTTATTTAATTATATGGTTATAAATGATATAGCAAAAGTGAGGCTTCTAAATCCATTTGCTCTGCAGTGAAACTGTGGAGAACCCGTATCCTTGGCATTCTCACTGTTCTGTATAGGCTGCTTGTTTTTTTGGTTTTTGGGGTATTTTTTGTGATATTTGCCAAAGTTAAATTGGGGTTCTACCATGCTTATGCATGAAGTAGATTTAAATAAAATTACTGTTCCTCACTGAATAGTTTCTGAGGTTTTTTACATCCTACTTTCCTCTAACTGTCTTAGGGGAAAATAAGGATTTAAAGGCATTAAAAGTTTGTTTTTCGTCTGCTGTCCTTTCTGCTGAGCTTAAGTGAATAAGGCATATGGCTGATGTAGACACTGTTACCTCTCATTTACCTGCAGAGAATTTTAGAAATTAGGATGGAACATTCTAAAGGTTTGTTAGCAGTTAAGGAACAGTGAAGCCTGAAGTGGTCAGACAGCTGGGCTGAGCTGATCATTCTGCATCCCTGCCAACTGAATTATTTTATTTAGTGGAAACACTGAGAAATATGTGTATATGATATAGAAATTTATCCTATTTCCATAATTGCAAAGCTCTAACCCTGCTGAGCTTCTAGGTGAGGCAGTTGTAATGGCTTTATGCTTTTAAACCTGCTGCTCCTTCAAGAATGGTAGTAATGAACACAAATTAATAGTGAGCACTATTCCACAGGCCATGTTAGCCGGTGAGCTGGGGTGCCAGCTCTGCTCTCTGTACTCCCACAGCCAGCCTCGAGCATTGATTTGCTGCTTTTTGTTTCACTGTTCCATTTAATAACAATAAATGCTCCCTGGTGACAGAGTCCTGGAAGTGACATGCTCCTGTCACTGCAGAACCTCGGTGAGCTGAAAGCCAAGGGGCTGATGTGTCAGACGCTCTGTTCTCTTCCTGTAAAGTTGCTTTTTTCAGTGATTTCTATTTATAAACCATGGGCGTATCTGGAGAGATAACTCCATCCCTGTCGTTGGAAATAGTGTATCTCAAGAGCTGCCTGCATCTCCGTAATCCTCCCGTTTAACGCTGGACAGGGAAGATGCCTCCAACTCATAACATCCCGCCGGGATGTTCATACTCATTCCGTATTAACATCGTTATTAATTAACACGTTTTTCTAGCAGCTCCAGCCCCGCCGGCAGAGCCCGGGGTGAGGCGGCCGCGGGATTCGAACACGCGGTGGAAGGACTCGAACCCTTGGCTTAGGGACTCGAACCGGCGGCCCCGGGACTCGAACCCGTGGCTCAGGGACTCGAACCGGCAGCCCCGGGACTCGAACCCGCGGTCCCTCCGCTTCGGGGGGCGGAGCTTCCGCCAACGGCGGGCGGGGCCGGGCGGCGCCGGTGGCCGGGGGCGAACGGGGGTAACGGGGGGTAACGGGAGGTAACGGGCGTTCCCTTTTCCCTTTCCCTACGGGAAACCCCCGGGCTTAGGAAGGGTCGCCCCAGCCGAGCGGGACAGCGGGGGAGCCCTGCAGGCCTGCTCGGGAGCGGAGGCCGCTCCCCGGGGGTGGTACCTCAGGGGCCCTCCTGAGGCCTGCGGGAGGCCGCAGGGCCGCCCCCGCCCCGTCCGCCTCAGCGCCGCTTGTGCTCCCTCAGGCCCGGCGGGTAACGGGTGTGCTCCGCGGGAGAGCCTCCGTGCTGAACGTGACATCCTTGAAGTGTTCCCGGTTCCACTAATGCCTGGCAGCGCTCTGGCCCCCAGTCCCCTATGAGTTCATCACTGCTGCGTTCTGCTTCGCCCCAGGTAAAACATGAAAGTGCCCTGAACAATCGGCTCTATTTTCGGTAGTTTCGGTAGGAGGGTACTCATTGTGCTACTGGCGGTTTGAGTCATGGACCACAGGTGGTACCACCTTGTTCTGCAAAGGGCTTCAGTCAAGGGCCACAGGTGGTACCACGAGCATAAGGAACTTCTTGGAATGGTCTCTATTTGTAATATAAACATAGCTCAACTAAAAATAAAACCCGCGAGTTTATTATGAGAGAATTTGTCACTTCCTTGTGTTGAAATGCATTCCATGTCTCACCTTTTGTAGGCATTTAGCCCCGATCACGAGAACAGCATCATTAGGAGACAGAGACAGGAACTCAAGCTTTTAATTGCAGAACTGAAAGATCGTGACAGGGAGCTCAATGACATGGTGGCAGTGCATGAGAGACACATTCAGGCCTGGGAGGATGATCTCCAAAAAATACTGACTTTAGCAGAACGATGCAGCTTATTAACCTGTAAGTGTTGTGATGTAAAGAATGAGATCTTGGTCTCTCAAGTACATTCAGGTGCTTTGACCCCTCAATAACAGTTTTGCATCATATAAGGAACCTACCCTTCAGCCTTTAAATTTTATTGTCTTTTTCTGAGATCTGAACTTCCACACTGGTGCTGGAGTGATCTGATCTTGAAGGGGGTGTGATGTTGAGATAACTCTTTCTCGTCTGGATGTGTAAATTGCTTCTGTGAATTCTTTGAAAAATAATCTGATCAAATAAATTTGGGGGAAGAGAAAAATTTGCAACCTGCTGGTGAGTTACAGGGCCCTGTGCCCTGAGGTTCTGCTGCACAGCTCTGAACAAACACAAACCACCCAGCAAAACACCTGGTGGCTCTGAACAGTCTCAGTACAGAGCTCACCACACAGTTCCTGTTCCATCTGACCCGGGTAGCCAGGGAATCCTCCTTCAAAGTGTGCAACACGACCTTCCGGGTCTGAATTGTGTGATTTTAAAACACTGGGTTAAATTATTTCTGAGATTTAAGAAGTTGTATGACAGCCTCTGAGCTGTTTTCTCACAGATAACTTTGTCTCTTTCCTTTTTAGGTGAGCTGAACGAGAGAAATGCAATTATAGAATCACTGACCAAAAAGTTAAAGTTATTAGAATCCCAGCATAATGACAGTAAGATAATGCCTGAAAACACACAACAGAAGTTTAAAGAGCTCACTCAGAAAGTAGCAGATTCCTCTGTTCACTGCCAGGCTCTGGAGGTAGGGGTTGGGTAATGATCTGGTTTTGCAGTCCATGCATGTACAGGATGCTTGTGATGAGCTGTAACATTCCAAACTGAGACAAGCAGGGTACTAAGACCCTTGATCACAAGCAAACTGGCGAACAATTTTTACTCCAGTCCTGTTTTCTCCAGTTTGCTCAGGATGCCACATTGCCATTCACCATGTTTAAATAACGTTGTGGATGCATTTACTGGGGAAAAATAATGACTTTGAATCATTGAAGTAATAGCTGACACTTATTTCTGTTCACTAGGAGAAAAATCAGAGTCTCCACTGCTCAATTTTGGAACTGTCTGCTAAAATAGGCCAGCTGCAAGCGAGGGAACAGGAGCTTCTCAGTATGCTTCAGCTAAAGGTAACATCTGTGACATCTGTGACATCTGTCTTCTCATGGGCACTAAATGTGGCCAAACTGCAGTGCAGCTGTTGGTGACTGTGCCATGAGGCTTCTGCCACTGTTGATCTCTCTCATGGTTAATTCTTAGGCTTGTTTGAGAAGGGAAAAGTGGTCAGCAATAAACTGGTTTATTTTCATCAACAAGCTTGTTTCCAAGCTTTAATTTCAGGGGTTTTTTTCCTCAAAAGCTCAAAAGGAAGTCTGTGGATCACTTTAACTACCGCAGAAGGATGTACTGTTGTTCAAAAATCCATTATATAAAAAATAAGAATTCATTCTGTTTCCTATTTCAGGACAAGGCCTTGCTTGAAACAACTGATCAGATTACTGAGGTTACATGTAAATTTAAAACGCTGGAGAGTGCACTGCGTTCAGCAAAGGTGGAGGAGTTCAGTCGCAACAGAGAACAGCAAGACCTCAGAGTGACACTGGACGACGTCGTGCTTCAAGTAAATAAGATGAAAGGTAGATGTTTGTACTGGGCACCTAATTCAGTGTAGACCAGCACGATTCCTCTTCACTCTGGGAAGTGTTACACTTTGTTTTACAGATGTCCTCTCTGAAAAGACGAAAGAAAACAGCAAGCACCAGGAAGAAATCAGTCAGCTGAAGCAAGAAAATGGCTGCTTGAGGAGTGAGCTGATGCTGACAGGTGAGGGTGGGTGGTTGGCCTTTCATGCCTTGGCTCTCAACAGCTCAGAGACTTCTAGGCAGCAATTCACTGATATCTGTGAAGGAAGCAGCTTGTTACCTGCCTTCCTTGCAGTTTAATAAAAGTATATCCCTCGTGTGCCATTCTTCTGTGGAAGCAATATCTGGGGCTTCTGCAGGGACACTTTGTACAATCTTGTGAAAGCACAACGTTCACCAAAGTGATTACACAGGGAGGAGTAAGTGGCCCAGGGGATTCTCTCCTGAAGATGCTGAGGCTTTCTCTTCTCTGTTGCTTTCTTTAGGGGATGGGTTTTGTTTAGGCTGCTTTAATATGCAGGCCTTGGTAAACTGTGTCTTGCTCTCCATAATACCTTTGGTTTTGGGTGGAAGAACATCTGGTGCTGCAGTGGATAGGAAAGGTCACTGCAATGTCCTCGGGGACAACCACAGAGACCTTGAAAGTTTAGGTGGTCAAAGGTGTCCTCTGCTGTGAGATAATTTCCTTGTCTCTCACTTTTAGGCTGCTACTACCTTTGCCAGATATTGATCCCATGGCTCATTATTTCAAAACCAGTAGAATTGGGAATTGTTTCTCAGCACTTCCTTCTACATGCATGAATTAGAATTAAGCTACTCAAGTACCTTTATCTTTTCCTCTTTTTTTTTTCCCTTTTCCCTTTCCCTTTTCTCTTTTCCTTTCTGAAAACGTTAAATAAATCAGTCAATGAAGAACAGTATTGCTGATAGTAAAATGAAGCCAGGTGCTGAGGAAAAGTCCAAGGAAAATACTGGATTTTTTATTTTTCTTGTGGGTTTTGTGCTCTTTTTATCTGAAGGAGAAACAGGTCCTGCTGATCTTAAGAAAATGCTTTTGTTTTGTTTCGGGACCGCCTTCTACTGCTACAGACACAGCATTAGCAGTGCACTTGTTTTGTGTCTATTCACCTGAAGTAATTTAAAAAATTATTTTGTTTTGAAACAGTGGAGGAAGCACAGAGAAAGGATCAGCTTTACCAGTTTGCCAAGTCAAAGCAAGTGCGGATTGAAAAAGAATTGTCCTGTTTGCGACAGGTACAGCCCTGATGGTGTTTCTGCTCTGAGGTTAGAGGGGCATTTTCAGTAACATCAGACCTGTGTGGAACAGTGTGAAAAAGTTAGCTCTAGATATTATTAATGAAGGAAAAAAAAATCTTTTGTGCCTGGCTGGGATCCCTGTAGAGCGTTGATTCATTTCATTTGGGATTAAGCTGAAAAGCCCATGGTGCTCCCAGGCTTGGGAAGCCACATGAAGGGCAGCAGGATTGGGGTTGCACACCTGCCCAAGGTGAACTCAGCAGCATAAGGGACGTGGTGTCCTGGCAGATCTGTTTTTCAAGGCTTAAACCCTGTGTGTTCACCTGCTCGCAGCTGAGGTTCTCAAGGCATGTTCCATTTTTTAATTGCAAATAATTGATGGGTAGTTACCTTCTCCATTAGCTTCACAAAAAATCCCCTGCAGTGAAAGCCAAATCCCATGATCATCGTCCATGTCCTGTAATTCTGTAACTGTGAACAACATACTAACAACATGTATTAAATATCAGGTAACAGTAATGATATTTTATTTATGATTCAGTGTGGTTCTGTCTTAGAAGAATACTCCAGTCTTCTAATAGAAATCCAGTTTATTGCTGCAAAATGTTATTCTCCTAAATACATGCAGAGATATCCTCTTAGATTTGGAAGTCTTTGTCAATAGTTTGACTACAGGCATTGGTTTATAAAAACATTTTGAGGCTGTTTTTGGAAGACAGGCACTGTGGTGCTGCCTGATGATGACGTCCCTGCTCTCAGACATTCACTAATGCCCCTCACTGCCTCTAACAGGTCTGTGTAAAACAGCAGCAGAACTTACACTTCCTTCATGTCAACTTGGATAGCTCTCAGGACTGCAGGCAAAAGGATGAAAAGACAGCAAGTGGAAGGAGGTAAAGACATTTTTTAATTTATTTTTTTTAAATAGCTTGTCTCAAAGAGAGGCTTCACTGTTCAACCCCAGCTAACATCCTGACAGGGGTGTGTGCTGGGTCAGGATGGCTTTGCTGGACTCGACCACAAACATCCAGTGGAGCTGTCAAGTGCCTTGTTTTTTATTTGGTCAGGAGACACCATGAACATCAGTCACAGACCAAGTGTTGTAGCAGGCCAGACAGCTCATGATTTTTTTTAGAAAGTGAACTAGTCTGGTGGTAGGGGTGTTAATCTGGCTCCCTACTACTTTTGTTTAAAAAGCAAAGTTTATTTTAGGAAGCAAACTTAGAGAATTGGTGCACACCCTGGAGGTTCAGGCAGAATCGCCACACTGTATAAAACATGAGGGAACTCTCAGACTGATTTTGAAAAGTAATAGCCAAATCTGGGCAGATTTTCTGTGGGGCTTTGGCAGGGTTCAGCTGCCTGGTGGTGTGTGAGCTGCTGCAGAACCGTGGCAGCAGCCTCTGTTCTGTAGAGCTTTAGGAGTGCACTTGGGGATGCTCTTTACCTGCAGCGTTTCTGACTCGTTTTTGTCGTGCCTTTATAGCACAGGGGCCACATTCTCTGCCTCTGAAAGCCCCAGCGAGACAGACACGGGTAGGACTGAGGGCAGCCACAGGATGTGTGAGGAGTGTGGAACTGCACCAGTTCCAGCAAGTAGGGTAAAACCCACCCCTGAGATGTGTGAAGTAGATAATAGACAGTTACTGAATGCTTCACACTTGGAGGAAACTACCTCAGCGTTCTTAAACCAGTGTCAAAAAGTTGTGAAAGGCTTGGCCGTCCCTATGGAAGAAGGAGAAAAGCAGGATGTTGCATCAAGCTTTGATGAGCTACACAGTGAAAAATTTCATGAGGCAAACAACACAAGGCCATTGAGAAACAGGGAAATTGGAGAGAATGGAGCGAAAAGCAGAGACCGAAAAACCTTTGACGTGTCTTTGCCTTCATATGATCATTGGCTTAACATCAAATCTCATGTAGATTTGCAAAGCACTTTGATCCAGAACAACATCACATCTGACAAAACTGATAATGGAAACAAAACCTGGGAAGAGAGATCTGACACTGAGTCTGGCCGAAAAAGCAGAGAGACTCCTGGGACCTCTGACTCTGATTCCTGTATTAATAACTTCATTGTAAATAAAGATGAACGATGGAAGGCACTGTCAGATCTGGAATGGCTGGAGATTTTCAAACCCAAAAAGAGAGATGGAAATACGTGCCATGGAAAAGATTACAGCTGTTTTGAGACTGCACAAGAGATGAAATGTACCTGCTCAAAAAGGTTATGAGTTTGGTTGCCTTTAAGAAATAAGCATAAGCTAGAGTTATGTAGAAACTTAGGTGTATAAGCTCTCAATATTATCTCAAGCTGTGTTTAAAGTAACTGCTGTTTTAAATTTAGTCTATCAACCTGAAAAGTAACAAATTTAAAATAAAAATAGCTCTTAAAGTACCATGATTCTATTTATATGCATTTATTTTTTTTCTCTTCTCCCTAAAAGCTGTGTGGGCAGGAGAAGCTGCAGTACCATATAACTTAGCCAAATAAATTAATCGAGAAAATCTTATGATTTTTTTGAAATCCCAGGTGTTGCTTGTAACTCTGATGGGTCAAATATGTCCTGACCAGAGCTGGACTTGTACAGTGTTGTTTCTGTGAGGCAAGAAACAGATGCAGGTTTTTTGTGATGCTTTAGTGACTGTGTTATTTCTGTTTAGAAATCACACCTTGGCTGGGCAAGAATGTAGGACACAGCTCTGAGCACAGGCTGCTGCCTCTGTCAGGGCAAGAAATGAGATGGCAAGATTTAAAGGACAGCAATCTGTCCACTCTCCAGTTCGTGGGACTCTATCCTTCTGTTTGTGCTGTGGGAGGAAAAGGACATGTGGTTGGGGACGAGCAGAATGAGGTTTCTAATCTGAGAAGTGGCAGAAGAAGACTCAGGTGCCTCAGTGGTGCTGGAATGTCTCTGAGATAAAAACCCTGCTCTGCATTTACAGAAGTGGCTTTGTGCCTGCCCAGGCAAAGGCATTCAGAGCTGGGACTTGCTGTGGATTTGTTCTGTTGGTTCCTCTATTTCCTTTCAAAAAATTGATTTACCGGCTCTATTTTAGGAGGATTTCTGAAGTTTCACAGCGATTTCATAGCTGCTTTTTAGCCGGAGGAGAGGAGCCTTCCAGCTGGTGGTTTGACAAGCACAGTAAATGAACAGCTGTTCAAACCTGCTAACAGTGTTTGCCAGCAAGTCTGCCCAGCATCCAAACAGATTAATGTTATGGGGTGGAGAGATCTGATGTATGGATGCTTTCATTCTGTGTGGCTTTTGAAACAGAAATATTGTAGAAGTTTGTTGCTGCAGTGAGACAGACCTGTTCAGAAACAAGGTGAATGGGCAGCCACTGAAAAAGAATGCTGGCCTGGCACATTCCCACGTGCCTTAGCTGAGCTCCACACGCCGTGTGGGCTCTCTCTAGTTTCCACTGCCTATCAATCATTGAAAAGACTCCACTCCCCTTCTGTCTACCCCGACCTTTCTTATCTACTCCCCCAGCAGCACCAATGACACACTGCCATCCCTCCAAATCCCTTTTGAGGCTGGGTCATGAAAGCTGCTTTCACTTTTTGTCTTGTCCTATTTGTCTTGTCCTTGAGTGAATTTTAAGGGAAAAGGAACAAATTCAACCTGGGCAGTGCAGCTGGAACAGATACCCTCCAGTCAGGGGGGGCTGTGCTACCCGTGTGGGATTTGCTGCTGAGCTCTCCAGTTTTCTTGATGCCCACATTTGGTCCTGGGGCCCTGCTAATTGGAGATGGATTGACTCAGTGCAAATCCCTGACTGTCTGCTCTCCAGCCTCTGCTGACTCGGATTTGCCAGGCAATAAATCCTCGCCCGTAAATGGGAGGAAGGCAGGAGCATTGCTTCTGTGAAGGGATTAATGGCAGAGACCAAACACAACATTCCTCCTGGGACTTGAATCTGGATCCTCCAGTTTTCCGTTGCTGCTTTCAGAGTGCTGATGATGTAGTTGGTGTTTAGGGAAGGGTGCTGGCACCTCCCTGTCAGCCCAGCAAATATTTTTGCCATGAGTTCCTGAGTTCTGGAACAGCCAACAGGGAGGCTGGTAACAGTCAAATACCTTCCCCAACGGCAAAGGGGATTGTGAAATCCCAGAGTGCAGGAGTCATTTCTGTGTGCTCTGACTGGGTGACTTCATTTATGTTGAGCCAATGTTTGCTGCCTTTGGATTTTTATCTCAGTTCTCATTTTAAAGATGGAGCATCAGCAGGTACCTGTTGAGTCTGCTCAGGCTGGACTAAGCCACCCATTCCTGAGCTGTTTCCCAGCCTTAAATCAAACCTGTTTCCCCTTCGTTTCCAAGCTGTGTGTTTTCCAGGACAGGCCACGCTCATCCCATCTCCTCACATCCCTTTTCCAGGCTGCTTGTTCCCTCGCGTCTCCACAGAACCTTTCCTTGTCAGAAACACAGACATGAGCTTTACTCTCTTAAAAGAGAGCCTGTTTTATCCCAGTTTTTTATGGGAGAAGTGAAATGGGACGCAGCAGACACTCGTGAGCTGGCAACTCTCATGAGGGCTTTTTCCTAGATTGAATGTCAGTTAAAAATACACCTATTTTTAACAGTCTTGCCAGGTATGGAATGAATTGTTGCACCAAAATAAGTGTCTAAAGAATATCTAATGAAATGTCATCGATTCAAAGATAATATTTTCTTTAAAATACACATCTTTTTCATTATTTGCCAATCCAGGCAGGGCTAGCTCTCTCCTTCTGTTGTGTTCAGAAGTTGATAAATGTGGTTTGCTCCAGTATTTAAAAATACATAAACTTTGGGAAAGGTCCCCCGTGATCTCTGAAGTGAGATGATGATGGTAAAACACTGTGAAATTCCCTTGAAAGGTACACCTACAAATATTAATTTGCCTAATGGTTGATTAGAACCAGAAAGGGATTTGGGTGTGAGAGGGGGGCAAGGAGCAGAGTATTGGGAAAAACGAAGGGTTGCCTTTCGTGTGCTCTTTGCAAGGTTAAATACACACTCAAGCACATGGTCATGGAGCTGGCTGAGACTGGTTGAATGTCAAACCCTCATCCTCAGAGGATGGAACTGATCTAGGGAAGCTGTTAAACATGGGAATGCTCTGAGGAACAGGGTAATCTCCCAAGCTTCTTGGTTTCCTTGGCTCAGGGCCCACAGCTATTTATGTTGTGCCTCGATTTTCCCTTGAAAGTTTAAAAAGGATGGTGATGCTGTTTCTGCCAATGTCTTAATTTTTTTTAACAGTGAAGGAAACGTGGATCTGCATTCCTACCACTTGGCTTCTCCCCGTTTGACGTCCACTCAGAAGAGCAACATGACTCAAAGTTCTGGGGAATTCTCTGGTGAAGACTCCCCTCTGGACATCAGTGACCTGGCAGTGACTAAACCAACAAACAGATGCTGCATGAACACAGTCAGTATCTTATTGCACAATGTCCTTGACTGATTTTAAGGGGAGTTATGGGGTATTATGACTGATGGTAGGAATGCAAATGTCTCCTGGCATGGAAGGACTGGGAACTCAAATGATGAGACAGCTTATGGCAAACGTGGTAACATATTTTTTTAAAAATAACTCCTTTTTGCCTCAATATGTCTTGGACAGAATAAGTATAAATGAGGTTTTTAAAAATAAATAAGATTTTGGAATGAAAAGCTTCAGGAAAATGGATGCTGGCTAATTGGTAATTCCACTAAATATCTGAGCACACATGGATGCAGTTATCAGAAGCTATTGGACATTGTTTCTTTCCTGTTCTCTTGGTCTTCCCTCCCTTTCATGTCTTTATCCTCCCCTTTATCCCTGTAGTACCTCTCTTGTGAGTGCTCATATACCTGCACGTGGAAATCTGTTAAAAAAGGCACTAGGAAAGAGCTCTGTGTTTATCAAACACCAGCAGTTAGAGCCTGTTGTGTTGCAGTATTTTGAACAGAAACATTTCAAAATCAAAATGCTGATTCTTGGTGCGTTACAATTCTTTGAAATCCTCCAAAAAAAAGATCCTTCCGTAACTTTGGCTCCTTCTCTGTGTCCTGCAGGACACCAGTTCCCGTTCTGGAAGCTGGAGCGCTCGTTGGCCCAGTCCCCACAGATGGTTGCTGATCTGGAGCTCAGCCTTCTCCACACAGGCCCTTCCTGCATTCCCAACACCAGCAACATGAGTAAGGTACAGATTGCTCTCCCAGGACTCGGCTGAGGCACTCAGGATTACTGATTGGGAACATCCTTTCCCTTATGCTTGGCTTGCACTGCATTAGCAAAGCAAGAGGAGGATATTGGTTATGAAGAGACAATTCCTGCGTGCCTTAGTGCCTGAATCTTTTACAGGATTCTGTATGGCTGCTCAAGGTCATGACAGGATTTGACTTCTGCACGTGTCTAAACAGATGGAAGGCAGAAGTCATTTTGGGGCAAGCTGTAGGAGGTCTAGAAAGAAGTGAGCACTGATTCTTTCTCACTTGAAGCAAATGAGATGATTTCTCAGGCTCAGCACACGCTCACTGCTCTGCTGTCCCAGAGACTTGCAGTCAGAACTGGTTTATTGTTATATTCATGGAAAGGAGGGCAGTATAGGGAGTAGGTGGTGTATAGGATACTTTGGGTATGGATTTAAACCAGAAGCTCAGCTTAAATAAATGTAGAGTTTTTGTGGGTTAATAGTTTTAGCTCCTTCATCGCAAGGTCAGAGAATCTATTCAGTGGTCAAAGAAAAGAACCTGTATGTAGCTGTCATGGTAGTTTATTTTATGAGCATAAGTGCTGATAAAGTTCCTGTTGAGTATTTGGGCAGTAGAAGTAATCAGAGAAAGGGTCACTTGTTTGGTGAATAAATATCCATAAGAATTTCTACCTTGTTTGACAAGGACATTGTACCTTTTGTCCCTAGAAATGAGCACACTCGTGCTGGTGTATATCCCAAAGGGAGGATTTAGGCTCCTGGTTTCAGAGCAGTGCTGAACCCTCATCTTCATCCTCACACGTATCACCTCCCTCTAAAAAGTTGCGCTCCTTGTAGCCTTAGATGAACTTGACCAGAACAACGTTACTGTAAGGAACAGACAAAGCCATTTTTATAACATTCAGAACCATAAACCCTTCGCTGTGCTGGGCCCGAGTGTAAAGGTTGTGTGCCAGCGTTTGCATAAACTGAAAGGATATTTTGTTCAGAAGTTCCTCTGCAGGATTTCATTCAGTGGCAAAGACAGCAGCAGTTTAGTCTTTTGCAAAGACTCCTGAGTAGGAGGATTCCTGAAAAGCTCCCTGCACACAGTGCTCGCTTGTGGCTCTTGCCCAGCCCCATCAGCTGTCTGGCTCCTGCTCGCTGCTTGGCACGTCACAGCTCGGCTGCTCCGGCTGCCCGTGACTCTGCTTTATAATCTGATGCTGCATTTTTGAGCTTGGAAATCGGCTTCTCCTTCAGCACGGGGGCTTTAGTGGACAGAAAAGAAAAGCAAACTCGTGTGTGGTGGCGGGAGCAGATCCCGAGCCGCATCTGTGGAACTTTGATCTACTTTCAGAGCGGTTCTGGGCGAAAACTCGTCGAGCATGTTTGAGTTAATCTATGCAGGCCAACTAACCTGTGCTTAAAACCAGGCTTACCTGGGGCTGTTTTAAACTGAGCTTTAGAACGTCATAAATGTAAAATGCAGCCTTTAGAATTTAATCAGGAGGGATCGGTACGGGTTGGATTCTGTGCCCTGCTTGGGGGAGGGAGGAGAAGGGGGAATTAAGAAGTGTACCCCTGCTGCTCAGCAGCTTGAACCTGGCAGCTCTGGAAATTTTATTCTCTGAGTCCTTTGATTTCCACGTAGGGTTTTTACATTACAATAGAAACAACAGAACTTGCAGAACCTCTTCGCAGAAGCCAGTTACCTGCTGCAGAAGAAAGAGATGCTAGGCTTCCTTTTCTTCTCTGTGATGTTCCCTGAGCATGAGGGCGTTTTCAGCTTGATCTTTTTTTGTTTGCTTCCCTCTTTATAAATGCATCTGCAATATTAATACACTTGATGGATTTCTGAGATGGGCCTGGCACAGGATTCTAAGTGCATTTCCAATAAAACTCTTGTGAGTACTGTAACAGCAAACAGATATTAAGGCAGCAAGTAGTTCCTTTGGTCAAATAATTAAACTTTTCTCAAGCATGTACCTCATCTTCAAGGCAGTCGGATCTCACAGCTTCATTCCCCAGTACCTGTACTCTCCTTTTTGTAGTTAAAACCCTTCTGTGTGTTACAGATAACAGGAACAAGGATGTGAACATTGTTAAATGAGAGATTGGGAAGTTTTTTCCAGTGCCAAGGCCAAGGGCCATTTTAGGATATTATTCCTGGGCTCAGAGCCCCAAAAGTAGAATGTATTGAATAGAGCTGTTTCAGAATATCCAAAGCAGCCTTGCCCACAGCAGATTGTTTTTTCTTTTTGAATCAGGAAGTTTCTCACTCTCTGATTATTTGTTCTCCTATTGTGGATTGGATGCTTGCAAGAGGCACCACCTTGTCTGGTTCTGAGGACAAAAGAGTAACCAGATATGCTTAAAATCCTTACCACCACATGAAACTGAATAAGAACCATCAACAATGAGGGAAAAAACTGGCAAAAAAGGAGAGATCTTCCAGTGCTGCCTGCAAAGGGAAGTTACCCACAGCCAGCTGGGCTGTGACACTGTGTGACACCAGGTTTCTCATGTGGATCAGCTTCGATCCAGTGGGGAGCCGGTGCTCAGTTCTGTCTCGGATATTCCAGCTGCAGTCCCTGAGCTGTCTGTGCCCTGTGGAGCCAAACCCGCTGTGCCCTGGGGAGTCAGGCTGGTGTGCAGCAGCCTCGTGTTCTGCTGGTTCTGCAGTAAGCCTGGAGACACCGAGTCTTCTCTCAGAGCCCTCAGGTCTGCGGAGTGCAGCTGATGGGGCACTTGGAAGAGCTGGATGCTGAGTAGCTGGAATGCCAAACCTTGCTCTGCTGCAACGTTCCTGTGCACAGAGAGAGCTCTTCTCTTCCCAAAAAGAGCCCTGAGGTAAAAGCAGCCAGAGGTTTTATAGGTTGAAGCCGGCACTGTGACTTCCATCCTGAAACCACTGATGTTACAAAGCTTCAGGAGCAAATCCCCAAAAGTGCTGAGCCCCATGCTGAGGCAGCAGAGTGGTGAGAGCACGCTGAGCTTACAGAAATAATCACATTTGCCTCAAGTGAGAAAGAGCCGGTGGAACAAACGCACACAATCCACTGTAGATCCATGACAAGAATGAGTGACTCTGCGAGTCACTGGCTAATGCATAATTCTCATTTTCTTTGTGTGTTAAAAGGCACTGAACCACTGTGATCAGTTAGATCTGAAGCAGAGCGGGTCCAGAAATAACTAAACATTTGTGCAGTTTCATTTACAGAAGTGATTGAATTGATTTTGGTCGTGTTCGTTTGGTTTTAAATTGCTTTGAAACTCATTTGAGGGCAAGTGCACTGACAAACATGAGGGCAATTTCCTCCCTAGCTGCCAGTGATTTAGCCATTCTCATCAGTCAGTTGTTTTGCCTCTAGAGAGAGGCTGGGTGGGGGAGGAGTTGAAGAACTCAGGAGGAAAGCAATGAGTAAAAGGCTATATTCAGTTTTGGACACAGCAGCATGTGCCACTGCTCATAAATGGGGCTCAGAGGCTGACCTGAGGCACAAAGATCACTCCTTTCCTCAAAGCCAGCTGGAAAGATTTTATTTCCCAACACCCCTGAGACTGTTGTTTTCCTGTGAAGTATTTTGTTTACCTTTTCCTCTTCATATTTTTACTCTGTGTTCTTACTCTGCAGTGTGAAAATGTGTGTAGTGAATAGACATACACATGGTTGCTTCAGGTATTCCAGAGGAAATGTTCTTGCTTTTTAATAAAGAACTTTTCATTTTCTGCAGAGGAAGAAGTTGTTTCCAACTCAGAAGTAATTCTGAGGACCAAAGATCATCGACCCTGCGGCTACAATGGAAAGTTACCTCATTTTTTTCCGTGGTCCTTCTGAGTGTTTGAAAGACTCAGAAGTGGCAAGAAGATGTGACTCTGCAGGAATGCATTTTATCTTGAAATAAAACACAGAATTACACCAAGATTAACAAAGCTATTTTTATAGCTGAGAGCTCAGGTTAAACACTAGCTTGTTTTTTAAGAATCTGAAGTGTGTAATTGTTACAACATAGGAACTCTTTTTTCTTTTTTTATTTTTTTTATGGTGGCTCAGAAATATTTATAGAGTATGACACAGCCAAGCATTCTCTTTTTTTTTTAGCATATTGTTTTTGTTCTGGATTTCTTGCCTTGTAGAGAGAGATGAATAATGTTTATAGGAAGTTCCCAATTAGTGTTGTAAGCAGGAACTGCCTCTGATGTTGCTGAAATGGGAGAGCTGTCACCCACAAGATGGGCAGAACAACTTTCCACACTCAGGAGCTGGTTCTTCCAACAAAACTTTATGGGATCAGGTGTGTGTGGCCTCTGTTTGCACTGTAGAGCAGTAGCCAAGTATGATGTGACCTTTTTTAAGCATTTAAACTGGATTTATCTTTGCCGATTGGGCAAGACGTGCTGTTATCACACTTTGAACTTATTTTTTAACCAAGAGATCCAATAAGCTAATAAAGGTGATTCTTTGCTGTGTCTCTCTTGCCCGTTGAACACATTTAGCACTCAATTTCTGACACTTCTCAGCACAGACACGAGTGGGCTGCTCGGTCCCTTGCAGGTTGGGAGCACTTTGGGACAGCAGTGCCCCTCCCACAGCCCTGTGCCAGCGTTTTTCCTGCACGGGGGCAGCCGAGGGTGGGAGTTTCTGCTCCATCCACTGCCACAAATTATTGCAGAAAAACACAACGCTCCGTGGATTCCCCTCGTTAACTCTTTCATATCATTTTCCACTTTCTCTTTAATTACCCCAGTGTCAGCCTTTCCTCTGGGGCATTAATGGCCCCAGAATTAGGTGGCCAGTTCTGATTAGAGCTGCAGTTCTCCAGACTCTGTCCCTGTCTGCTCTCCAGCGTTACCTTCAGAGGGAAGCTCAGCTGCTCCAGCTCCTTCCAAGTTTCCTCAAGCCTTTACAGTGCATTTATTCCTCTGCCTACACAGAACCTTCTCAGGCTTCATCTTCACAGTCTCCTGCTGTGGGTATGACAAGAATTCCCCCTAAAAAGCCAATGCTGACAATGCCACGATGCTCACCCTGAAGCTGTCCAGCAGCTACACAGAGAAATTGGTGCAACTTCTGAGCAGGGAGCTGCACATTCTGGTTTAAATGTGTTTGAGGTTACTGGATGAACTCGCTGAGTTTAAACCCCTTGAGAGTTTAAAATGATGGCTTTAAAATCAATATAGAAAACTGAGCTCAAGCGATGCATTGAGGATCTGCAGAGCCCTAGGATTTTGTGTCAGGGCTGCCCTGGATTTGTGGAATGGGAAGAAGGGGAATAATTGGGTTAATTCATTCAGCACTAAGTGACTTAAAACCCAACTGCATTATTGACCACACTGAGGCTCGTATGGAAACGCTTCAAACTCAGTCCCTTATTTCTGGAAGCAGCTCAAATACTCCAGGGAGCCCTTTGCTATTGTATCCTTGGACTGAATTATTATTTAAAGACAACAAAGCTTCTGTTCAGTCGCGGCCTTTCCGCAGGGTGGATGCGAGCTCCGGTCATTGACTTTGCTAACGGGAATTGATGTTGGAGCTGCGGGGCTCAGAGTGAGCCGCGCGGGTGTGTGCAGGTGCAGTGGGAGAGGGCTGACGATGGGCACTGAGAAGGGACGGTCGTGCGGGCGGTGACCGCCGTTCCGGGTGTTTCCTGAGCTGCGGAATCACCTCGGTGCCCGGTGCCCCGCGGGGGCCGCTAAGGGACGTGTCCCCCGCTGCGTGCCCGTGTCCCCCGCTCCGTGCCCGTGTCTCACTCTCCGTGTCCGTGTCTCACCCTCCGTGTCCGTGTCCCATTCTCCATGTCCGTGTTTCACTTTCCGTGTCCCACTCTCCGTGTCCGTGTCCCCCGNTGTCCCCCGCTCCGTGTCCGTGTCCCCCCCGCGTGTCCCCCCCGGGGCTGCGCGGTCCCACCTGCCCGCGGGGGGAGCGGCGCTGCAGTTCCGAGCGCGGCCGCCAGGGGCGCGGCGG
>VWPU01000445.1:0-29015 GCA_013398955.1 Callaeas wilsoni
CTCAGGTACCTGCACAGCTCAGCCTCAGGCTCCCACCACATCCTGCCAGGGCCGGTGTCCGTAGGCAGGGAAGCTGCAGCACAGGCAGGCACTCTGAGTCAGAGCTGCCACAGCCTGGGCAGAGCTGAGCTGGGCCAGGACAGGCTCTAACTGCAGCCCCAGCCAACTGGGCAGCCACACTCCAAAGGGAGCTTTAGTCACTGGCCAGAGCTTTTTTTAAAGGAACGTGGGTGGGCTCAACCAACCAGGTCTTTATATAAATCCTCCCATTTTAACGCTGTCAGTCTTCAGACAACAACCACCTCTCTGGTCCATCATGGGATTATGTTTTCATTTGATCTAAATATAGCTCTTAGAGGTTCTTTGTTGCCCTTATATAATGACAATAGAATCAGTTTTCTCTCCTGATTAAAACCAGCACATTTTCACATAAGCAAACAACAGTTCATTAGTATTCCTCCATTCTTCTTTGGAATACATAAAATTTAAGCATGCACCTTCTATAAATTAACCAAACCCTGCCAAGTTATCTATTGCATCTGGTTTTTAGAAGTGCTTTTCACTTATTAGAAACATTCATAGACCACATGGAATGACATGATTTATATTCTGAAAGTCCCCTTAAACCATGGCATTTAAAGGCCAGGAGATACAGAGAGAGCTGGGACAATGGTTCAAAGGGAGCTCTTGGGTGTATTTCTCCAAGCAAGCTAGGAGAGACAAGAAAGGCAAAGACAAAGGGAAGGCAGAGGGGCATAAGAGTGAATCTGTAGGAGCCACAAGTGGGAGAAAATGTCTATGAGGTCCTTGCAGACTCCTCAGCCTAATGAAATCACCAGGTGTTGTCCTATGGCTTTTGCAGGCACCTTTTCAGTGAGGCCTTTGTGTCACACAGGCTTTAAATCAGCAAAGCAATTAGTCAGGTCTACCAACATACTAATTGATTCCAGTGAAGTCAATGAAAGCAAATTGCTTACACTGTTTACATCTTTTGCTGAACTAAAAGCAACGTGGATGTTGAGAGGGGACGGGAAATCAATAGCATAGAAAATGGCAATGCAAAAGAAGGCGAAGCTGAGAGTTTGATGGAAGAAGCCAGGCACTTAAGCAGAGAGATAATGCAGGCAGGACGCTCTTACTGCACTGAGGATAATGCTGAAATGATGTGGGACAGTGGGGCACTGAAAGCTTCAGAAATAAACTGAAGATGACTTTTAGCCTGCTGGAAGTTTTACCAGCTAGGTGAATTAATGTATCTGTAAGAGGCCAGACAAAAGCAAAGTTACAAAGGAAGTAACAAATGTGAACAGAAGTGAATTTGCTTTTACAGGATAGCCACTGTTAGAAAACCAAGAGCTGTTTGCTGTAAGAGAAAGCTACACCTGTTTCAGCTGGAGACTAACAAAGCCCCAAATGAAGAAAACCCAAAAGGCTGACGTGCAATGAAGCTGCCACACAATCTGAGAAAGAACTTCATGCTTTTGCATTGTTATATCCTCATTCATAGCAAAACTATTTCCTTTGTGCATTTCACATCCACAAATGAATCTGCCTTCCTGAGGGTCTAATAGCAGCTGTCAGCTCCTGCACAAGACATGCTGGAATTAAGCACAATAAGCACTTAATGCCAAACCAGTGGGACACTGCTCCAACACGAAGTCTGCTTTCATCTCTGAAAATGTCTGTAAAATTATGGAATTTATAGACACTATAGCAAAGAGAAAAACCCTAAAATACATCAGCTTCCTTTATTTCTGGCAAGATCGACTCCTACCACCCACCTGGCCCAGAGGAATCAGTGTCCATGACCATTTAGTAGTTTTCAGCTTTTTGCTTACAGTCAAATCAACCAAGAAGAATTCTTTCCGTGTGAAGAGAAATTATATAATCATTTGCTTAAATCAGTTTCCAAAGTCTTGAGGAGATACCTAAATCTGAGATACCAACATGGACAAAATGAAAATATTTCAAATCCTGTGATTTCTCAAGTAATAGTAAAGAAATTCTATGATCAGATTAGAATTTTTAGAAAGCTTTCTTTCCAGGCAGCTACCTAATATACTGAAAAGGCTGAACACAAAATGAGTCAAAGATCAAGAGTAAGTTATCTGAGGTGTCAAGTGCATAAGGTTAAAGGTGACATTTTATTAGGTCAAAGGTGATATAAATAAAATCTTTTATGTCAAAGAAGAAGGGTCATAGATTAGACATATATAATCTAAAGACACCACAGATGACAAGTAATAACTTTAAGTAGCACAAGTGTGTTCTCACTAGTGTTGCCTTCACTGACTGAAAAATTGAAAACAGTGATAAATAAGTAACTATGACTATTATAAAGCTTCCCTGGAATATGGGTTCACCTCTATATAATACTTTGGAATTTTTTTCTCAAGTGTTTCAAAACTTGAGAAGTTACTGAATGCTTTAGTTGTGAGCATTTAGTTGGCATTAACTATGCATGCTGAATAAAGGGATACACGAAGCAGATTGCTGTGATAAACAAAACTGCCTTCCTGCTTCACGTTGACCAGATCTATAATGAGTGTCTTACTACTGCTCTTTGTAAAAAAAAAAAGTAATAAAAAGCAGAGAGGGCCTCAGCAGTAGGAAATTTCAGGTTATGATAATATAGTTCAGAATTTTATACTTGGACTAACTGAAATATAGCCATAAATAATATATAAAATACCTAACAATAGAAGCATCCATACATTGCCAATACGCCAAATCCTGTGCACCATCTTGATTAAGGACATTGAAATCTGCTATAGTAATTCTCAAGCTGTTCGTTCAGTTAAAACTGTTCTCTCCTTTCTCTCCTGCACTAAGCAGTAATCAAGAAATACACACATTTAACCTTCGTCTAGGTCTTAAGCTCACATCGAGATGTTTTGCTGAGAAACCCCGGCTTTGAGCACAAACCGAGGCTCTCTGCGCCCTCCAGTGGGACTTCTCTTTCCCCAGCTGGTGCACACGCAGCCGCTGGTGCCCGACCGCACTCTCCAAAACTGGAACTGTCCAGCTACCAAACGAGCTGTGCTGTGAAGCCCAGCGACAAGAACAGCCCGTTCACCCTTTGCTCCAGATCCATCCGAGCCGGCTGCCCGGCCCGAGCCGCAGCTCGGCCCCCAGGGCCGGACAGAGAGCAGGAAAGGCCGGAGAGATGCAAGGCAACGCCGTACCTGGGACTGCCCACGGCAGGGAAGATGCTGGGAAATCTCAGAGCCGGCAGCTCCAGGCAAACGGGTGCAGTACGGAGCTTGCTCACATATAGACACTAGGTAAGCCTGGCATCTAAAATCCAAACCACACAACTCCCACTAACTGCTGTCCAAGAGGAAAAAAGAAACTGAAAAACCAGTTTATGTACTTTCATTACAGTTGGGAAGGGGCAGGGAAGTGCAACTCCACAAACATTTATTCCTCCAAACTACTGCGCCTCTCCAATCATCTTTTTCTGCTGTTTCAGTGATAACCACCTCTGTGGATTTCAGTACTTCAGAGACCTAACTCTCCAAAGCTTTTCAAAAAGGAAAACATGTTACCACCAGACATAAGAAGCTGAAAACAAAGAAAGATTTCAGTAAATAAAAATAGGAACCAGAACTGTGAAGGCAAGTGAAAAAACAGAACTGCTGGACAGTATCATCTGAATCAGCTTGGCTGGAAAGAGATTTCCAAACACAATTAAGTTCAATCTGAATCAGTGCTGAAGAGCTGGCTTGCACACTGTTTCCTCCTAACACCTGACAGATATAATACAAGGGCATTCACAATTTTTTTTTGATGTGGCAGAACTCAAATTCTCATAGAAAAGGCCCTGACTTAATACTGTAATTGAATTCTGGCAGCAGCAATGAAAAATTAAATGAGACAACTATACAGGTGTCTTTTCTGCAAAAGAGTAGCCTCCTGGTATAGTATAAAATGTCCTCAGTGCTTCCTCAAAATCACCCTAAATGCCAACTCTTCTAAAGAAGCTACTGAAAAACTCGTTCTTCTTAGCAATATTAATACTTACAAAACATTTCCAATCTTACATTTTGAAGTAATTTAGCACTACAGTTTTCAGCATTATGGACCTTGATGCATAGGATAGCACATCTATCTGCTCACCTAAAAATGGACTAAGGTATTTTAAGCAACAAGAAGAAAGAAAGAAAGAAAAAAAGCAGGATGCTGACAACTGCAATGTGTAAGATTTGTAGGATGAAAAGATAAATGCAGTGACATGAAAAATGCCTTTGATTAATAGAAAAGCAATTAGTCACATTTTATAAAGAGTCAACTTCAAATGCCAATTGCCTGCAGTATGTGAATGCACTGTTTCTTCCATTGCTTTTCATTGGTAGCCTGTTATGATTCCTGTGCTAAAGGAAACAGTCTTGTTCAACTCCTTTTTCAAGATTTTCATAGGCTACTCAGTTGAATGGCATTTAAAACTAGAAGTCATACAGAAAAGTAGTACAAAACTTACCACTTCTTCATCTGAAAGCTCTCGTCCTTGTATACTACTGTTTTCTCTCACAGCTTGTTGGTGTTTTTTCCCTTTAATGTGGCTAAAAAGATACACTTCTGATGAAATCTGTAATGACAATGACTTAGTAGTTATTTTCCCTTTGCAAATTCCATAATGTATAAATAACAGTATTTTTAACATAACATAAAATATGTCGATTTGTCAGGAGTACGTTCAGAAATTCAAGCACAGTACTTTACTCCTCAGCCTACTTTACATAAACATCTTTTATGCAGGACTTAACAGTAAATTACAGAATGATTTGCTAGCCAGCAGTGTAATAATAGATTAAAAAATATGTTAGGCTCTCCTCCCATTTTCACTTCAATCTAATTTCACATACTGGAGTTTCCTTCTGAAATGCATCATCAGTGAGTATACAAGACTCCAGCCTGCTGAACCTGAGTGTCTGTTCCAGCACTGCCTGAGGTGATCCCATGCAATCTTGCCTAATGCAGCAATTAAAGAGAAATAATGCTTGGTGGCATATACAGCTCCAGTAATGCACAGTCTCTGCAAAGCAGGGAAAGCTGTTACAGCAAGAGCAGATCTCCCAGCTCTGGCTCAGTGACCGTGTGGCTGCTGTCCCCCACCACTGCTGGGACACGGGAGGGCAGGCATAAGCAGAGACATCCTGCTGAGGCTGGGATGCTGCCAAGCAATGGACTTGGCTTCCAAACGCGACCAAAAAATCAGACACCAAAGGGAAAGAGGAGACAAAGAGAACACTCCTTTTCCTTTCCAACACTTTTAAGTGTCCAACCAAATTCAATCCAAGAACTTCTTGAGCTTGATGTGGTTTCTCTGTGAATTTCAGTCCAACGAAATTTAACCAATCAGCCCCTGAACTCACAGTAAATTCAAATATCCACAGCATCTTACAGAGGTGTTCCCAGCTCAGCTGCCTGCTATGTAAAGGACCACGTTCTTTACTTTGCTTCAAATCTTTTAACCTCCTTCTTCCATCTGATGCTCCTGATGGAAGCATCTCTTGCTTCTCTCAGCAGAGACAGCCAATAACTGAGCACTGCCCACAGTCTCCATTCTACCCACAACTCCACAGTTCTTTCAAATCTTCCCTAACCCACCTGATTTATGGACAGAAGATTAAGATGCACTTTTTACAAACGCAGAGCAGGCACACAGTAAATGTGCAAGTGAGTGAAGCAGAACTTGTAGCTTCCTGGCTTGGGTTGGCCTTGCAATTCCAGCAGTATCCCCTCTACCCAGCTTACCATGACATTGCACAGGGAGCACTGCTTCTTTCGCTCATAGGGTGTAAGCTTTGGTGCATAGTCAGTATTGGCATGTCTTCCACTGCTCAGTTCAGCTGCTTTCTCTTTCCTCTGTTCAATTTGTTCCATGTGCCTTCTAATACTTTCATCATGCTGGACGGAAAATAAACAAAGCAACGAAGACAAAACACACTGAATTACAGCAAACGGAATTAAACTGTGCAAAGAAATAGTGACGTGTTCTCCAGCTAAAGCATCCTTTCATACCTTCAGCTGAATCTTCTTCTGCAGTTCTTCCATGGCTTCTTGCTGAGCTGCAGTAAGAGCTGCCAACCTCTCTTCTCGATCTCTAACCAAAAGATAAGGGAGAACTTGTATCAACGCAAAGCAAGAAGAACACTGACACATTTATGTTTGGAATGGAGAACAAGGAAACCCAGAAATGAAGCTGATGATGGTTCAGTAGAAAAGAAAAACAACAAAAGGAACTTAGGTAACAGAGAATGCTGACGTTTTCATTTGAATGACTTAATAAAGACAGACACTTGAACCTTGGTAGCAGAACCTGGATCCCACCTCAGTCCCACTCAGAGCAATGACAGTCAGGAAGATGCTACAAAAGAGTGATGAACGTGAAACCCTGCCAGCACCTGCACTCTTCAGCCAAGGGCTGCAGTCGGTGAACCAATGGGGAGGAGCAGACAACCAATGGAGAAAACCCCTTACAGCACGGAGGGCAGTGCTTTATAAAATGCTCATTGGTACAAATTTAAATAAAGAAACTTCCAGACAAAACTCTGACCGCCAGCATCACCCTATTGAAGAGATTTAATTTTTTTCTGAGAAAAGAACAAGGAGTGTAACTTGACTTGTAACTATAACCATCAAGCAGAAACCCGCAGGTAAGAGTTTCATCCAGCACAACTTCCTGGTGATCAGTAAGCCAAGGGAGCAATTAAATCTTAGAGAGAAGAAAGTCAGCTACTCCTGCTGTTTATACAAGCAAAATTTGTACAGTGTGATGGGAGAGAAGCCTGGCAGCTCTAAAGGGCCAAAGACATAATGAAGGCTCTGGGTAACACTGAGCTATGAAGGAGTCCATCAAAGCCATCAGCCACCTTTTCAAAAAGCATTCTAAAATTAAGGAGCTGGAGTGACAAAACTAGAGAGCATAACATAAGGACTATCACCCAAACTGCAATGGATTCTGTCATGTGTGGATTCCTGTTTATCTGGGTTTTTAAACAGAAATCTAATAGAAAAAAACAGGATCAGTTCCATAAAAGTAGAAGGCTCAGATAAAGTAACAGTTTTAAAACAAAAAGCCACAGAAAATATAAAAGCAGATAGGAAAGAAGACAGGGGAGGAAGTAAATCAAATGATAAACATCAAAAATTGTTCCTTCAGAAAGAAAAAGTGAACTCTTCTAATTGCTGTGGGCATGGGAGGGGTGAGGAGGAGATTATGGATGAGAAGCATTAGGCAGTTTATGTGTTATTGTCCCTGAGGTACAGAAAGGAAAACTGAACCACAAGCTCATTTTAGCTATTTCTTTCAGTCTGCATTTTTACATATTTGTTTAATGCTACAAACTACAATAGATGATTACCATTTCATACTTCGAAAACAGGGGCTTTGAAACAAAATTCTCAAGTTTCCATTTATAGAGCATCAACATTATTCCTGCACAAGGCCTTCTGAAAAGCATTCTTTTTACATGGTCCGGGTACTTTATACAGTTTTTTGATTTCTATTGACAAGAACAACATTTTCTGTGTGATGGATTTCAACTCTGTGGAATACAAAGTACTTTGAAATTACAACTAAAACTTTACTGGAAACAAGTTAATGTACCATAAGGGCAGAGAGGCTTTTAAAGTCATTTTTAAGTACATTATTCCATTCATACAGATGCTTTAATCACCAACAGATGCACACAGTAAAGCTTACACTGAAGAAACTTTAAGCAGCTACTGCAAAAATTACTCATTCCAGCAAGTATTAAATCTTCGGGATACAAGCCAAATCCTAGCAGCAGGAAAAAACCCAACAAAACACCAAATGATACCCCAAGGTTCCGCCAAAACACACTGCAATCCAGGATGGAAGGGACAGGACAGCCAGCTTCCTGTCAAGCTCATCCCTTCCTTGATGCCTTTTGGGACTACCTAAAAACAGGGGCCAGACAAAATTAAGGGCATAAAGAGCAGTTCTATTTATTGAAGGGCCTTCAGGCACATTTAGGGCAGGCGAAGCCCCCCAGGGCTACACCCAAGAATGGATGATGGGTCGTGGGTTTTCATACTTTTATGAGTTTGGTCCATTTGCATATTGGGAGTTAATCTTCCAATTACAGCTTCAGGTAATGAAGTCATTTACCCCAAGTTTGCTCCCCCCAGCTCACTTTTGTTTACATTTCTCGGGGCCTCAGACAGTGAGGTGCCCTTGATTCCCAGGCCTAGGAATTGTTGTGTCTGACCAAAATGGGAAAGCAGTAGCTAACACTATATGGAGTTTAGAGTTACACACTAAAGAATTGCGGGATTACAAATATATGGAAAATATAAAAGCTAAAATCCTAATGCATCACCCTGAGCTTCAAATCCAGGACACTGAGTGCTCCCCTCACTCTGCTATGTTAGAGAAACCTCAGAACTGTTATTAGGGAGATGCAATGACTCTGACATAACAGAATCACCAGATTGTAAGGCACCACACACATTCTTTCCTACTCTTTCCCAAAATTATCATTAAAAAAAAAGAAAAAAAAAACAAAAAAATCTTTCTTGTGTAATCAACATCTGGCAGAGCAAAAGAAGGAAAACAAGTGCAAGCACAGTACTGCCATATCAAGTACATAGGGTTTGAAAACTGAGTGTTATAGCAACAAATACAGAGCAGGTTTGCTGACACAATAGCAACAGAAGGCAAAGGGAAGCTGCTTCTCCTCACATGTCATCAGGAAATGAATGGGGTGCAACAAAGGGATGTGGCAGATTTAACAGTGATTAAACTCGGAGAGCAAGGAATTACATGCCTGGAGATTTTCAACAAGATCTAACTGTAGAAGGCCTTAGAAGTCAAAGATGTCAATAGGGCAACTGCTGGCCATTTGCTTACTTTGAGGCTTTCCTCAAATTTCTGGAAGATGTAGAAGCCTTACACATGCAGGGTCTATCTTCCCAAAATAGCATCACCAAGTTCTGCATTAGTCCGAATCTTCCTCAAGTATTTGCAAATGAGAATAAGATACTGAAGGATCCCTTCCAACTCACTCTATCTCGTCGTGATTTTGGCTCAATACACTGAAGAAAGGTCCAGGAAGGCCCAGGAAAGGCTACAGATCCTACCCAGAATTCATCACACATCTAATGGAAAGCTGAATCTCTTCATGATGTCACCCATGACTTCAGAAGATGAAAAGTGATCAAAACATTTCTGAATATTTTACTTGGGGAAAAAAAATCCTCTTCATGACAATTTTGAAGAAAACAAGCCATGACAATAAAAATGTATCAAGAACATTAGTAAACACCCATCACAGAAACAACCTTAACTTGTCCCAAGGTTTTAAGGAATGCTTATGGCAGGGGAACTGCAGGAAAAGAGGGAGAAATAGGAGGTGAATACAAACAGAATTCGGTAAATTAAACAAGCAGAATGCATCAGACTGCATCAGACTGGAAAGCAAACCACTGTCACACACCAACATTCATTCCCTCTGCACATCACATCTGGCTCAAAAGGAAGAGAGAGGAGTCCATGTGAAGTCTCCTTTAAGAACTTTTAATTATGGGCAAAACTATAAACCAGGTAGTTCACAGGCAGCAGAATTAATGAAGCCTGATTTCCTGGCTTTGTGCTTCACAAATGTCATTTTAGGTGTCTGCAACAACATGAAATCAAATTGATGCCAGTAAGTCCAAAAGTTTCTGGAGAGGGCAGGAAATGGGGAGCATGGGTACATTAATCTTGCTTCCTTTGAAAACTAAGGTGAAATATGAAAAAGGAAAATTATTACAAGGTCTTGTCAGCAGTAAAACTAAGATGAATATAATAAAATACAGCCTTACAACTTACATTGTGCATGTATGTAAGGAATACAAAAACACACTACTGAGTTTATGATGACTCACCTGACTTCTTCTTTCAAGCCATTCATCAAGAATCCTTATTAATGCTACTTTTAAAAATCCTGAGCCTGACAAGCCAAGAAGGTACCGCTGTTACAGAGAAGATGCAGTTTGCTGGGGAGGATAACAGTGAAAGGAACCAAAGAAACGATTGCAAAGTTACCTGGCCCTCTCCCTTGCTGCATCTTCTCGTGCTTTTTCCTTCTCCTGCCTCTGCTGTTCAATCCGTGCCTCCTGTTCCTTCCTCTTCATCAGCAGCTCCTCCACCCGGGCCTGCCGCTCCGCTTCCAGGGCTCTCTTGCGCTCCTAGCCAGGGAAAAGCAAATTCTCACTGCTCTTTTAGGCACCAAGTACACGGGAACGAAGAGAAACTGGATTTTAATGTCTGCAGGGCCAAAACTAAACACAAACCCCCATTTGATGGTGCCCCTGCAGCTCCAGACACATCGTACCTGAACTGCCTCATCCCGCGCTTGCTTCTCCTCTTGCCTTCGCTGACGCTCCTCTTGTAGCTCATTTAAGCGCTGCTCGTACTCCTTCAGTTTGTTCAGCACATCGTGGCGCTTGTTCTGAGCTTCCAAGGTGTTTATAAAAGCAATCTCATTTACCTGAAAACAATCAGAAACTGTAAGAAAAGACCCAAGAAGCTGAAATAGGTTTCATCTTAGGGAATTCCATCCATTTGTTAATTATCCACTTGATAATTAAACTGGTGGGACATTTCTCCAGAATGGGTTGGAAACCCACCAACGTGAGAGTAAGTCTTTAGGTTTTGTAATGATTCTTTTATTGTTATGTTTTGTTTGTTTTAAACAAGACAGCCCATGGAATATAAGAAGAAAAATTGAATTGTATCAGAGAAACAAGACACTTTGGGTAAAACACAGAAAAATCCTCTCAATTCTCTCAGCATCGAGACTTCATCGGTCAATTTTCTCAGTCACAAAATGTGTAATGTTATAACCCAGATGGATGAATCAGTACAATGCACAAGTGCTAGTAGAATCCAACAGGTCTTTTGAGCTAACTTTAAATATATGTGTACTTACTGATCAAAAAAGTGAAAGTATACATAGTATGAATAAGAAAAAAACAAACAGGCTCATGGTCTAATATTTCTTATCCCTACAGTCTATGTCATGAACATGTATTGTCTTTTTCAATCACAGGACAGTGCAATACATAAAAACAAAAAAATAAGAAGAAAAGGTTAGCTTAAAAAAACTTTAATGTGTACGCTAAATAAAACAGGTAAAGAGAACAAATACGGACAGACAAAATCAGATCACAAAAAAGGGTGGTAGAATCATGCTTGTAACTTTGTTTACTGACTAGAATCCATTTACAGAATGGATTTTACAGGTCAGTAAACAAGCAAGCACTGGGAATTTAGATAACCAACTGGGCAGCAACAGTTACCATGGTCTGCACCTATCCTACCCATCAGCTACTCCTCTAAAGCCTTCTGGCCCAATTAACCTTGGTTTCCAGAACACAAGAACCTCATGAGGCAGCAGATCCTACACACTTAAACATGCACAATATTCGAAACATCTGCTTATCTGGGGAACTATGGCAAGTGTGGTTTAGCTAATATAATTACAGAAGTCACACTGGTGTAATGGAATAGTAATCAATGTAGGGTAGACTGAATTAGGTAGTCTAGAAACCATTTTAATGCAAGAGAGAAACAGCAACTAAGTAAAAAAGCGCAATCAGTTTTGTTGTGCTTATCTCGAAACGTAAATGAACAGCTGCATCAATCACAGCTGGGATATATGCTCATCATACAATGAAGCAGTTTCAAGGAGATGCATGTATCTTTCATTTGGAAAAATGGTCTTTAAAATACAATACTTCATTTATTTTATGCTGCTTTTGGTTGGGATAGAGTTAACTCTCTTTGTAGTAGCTAGTATGGGACTATGTTTCAGCTTTGTGCTGGAAACAAGGCTGACAACACAGGGATGCTTTAGTTACTGCTGAGCAGGGCTTGCACAGCATCAGGGCCAAGGGACCAAAGGGATATTCGAGCTCACAGGACATCATGAGCAGCAACAAAACTGGGGGGAGGTTGGTGTGGGGCCACTGCTCGGGGACTGGCAATCGTTTCCTTTTGCATCACTTGTCTTTCTTTATTATTTATCTCTCTTTGTCATTTTCCTTTTTCTTAGAACTGACTTTTCCCCACCCAGTTATTAAACTGTTTCTGTATCAACCCGTGAGATTTCTCACCTTTACACTTCTGATTCTCTCCCTCCATCCCATGGGACAGGAGGCAGAGTAAGTGTGCAGTTGTGTGGTGCTTAGTTGCTGGCTGGGGTTAAACCATCAAAAATTTTATCAAAGTAGTATGAATGAGGCAAACCAAAAAGCATCCCTCTAGTGATTGCCTTATGGAATTATGCATTCAGTCAGAAGAGCACTAAACATACTTAACTCAGAGTAACTGTGGGTCTCTGTCTATTCCCAGCTGCTCAACATCAGTGGTACAAAACACAGCAACACAACTACTGTTTAAGGACAAAGAATGCTGGATCTAGAATGGTTTTTTAACAAAGGAGAAGAAAAATGAGCTCCCCCCACTTCTCTTTCTACATGCTGGAAAGCAGAGAATTGATCATCAGATCTACTAGTCCTTCCAGGAGGATTAGGTATCACCAAAAATGCTGCCACACTCTGTGAGGAACAAAAGCAGCAAGATAACAACCAGCTCTTTATTTCAACCCATCTTTTCTTCCACATCCACCCACCATGATGTCTAATAACAGCTAATTAATTTTAAGCCATACTAGAAGAAAATGCACCATTTAGACATCAGCATTTATCTGCCTCATGGCTCACATGTGTTTGTACCTAACCTGCACTGCCTTCACAAACTACTCAGGAGCACTCTGAGGCACAACATATATAAAAGCATAGCTATTAAATAGTTCCTCTTGAAAACAAAGTCACTTACCTTAGCTTCTTCCTCTTGTGCTTTTTTCACAATTGCTTGCAGCTGCACTTCACGTTTGAATTCTGCATGGAGCAACTTCTCCTCCATCATCCTGCGCCTTTGATCTAACAATTCTTCTTTCCATTTCCTCACATCTTTCTCCTATACACAATGAGTCAATTCGTTACTAACATGGTATCTGACAACAGGGCCTGAATTTTCCAAAGGATTTTCTAATACTTGAAGCTTTCTTCCTGCTAACAAAATACTTCCATGCCCTACACAAAGCCTGCCTTAAGTTTAACCCAAAGTACACTGCTTCAATTTGGTGAGTTTTACCATTTCTCCTGGATACATGCAACACACTTCTACTATTGTCATGCCTTCCCTGAATCTGAGATTGTGTCCTATAACCAAAGAAGTTCATTATTTGAAATAATGCTTTCTTTAATTGCTGTGATGCACAAGTCAGCTGTGAAAACTATGTAAACTCAGACTCAGATGAAAACCTCATTTCACCACTACTTTTAATCTCTAATATGTCTACTATGTGGAAAAAAATGCTTTTCTGAAAGGCAGCAGGGCAGCCCTTTACATCACAGAAAGCTTACCCTCTCCATTAATTTCTGAAGCTTCAGTGTCTTTTCTTCACGTAACTTTTCTCTCAGCTGTTGAGCTTTCATTTGTTTCTCCTCATGCTTCTTTTTGGATTCTGCTATTGTTCTTTTAATAAAAACCAAAGTAGAGCAAAGGCAAGTTAGACAATATTAACTGACAGTGCAGCAAACATTTCTATGCCATTCCACTAAGAGAAAAACAGGCCACTGGAGGGCAATTATTTCCTGTAAATGTGGATACCGCTCTTCTAGACTTCTTTATTTAGTGGACAATATCGCACGAGCCTACTCATGAAAAAATACAGAGAGATTTCTGTAGCACTTTCCACCCACACACCGAAACAGAGCAGATTTACAAACAGTTTCAAGCAGCCATGAGTGTGGTTGCTCGTTTTCCCTGGCTGAGCCGGGCAGGCAACCACTGCAGCACCTTTTGCGTGAGGGTGACGAGAGCTTCTCGTGCATGTGGATCCCGTGGCCGGGGGGACGCGCGGGCTCCTCTTCCACTCTGTCTCCCCAGGAGTTGCTCTGGCGCCACGACTCACGAGCTGGACAGACAAGAACAAAGGTGTGGGTAAGTTAAACACACTTGTCTGCAAGGAATGCCACTAATAAGGATTAGCTTCTCGAGTTCTCTCTCAGATGGGTTTCCTTGGGCCTAGGTGCAAATATAGACTGAAGCATCTTTAATACCTGCCCTTTTTTAATGCTTACTGATTTTATTACACTTTTATCCAGATGTTAACATAAAACTGGATAAAAAAAAAGTAAAACTCTAATAGAGAGATGCAGAAAGTGAACTGAAGAACAAAAAGACACAGAGACAGTTTGAACACAAAGTCCATCTTTCCTCAGGAAACAACAAAGAAAATAACATAACTTGGCATGTGTTGAGGAAACTTCTGAAACTTTAACTGGCCGTGAATAAAATGGGCATTTTTCTACATTTTTGCTGTCATATCCACCTAAGTGTAGTAATATATGAAAATTTACCTTCATAATCTGCCAGAACATCATTCCAGTCCATAGACAAACCACAGAAGGATATGCTTCCATTGCCCATATTAGCCTGAAATTAAATATGAGCCAGAGAGTAAAAACAGAAACCTTAACTCGCAGGTGCACACACACACATTAAACAGTGCCAACGCAGCAAGATTCAGCAATGCTTCCAAACAGAACCAGCCGCCCCAAAGGCAGATGCTCTTCCTGCTCTGACAGTAAAAATGAAGACCTTTGCTTCACCTACTCTTCCACAGTAGCAATGAACGTAACAAGTCAGAAATAGGCAGCAGGACAATGACTGCAAGATCAGAGGACTCTGTACCACGCAGCAGCACTGTGCTGCTGAGTTCAGTGAGACTAAATATCCCTTGGTGTGGGATAATTATTACATGCTGCTACTTCTCGCGTCAAACAGGTTCTGTCAGCGCCAAAACAAACACTAAGAAACTCCATATTCGTACTGCACTGACAACAAACCTTGATTTTTTTTTTGTACAGTAAAATGAACTGGACACTCACAGAGAAGTCACTGTCATTGTCAGTCTCGATATTAATGTCATTGTTTTCCTCTGCCTCAATCTCTCTGGTTAACTGCTCCTCCTCTGCAATAGCACTGGCAATGGCTTCTTCATTTGCCTTCTCCAGGCGATCTGCTAACTCTTCTTTCTTAGCAAGGACTTCTGCCATGGACTGTAGGAAACAAGACACCAGAAGAAAAACCAAAATCAGTAGCAGGCACAAAAAGGAGGATTCCACATAGTTAACATGAATTACATGCTATTTTGTTCAACTTCTCTCTACTAATAGTTTTTTTACTGATATATTTCGTGAAGGTAGCTGAAAACATAAACCCCACTAAAAGTGTTAGCAACTATTAACTCATTTAATAACTACATGAAACACTTATGAAATTAATTATTCACATAATTCAAAAACTTATTATACAAACACTGTCATTAAAAGCACAAAGACAGTTCTCCTGTAATCACTGTTTTAAATACTTACTCTTAGGGATTAGCAAGGCATACTCTGAGTGCATGCCATGCTGTTACCTCTACAAAAGGAATCACACTCCAAAGTATTATTTCAAGATGGAAATTATCTGCATGAACTGTATCAGGAAACTTTACCATAGTTAATACAATGGAATCTCAGGCTATACTTGTTCTTCAACATGAATGACAAGAGAGTGGGACAAAAATGTAAGCCTGGATATGCTGATTGTCTTTTCTTTCTCTAGTGTCCAGCATTAACCAGTCCACTTCCACTCCAGCTACCAAACAGTGAGCCACAACACACGAACTGGTGTTTAAAGCAGCCTAAGCTGGAGCAGTAAAATGCTTCCAAGAGACACAGATCCCACCAGCCTCCAGCATCCTGAACTGTTAATAACTGGGCATCTGAAACAGTATTAGTGGAGGAGATGCCGGAAATCTACACTAAAAGCAAACAGGTTTGTTTGGCTTGGAAATTACCTAGCAGGACTCCAGTTTGCAAACGTTACAGGGAAAGTGATTTACAGGACAACTTCTGCAAATAAGAACTTGAATCTAGTTTCTGACAAAACAAAACCAGAACAAACACAAACCCCTAAAAACCCAAACCAAAACAAAGCACCTGAAAGTATAACCGGGATTTTATGTAACATTATTGCAACTCTCCACTCAGAAAACCCCAGTGAAGCAGACACACCCTGAGACCTGCAGAACCCTCCAGACAGGAAAGGACCCTCTTTCTGGGAAGCCAGATAAAAACAGAAAACTGACTTCACGGTTTTTTGCTTTAAGAATGGCATTCCTCCAAATTGCTGGTTGTAAAGGGAGACCCAGCAGAGCAGCTCAGTGAGTCTTAAAAGGCAGAGGTCTGACTTTGTTTCTAATAGAATTTTGATATCCCATGTGTTTCCAGTTTGAATGACGAGTGAAACTGAAGTAAGACTTTAATGAGAGTGTGACTTAAAATGACTGGTAGTGGAAGGAAATGAAAAATTAGCACAAACATTATTAAAAGAAGTAATGAGAGCACAGATCTCTTTATTCCAAATAACGCATTTCTATCTTTCTGGTTTAAGTTCCGAAACTTTACTGGAATTAAATTCTGCAATGAAAAGTATCTGTGCAACAATTTATTTTTCCTACAGTAAGTACCTCACAGATCTTTCTACGGTTTTTACACAAGGCTAACAGTAAACACTGTGCAACACAGACAGAGAAAATTAAGGTTTAGATTTATTATTCACTCACAAATCTTATGAGATTTCTTACCAATCTGGCAGCACTCACATTTGAAATATCTGAGGGATCCATTTCAGTTTCAGATTTAGCTTTTTCTGTTTGATGCCAGTCTGTGGTGTCAGTGCTCTGGGGGGAGGCTTCATTCATCTGCAGAGTTTTTGAACTGCAGTCAGTACTGGTGAGAACAGGAGGCATCTCAGGAGCTGGTTCTAAGGAATCCCCTTGCAGAGCCGTGCCAGTGCTCCCATTGGCTTCTGAGGCTGTGAACTAACAAGAGGCGTTTGCAAAATTAACAAAATGGAACATACCGATTTTTAAAGTCAGATTTTAAGGAAATACCTGGCAACAACAGTGAGTGATGCAAATAACTTCATTTATTTCAGGTGCTCATTACCTTGCAAAAGTTGCATCGTTCTACCTGAAATCTATGTATGAGATGTGCTGAATGCTGACTTTTTGGAAAACACAGAAAAGCTGTCCACAGCATCATAATTTTAATTAGCCTATTTGTGCCAACATCTTAATGCATTTCCATAAACGTAACTGAAATAATCATTATTTTAAAAGCCTTTTCCAATCTGGTTAGTTCACAAAAGCTCTAGCCAACACCACCTTTAGAAAATGCTCTGAAGCTGCAAGATTTAAGGTTAGAAAACGGTTCAAAATTATCCACTGACCTGAAACCTTTCAGTACGAGGACCCTCAGACTGATGTAAGGGATCCTTCTGTACCAGCTGCATGCTTTCGGATGCAGCACCACCAATGACTGAACTGCCATGCTTGTTTTCTGCTGGTGGTGAAATTACATTTTCTTTGTCACTGTCACCTCTGGACTTCAGTGCTTCCGCAGCTACAGGAGCTTTTGTTGCCAAAGCTGTGGATCGAGATCGAACGGGCCTTCCACGCTGGACCGTTTCCCAGCCCTCTGCATCCTTTCGATCTAGGTGAAAAGAACACCCCCCACTCTCAGAAAGGAAGACTTATAAATAGAAGCATTAGAAACAATTATTTTATTACAGCATCACACAAGTTGTGGAAGAAAAATGTTCTCTTTAAAAATCTATACCAAAAAAATCAATGAAATATTCCTTAGCAAAGCCCTCTACTTCAAGGAACGCTGTTGGTATTACAGCCACTGGACAAGAGCATTCATGGGACACGTTGTTACTGCAGAGCGGAGCTACTCAGACACAAAAAGGTGTGGGAAATGGCAACATGTACTTAAGCCTGCCATGCTTTTTCCTTGCTGTTTCATGAGATGGTAAAGCACAACACAGCAACCACATCTGCTCTTCTTTGCAGCAACAGTAACGTTAGAGGCCTGCTGTGAAAGTGCAAGTACAGACATAACTGCATGACTTAGCATGGAAAGCAGAAATGTGGCTTACTATCCTTACTATTCTGCCAGTGTTTTCTTCTTTTTCTGTTTGTTTCACTCTGATAACAAAAATACACTAATTGGTGTCAGCTTTTAGAAAATTGCTTTTCCTGGATTCCAGGAAATAGCAAAATATTGCTACAATGGGACTGCAAACTGAAGGAGAAAACAGAAGAGCAGTTTTCTTCAGTTTACTTTGATTTCTATATAGCTGTTACATACAACTGTCTGATCAACATTTCTGATATCTGATATTGGTACATGCTTGAAAACCATTTAAAGTTACAATTGTCTGCCTGAAGCATCAGGTAGTAGGTGTGACCAGATTCCTAGATTTCAAGGTGAACCCCTTCTCCATATGCAACCTTTTTGTGGCCAGCAATTAATAGCAGCACGTAATTGCCCATGTATCTTGAAACAACTGTAAGGGATTCTTTGAAGCCTGACAATACAACTCACAAGTGGGGAAGGTAAGCTCACGCCTGTCCATTTGTTGAACAAAAATTCTTGCAAAAAACTCAAGAACTAACTATGTATCTATTGTCCAACGTACTTTTGGCAAAAACTGCTCTTAAGATCGTTCACATGAAAGGAAGAGAAGGGTGCAAGAGATGACTTTTACCTGGAGAAGCAGAGATGCAAAAAAACCCAACACTAAAATTGCCTGTTTTACAGAGGGTAATAATCTAGAATACAACTTGTATAAAGAATTCTCTGGGTACTTCTGAAGTTGTACTAACAAAGACGGTCATGCAGCTCAGGCACAAAGACCAGAGCTGGAGCACAAACATTAAGGTTTAACATAGGAACTGGACTAAACAGCCTTTAGGTGGACTTGAACTGATGTTCAGCAGCAGCAGGAACCAGCAAACTGGAAATGAGCCAAAACCAGAACTAATGGCACTTTCATCCTTTGCTGCCCTTGGCATCCAGCACTTTACAAACACTGCTCATTTAACTGTTGGGTTCTTTTAACATCTCAGGATGAAACAGAGCAGCCTGGCCCAACAGCTGGTGTAAAACCCTGATTACCAGGGAATTTGACAGGACTGTACTGGAATTTATCTTCACTGAGCAGCTCATGCAACAGCTGTTTTTACGTAACTATATAACTGTTCACAAATCTTAACGATAATGGTAATGACAGATGCAAAAAAATAATCTGGTATTTTACTATTGAGACTGTTTCAATCTAGAAAAATTGCTGTGCATTTTAAAGTAAACAAAATTCCCAAACTGTGTGAATGAATATGGCTGATCTCTTCAGATCACTGCTGGTACCAGAGTCTGCAAAAAGCCTTTCTGTGTTCCTTCCCCTAACGTGCATTTGCACACATTTCAGCGTGTCCCACTGACCAGAGACGGGAATGGCAGTCCAAAACACACCAATTATATTTTCCTTTGCCACAGACTTCCCATTTGACCCTGTAGGCAACTTTGGCCTTCTTTTCATTTCTTCATATAGAAAAAGTATCATTACCTACAGGACCTAGTGATGGGACCATGTTATCGCCCTCTCAGAGAGAATCTTAACTCCAGCAGTTCTCCAGGGAACAGGCTTTAATTTCCCAGGAATCACAACCAGATTTACTGCAGAAAGCTCACAGCCTCGGCAGCATCTGGCTCTGCAGCCTATGGGACAAGGACTGCTCAGGCCCTTGGGGACCACAGCTGCTCTCACCTCACCGACTTTAGTAACTGATGGGACCCCAAAGACTCTGCTGTATCTGGCTTGGGACAAAATCTGGCCAAGAAATTTCTCTGGCAAGTAACAGACAACAGAGATTGTTCAGAAGAACTGCTAAAATCAACGAAAAAATCACCACTGCTTTACTGCAGCAACTTTTGGATTGCAATTCCTTTTGCTTGTCATTTGCAAAACAAAATGGTTGAAACACTTCACTTCTATTTGTTCTGAAAACTGAAGTCACCTTTTACATAAAAGCATCTTTTCTACATTAAAAGGATCAGAAGATACCTTTTCGCAGTATCTACTACCTAAACATAATTTTACTAACATCTAGATAATAAGATATATTAATCATATATACGTATCTTAATAATTGTACTAATGTCTTTTACTAATATCTACTAAAGTTTATTCCACCAAAAAAGAATATTCTTGCCTGTCTTGCCTAGTTGATTCTTTGTCTCATGACATATTTCTTAGTAGTCTAAAGTGACAGAATTAATCAGAATAAAATTATTTGAGCATAGCAAAACCATAGAAGTAAGAATGAATCTTTTCATAGAAGCCATATATGTTCAACTTTTAATTTGCGTTTGTTCACTGTTGGATTCATATTTATTACCCAAGACTCAACCAAGCATTTTAAGAGCCCAGAAATACTTGCATTTGAAAGAATGTTGTTTGATGACTTCTTTAAACACAAAGCAGTTTTTAATACATGTATGTATTCAGACTCCTGACCTACCTGGAGTCAGTTTAACAGTGTGATGCCACTGGACAATCAGCAGTGAAATGCTGATTATGAATGAACAGAAAACTGTTCATTTTAATTCACCAACCAGTTCACTACTCAGTCACTTCCAGGCCCAGTTTTTAACTAAGAGATTGCAAAGCTAATATGTTTATTGAGAGACAAAGTCAATACTCAGTAAGGCACCAAGCTTCCCTCATACTTTTTCCCTACGTCTGGAATTCTTATAGCCCAGTAGCCATCTCCACAGGCTACGTATCACATGCTGGGTTTGATTACACCCCGAGCTTTGCAAATGAATAATTCATCTGACTACCCTGATCATTCTCTAGTTTCATGTGAGCTCGGCTGTCCCTGCCTGCTCTTGTGTTACACACAAGTGACAAGCCATCTGCTGTCTCGGGGCCCTCTCAGCCACCAGGCTCCTGGCAAGTGGCTCCATCTGGAAGAACTGGCCAAGGAGCTCGCTGGAATCACCTCTAACAGAGATCCGGGCACCTGTGTGCAAACTCCTGGGGGTTCTGCCTCCGGAGATGCACGGCCCTTCTGAAAGATTTACCTGCCAGGAACACCCTGCCCAAAGCCCCGCATTACTAAGCTCAGCCCAAACCAGGACGGCTGCTTCAGAGGGCTGGACACCCTGCAAAGTCTCCAGCCTTAGCTACACTGCAGAGAATGTCTGCTCACAACCATGGGCATGAGCAACCCACACAAGATGATAATGATAATATTAGTACTAACAATAAAAACCAGCCAGATTTCAAGTACGGTAACAGAAAAAAATTTAGTATTTCTGAAAAGTTCACATATTCTAGATTGTTCTTTGTCCTGAATTCTGTAATAACAATTATTTTAATTTTAAGCATCTACTTCCATTTCTAATAAACACTCTAAACTTATATAACCCATCTCACCTTTTACCACAGGCACCAGGGAATTCATAACCCGAAACCGCTCAGACAGTAAGAACAGACTACGTTTCATATTGTAAAAAACACTCAAGCATGAAAGACAATTTTTAAAAATTCATTAAAATATTGAGGGTAACAGTAAGTTTAATGAGGGAAATGAGATAAGATGATTTAACCTCATTTCATTATGCATACAGAAAAGGAAAGATTAAAGAACTATATGGAAAAATAATGCATTTTCTTTCTCCCTAAGGGCTTACTTAGTTAAATTTGGAAATTGCATCAACCATGAAACAGATACAGTATCATACCACTCATCCACATCACAAAACCATTGTGAGACCTAATGGTAATGCTGTTGGAAATCACTGGAGAAGAAGTGTCTGGGGAAATCCCGTGGCTGTAAGCCCCAGCTGGGCTTTGGGTGGGCAAGGGAGCATTAGAGGGGGCAGGGGGAACCCCTTCCCCAAGGCCCACATGTACCCACAGCTGGGAGTGCAGCAGCTGGGGCACAGCAGATGACACACGAGCCTCAGAGCTGCTTCAATAATGCATGCGGAGAGCCTCTGTGGCTCCCTTCACATCAGCTTCACAGATTTTCTTGTGCTTTCATCAGTGAGGATAATTGGATCTTACCAAAGTGATTCCACCTTCCACACAGAGGACAACATGCTCCTATAGAGAACTTAATGTGTTAAAAACATAACAATACAGCCACGAAAAAATCACTGAAATTCTCCAATGCTCAATGTCAGCAATTAGGGATTCCCTAAGAATAAACCAAGTCTAGCAGGAATTACTTATTTCTTAAAATGAAATGTTTCAAGTCTGGATTGCATCATACATTTGATTTGAAGATTACTGGACACCTGTAGGCCACTGCTACAGGACCTAAGTGGCTTCTCTCTTTTTGGAGCTCATCAGCTGCAAGTAACACTCAGTAAAAGACAGCACAACACTGATTCTTCAGCCCTGCAAAAGCCTCTGAAAGTAACATAAGGATAAATAAAGTCTTCTGTTTTCCTCTCAGCCTCTTAAAAGACATTATCCATATTGAAATACAGATCACTTTTATTCCCCGTGTAGCTAATGACATTCTCCTTAGGCACAAGAACACCTAATAAAGGTACTTTTGCAACAGCTTGGAGCCTGTCACTCTAACGTGAGTGATAATCACAAGAAAAAGCTTTTGTTACCAGTAACTTCAACTACTGGCATGTATCAAAAGTGGAATTACACATCGTTACAGTGCTGAAAACTCAGCCAAACAGCTGCTGCTCTCTGAGCAGCTCACTGCAACTCTACACAGCGAGCCGTTCCCCCATGCAAGCAGCAGCCACCGATCCCCGTTCCAACCACCACCTCAGAGTACGGGTTTGATGGTTCTGCTCTGAGCAGAGGAATCCACTGCTGAACTCATCCACGTTACACTGCGACCCCTGGACAAGGCATTTTACTTCCAGAACATGCCACGAGTCTGCAAGGCACTATACATGACTTCTACTACTCCTAGGTTGAACACACAACTATCTTAAATTGATACATGCACTTCCTGGAACTTTTTTTATCCAAAAAAAAAAAAAAAAAAAAAAGCACTTTTGATTTTCTTTCAAAATATCCATTTCTACATCTTGCCTGATGGTTTTGCAGAAAGTCATCTCAGACCACACATGAAGAAAATAAATGAAAAAAAAAGCATTTCTGCAGACAATCTTGGGCATCCAGTGCAAAGAAACTAATTTAATAAACCAAATGGTAGTTTTTTGTCTGCAACTAAACCAATCTCTTCTAGAACAAAAGATCCTGCATCAAGCATTCTGCAAGGAGCATCTTTAGAGAAACAATTCATAACTAAATGTGGTAACTCTCGTTTTTCAAGGAAAAAACATTGGTAGTTTTCAGCACAGTTCCAACAGCATATTCTCCCAGGACATATAAAACTGTCTTGAGCTCTTCAGAGATTCCTGGACATGCACTACTCTTTATGTTGTTAAGCCATCCCAACATGCAGTCAGTTAGATTGGCAGTATGTGACCAAAGACCTTTGCTTCTTGGGATGTTATAAACTGGTATTTTAACAGATCAAATTCTAGTTAGAGAAAACACAGCAGAATGTTACTTACACATGAAAACACACTTTTGTCTCAAACTCAACTATTGCAATGTAAGGCTGCGTTAATATTTTCTATGTTTAATTTAAACACTGTATTTTGCAAAACTAGGTTTCATTTCACTTAGAACATAGGTCATCACATTCCAAATTAACTTTATACCACAGAGTTTGTGAAAATAACTTGAGCCACTGAAAGGGACTTGCCATTTTTCCGCAGCGCCTTCTGTGCCGGAGGTGCCAGACAGGCTTGTGCTGTTGCCAGCTCAGGATTGGCAGCTTTAGTTCCATGGTTGGCTTTTACCTTATCAGCCCAGCTTACACCAGAAGGAGCCAGGCGTGTTGCAGAAATTGTCACTGCGGAGTTCCTGAAGGAAAGTCACAGCTCTTTTTAGTGTCTGATCAAGTAACAGAAGAGTTTGTTAGAAAGCTTTATCAGAGTCTGTCAGAGACTATCAGAACTACCTCTCCTTTGGCAAACCCTCCAGGTTGCAGCAATTTACACTGAAAAGTTGTCGTAATTTACTCAACGAATCTTTGTTTTTAATAAACAAGATGGAATTTAATCTTTGTGATAAGAATTTCTGAAGAAATTAATGTTTTTGGCAACCAAAGTAACGCATAACAACAAATTCCACATACTACATCTTGAAAAATACTCCTGTTGTTTTAAGCCTAGTGTTTGACCATTTAGTACTCATGATTCCTTTTCATTAAAAATAAAGAACAATTTTCCTACTCATCTTCCACATAAGTGATTTTATTTCTCACACCCCTCTTGTTATCTCTTCTCCAAATTCTTTTCTTTTTGCATCAGTGCTGTTGGATACCTTTGACTGTTCCTGTTTCTAGTTTCTGTACTTTTCCTACTTTTTCTATACTGCTTTGGGGAAGATAAGAAGATGACTACAGAACCATGAATTTCTACTGTGGTACACCACTATCTGCTCTTCTATCCCCTATTCCCTTCCTAGCAACTCCTAGCATTCTGCCAAAAATTTCCGTAGTACCAAGTATGCCTCAGCCCTTACTTTCTAGCCTATTTTCTCTCTCACACACAAAATACTGTAGCTTTCTGGGGTTGCCTTGCTTTGAGACACACAAGTGGACTAAGACAGAAGAAAGAAGTTTGCAAGTGTGAAGGATAGAGAACTCATCTTGTTACTCCCTGCTCTAACACACAGTTGCTCATCACATCCCTGTGATTGTGAATAAAACAGCTCCAGCAGCAATAGCAACACGTAATTACATCCAAAAATGCTTAGCTGAAAGACTAATTATGCTGAGCTGTTATGTTCTACTAAAAATAAAAGAGCACTGATTTCCACCAGATTTCATTTGAGTGCTCGTGCATATCTTCTCCCCACCACCAGATGTTTCAGCAGACAACTCTCAGATGTGGTCAGGTAGGTATCAACAGACACACCTACACAGGGCTACACCAAACACACCTGCAGTGTTTCTGTAGAAATATTTGATATGCCCAGTTTCAGAGAGCTCAGTACTCAGAGGTGCTGACCGAGCAGGCCAGTATCACATCTCTGCTGAGGGCACTGTAACCACTCGGGAAACTGGGCAGTGTGTTCCCTAGATCCCAACAAACCTGAAGGAACCACAGCACACACCCTGAGAAAGATTTCGACCGGACACATCCGTGCTCTCCGGACTGAGACAGCAGAGACAGGGCTGCTCTAAATCCATGCACATTTTTGTTGAACTGCTGTCAGACATTTTCATTTCAACAAGTAAAAAATGCTTGACTGTAGTGTATAACGTGCTCTACATTTTAACTACTATCCGTTTTGCCACGCATCAGAATCATCATAATCTCACTTTACACTCACTCTTCTTGACCTGTATTTACTTCTGCTTGCTCAGCTGGCTATTCACATTGCACACATTGGCAATTTTAAAATGCCAGTTACAGACATTTTGACCTTTGTTTTGTAGAGAGAAGACAGTACTAAACAGATAACATGAAATACACTACCAGTATTTTATCTTCAGGTCTTTGCAATGACCAGTAATTAACTAAATTACAAAGCGAGGAAAAAGTAAGTCCTTGATAGGATTTTCCTTTACAGATCACAGGCTTTTCTTCTATGAATTCAAATAATTGTTTATGTAATAAACAACAAAACAATGCATTGGTTACTATAGAAAAATAGTGCATTCGTGAACTTTGCTTCCAATGAATCTTTATTTTAGCTTCTATGAACTTCTTAGCTGGTTCCATACCCAAAGTTTAGACTCCTTCGAGCGTTTGATGTCACACTAATCCTATCTGTTGATGGACTTGGGATCACGTGCCGTCCTGGAGACATTTTCTTTACCTCCCAGGCCAGTGAAGTAGGTCTGCAAATCCAAGAAAGAAAAGTTTAAAAATACAATTCACAAAAACTCTTCCTCTACCACCTCAAAGCAAAACCAGCACCGACAAACACTCCACATATTAACGAATCCTGCTGAATTCAATCATTCATCTCAGCAATTGTTTCTACACCAACTCCAAACCCTATCACCCACACACATAACAAAAATAATGCATCTTCTCAAGACTACAATGCTTATTTCAAATTCCAGTGTAGAACAAAGCATCGAACCAGCCATTTAAAAGGAAAGGACTGGGAGAGGACTGGAAATATCCTCTAGTTCTAAGAGGCAGTGACAATGCACATAAAATGTCCTCATATCCATTTTGTCCAAAAGGAAAATTGGTTCTATTTGCTGAATCTCTGCTAGAAAATGAAGTTTACTGTGAACTTTACTCTCTCTGTAGATTAAAAAAAATATAAATCTAATTACCTGCTTTGAGCATCAGCTTTTTCTAGCTTCTCCTGTAGCTGTATCCAATCAATCAATGCTTTGAAGTCCCTTACATAGTTATCAAGCATCATCAGGACTTCCTGAAAAGCAACCATTACATCAATCTTTCTATTTAAAAAACAATCCCCCATCCCATTAAAGGAACTGAAAAGAAAGAAGGACATTTACTATCCTGTAGCTTTCTCATTAAAAATAAGCTCAAGAAAATCCCTGAAAACAAGAAAGCCCAGATAATTAGGATTTTTACGTGAACAATCATTAAAACATTTTTCTTTAAAAAAAAAGGTGCACATTCTTCAAGATCTGTGTGAGCATCAATGTGTAAGGACAAATGGCAACATTTACAAGAAAGTAATTCTTAACACACATAAGGATACCTGTTTCATTATTTATGTCTTTTTTTTTGGTTAGAGTTATCTTTTAAAATATACTGGACATGCATCACCAAGAAGGCAAAACTGTGTAAAACCTCACAGGTCTGTGGAAGACTAAAAATATCACAATTAATCTGCTTGTGAAGTAAAAGCAGACAAAACTACACAAAGGCAACAGCATCCGAACCTGGGTAGGATTAAACATACGCTGTCAGAAACAACGTGGGCGTGCTGGAGATTTACTCAGAATATGCAAAATCTTGATGAAGTAGCTTGAATGTGGAACTACACATTGGTCTCTAACAAATAAAATGAACTGTTACAAAAGGACATATAAATTAACTTCACACTACACCAGGAAGAAAGTCACAGACAAAATGGCAGTGGCTGAGGAGACTTGTTTCTGATTAAAACATCCTTAACTTTGGGAAATTATTGACTGTGTCTACTGCTGCCCAGTTGGCACAAATGTACGAGTGTGGTACCTATAGTAAGGTCAGATTACATGCAGAAACAATGAAAAATTCAAGGCAAGTTGCCTCTACTCAGATAATGGCGCCAGTTTTTCACTGCAAAGCAGAGCAAAACACAATACAATAGAACTCTCAGTTGTGTTCCCCAAGCAAACTACAGTTATCTACTGCCACCGGTAGAGAAAGGAGCAATTCTTTGTATTCCACATATAAGCTCAAAAATCACTGACTGAACGTGACAAAACACACCCAGACATAAGGCACCTCCTCAGCAAAGATGATTATCACCAGCAAAGCACAGTAATGCCTTTCTAGGGGAGAGGGTTTGAGCTCACGTCAGTCAGAAAGAGCAGCTTTCACAACCACTCTTTCCGAGACAAGAAAAATGTGTCCTGTACTCTGTCATGACAATGTGCTGAAAATAATCAAAATCCATGAATGCAGCTTGAATTCTATGAAACTTAAATGAGCTTCACATGCAGAATGTGAAGTACAGACATAATTTTAAGGTATAAGGAAAAACACTAATGACAGAATGTTGCTGTTTCACAAGTTCTTTACCATGCCGAAATCATTCCTGCTGGTAATAAGATAAATTTTCTGCTCAAAGCAAATAATTATTACTTAGAAATTTTGGGAACAATTACAAATGAGAAGGTATTGGTTCTTAAGTGTGTAACTACAAATTTTAACAGTAAAACCTCTGACACCAAAACCAGTAAAACACCTCTCCTACAGTCCAGGTAACTAATGCACGTTTTTGTAACATCACATCTCACACATCTTTACTTTTAATTGTCCCTTTAACAGAAAAAGGACTTCTAACGCATGCAAAATGCTTTTTCATATAAAATCATATGGACTAATATTCATTTTGTTTAACCCTAACTTTGAAATTCAGCTTCAGTTTTGACACAAGTATCCTTTTAACTACTCTTTATGACACATACAGAGCATATGCTGGTTGCTGTCACGGAAAAGTCACCACAAAGTCAGACACCAGGGAAATAAAACAGCATCCCACTGCTGATGCAAAAGTTGCTCTTTGTTTGGAAATATTGCCCAAAAAAGCTAACAGAAATCTTTCTTACAAAGCAGTTGGTTTACAGCACCAAAATAATTCTTAAATCTGCTACAAGAAATGAACAAGTCAAGTGTTTCAGCCAGTTCTTTTTTCAGTTTCACTAATAAAATTTCAGCTTTCTAATCCAATTCATGTCCATTTAGGTTAGCCCATACTAAGTTGTGCTGACTGTTACTAACAATGAGAGCATAGAAAGCAAAATTTAATTCTGAATAATTTACTTTTCAAGTCAGCCACTGACATATTCCTCACCAAAAAAAAAAAAGAATTAATGTGAATATGAGTTATATTTCTGAAGTTAGCTGGCACAGGAAAAAAACGCAATAAATGGTTTAACGTATTTTAAGGAATGTTTAGCTCCACATTATCAGAAATGATCAGAGCAGACCCATGCAGCTGTAACCCGAGCCGTGTTTTATGAACAAGGGAATACAAACAAGACAAGCAGCTGGAGCGGCCCCATACTCACTGATGCACATCTCTCTGCCTAAAGCTATGAGGGCCATTTTGTCAAGCAGGATGGAGCAGAACAAAAGTGGCTCTGAAAGCGCCGTTGCAGGCATGCAGATAACTCCATATAGATGTCCAGCTAAAATTACCAATTAGCTCCCCAATTGGCTGCAACGGCTTCGATGGGTTTGCAAGGGGCGCTGGGGCCGGCGCGGCGCAGCCGGGCGGCGCCATGCCTTTGTCCGGAGACACACGAGCCCGGGGGGCCGCGGCCCCGCAGCCC
>VWPU01000446.1:0-47020 GCA_013398955.1 Callaeas wilsoni
GAATCACCCCAAGACACCAAGACAAGAAGGTCTCCTGGAAAGTCAACAGACAGCAGTGAAGCTGTGCTGGGGCTTTAATTTTTTTCAGAAAGAGGGGGTTTAGAGGAACAAAAAGGACATGCCAGGAAAGCAAGCAAAACAAAGTGTTAGCACAAGTTGTTTGAAATCTTGTCTTGTTCCCTCACGTAAGAGGATCCCACCAAACTGGAGTACAGCCATACGGTATTAAGTGCCTCTCCATGATTTACATGCTTTTGGGATAGTGTCTATTTGCTATTCCTACATGCTCTGATGAGCGCAATTTGTTTCATGCTTTTGGCATCTATAGTATCATTTTGATTGGAGGATATATCCACTGAGAGCAGCAAAAGGAGTGTCACATGAGTGCCATCTGTCCTCCTAACTGGAAAGTGAGAGCCAGCTCAGGTCTGGAAGCTATTTAACTTAAGGTCAGAGTGAACACAACTAAAACTGGCTGCACTGAATCACAGAGACATGTCCTGATGGATGGCAGTGCTGAGTTAATGGCTGGACTCAAGGACCTTTGAGGTCTTTTCTAACCTTAATGATTCTCTGATTCTGTTTTAAACATTTGAGATCTCTACCATTTTGGCAAAATCACTCAGGCATTCCTGTGTCTGAAACAGCCTGAAAAAACATTAAAAAGAAAAAAAAAAGGGAGGGCTCCTGAAAAGTCATTTACCTTTTCTCGGCACGATCACTTCACAATTAGTATCATTCTGCATTATATCCCTCTTTCCTGCTGCTCATAGTCTTGGTAATGGAAGGGGTAGGGAATATGACACCTTTTTCAGCTGTCTTCCTGATTTTTACTTGCTCTGATCTTTCATGTTAGAAATCCTTCATCCTGCAAGAATTTAAAAATAAAATCTCTTGTTCATGCTGAAGATCTGGTTTTCTGTTTTGTATCTCACAGAAAGTGTCCTTTGGTCACATAGCCCACAGATGTTCCAGTGCGTAGCTGTCCTTTTTGTCCTAGTTTTGTCTTAACTCTTCCTTTGAACTACAAGCTCTGAATGCAGCTTTGAGCACAAATACCGGACATTCATCTCACTGAATTCACACAACTGCAGAACCTGAGAGCAGCTTATCTGTTATTGTTAAAGACCAAGGAGCCCATTACCTTAGCGTTTTCCAGCAGAACCCCAAAAAGGAGCTGTATTTCACTCACACTGTTCTGTCCCTCATGAGGCAAGTTAAATCTGTTCTGCTATCTACAACAGAATGTAGAGCAAGACACCCTTCATTTGTTTTCTTGTTGAAAATGGGATGTAAGATTGCAAAGTAGAACCAATTTTAAAACCAGTCCTAGACTTAGAGCTATATACTCTGTTTTAGAAGCATTGCTTTGGTGTCTGTGGAACTTTTGAAGCAATAATAAAGTTGCACACAAAAAGTATCAGCTCTAACTCTAAATTAGATATAAAAATAAGAGATTTGCATCTCTCTTGTCTTCACTACTCAACCTTCTTAGCTTCAAAGCCAGTAAAACATTGTCAGAGAAAAATTAACTTGGTTAACATGACCTATGCTATGATTATCTACCAAAGTGTTGAATTCAGCTTCAAACATTCTAAAAGGATAATAATTTCTTACTTTGTATATTTTGATATATTTATATGCATAAACTTGTACAATATGTTAATCACAACATGGTGCTTTCCCCCCCTTTTCCCCCTTCAGCTCAGCAAACACAGATGAATCATTTGGCTCCCAACCTGAATCTCACACCTGGGTGTTCATGTACTAGGTATTGGTTCTGACCCCATCCTTACTTTCTACATTACCATGTATGGTTTGCCCTCTCCTGCTATTTCATTCAACTTTACAGTTCTTCTGTCCTTCTTCATCTTCCTATTTCCATCTAAGAGTGGCACATTTGCGTGCATGGAAAGAATGTCAACTGAAGCCTTGGGGTGACACCTAAGAATTGTGTTGAAATAATATTGCAAATTCCCCAAGCAAAACAGTTAGAAATGCAGCAAAATTTGAGCCTGAGCCTGCTTCCATTAAAATAAAAGAGAAAATTCTTGAAGGAGGAGGAGGATAAAGAGAAGGGAAAGGCCACTACAGACAAATCACAGATTAAAATATTTTGGTTTTTATCATTTCAGTTACATTGCATCATGATCCATTAATTATAATCCTTATAATGTGTTTACATGCATTAAGATTGGACCAGCATCACATTGTAACCTTCACCAAACAGTTTTACATTTAGGTTTGAGACAACTCTTGCACCTGGACATAGCTAAAAGACATTGACATTCCTTGAGGGAACAAGCACCAAGGTAATAAACTGGGTTGCTGTTGAGTGAGTGTCTATCTACCTTTGCACACAGGATTGTGAATTTCACCCCCAGGTGTTCTCTTAGTGAGTCAATGTTACATGTAAGCTGTAGCTAAATGCATCCATGTTCATCTGGTTGGACACTGGTAATTTTATATCACCTATTTACGGAGTTATATTAAATTTTCAACAGTGGTGTGGTTGTGTAGTCCCCTCTATCACAGTGAATAGCTCACTAAAACCACCAAGAGCCTAGAAATGGCTGTCAGCTATTTTTTACTTCCCTAACAGCAGGGTTCTATTTTATTTTTCAGATAAAGTTAATGGATGCAGTTTTTCCACTGCCACGTTTATAAACAATTTGGTTTAGGGGCTGCTAAAAAATACTTGCAAAACATCATTTAGAGAGCGAAAGTAGAGTATTTATGCAATATAGTGCTTATATCTTGTGGAATGACAGACATGCTGTTTAAGGAGATGTTGCTTTTCACTCAGAAGTTAAGCACTTGGTTATACTCTATAGTTATTCATTCGCTTGGTGGTAGCTGTTACTTAAATACCTCCTGTCTAATCTCTGTACACAGACTTGTGGGCTTGGCAACCAGCAGAGATTCCTGGTGTCATTTGCTGAGAAGTAGCAGCAGCTCCTGGCTTACTCCACGGCCAGGGCAACCCAAATATCTCATTGATAAAAGTGCAGCTTTTTTTCGTATTTAAGTAATCAGCCCTCTTTCATTTGGTTCCTTCCCTATTGAATTATTCTGTCAGGTTTTGTTTATGTCTTGTTCATTTAGTTTTACAATCACATGTATATATGTATTCACCTCTATTAACACACATTTTCCAAACACATATAATTAATGGTAGGGAAGTAATAAATGTCCATAGGGCTTTTACAAATTATCTGCAAAGTTGCACCTGCCAAAGTTTGTCTCATTATACTCAAGAAAGCATTAATCTAGTGTAAATAAAGAGGAGTTTTATTGCCCTTAGTATGATTAAATCATGAATAGCTAGGGTGGAAGTGATGTTTGTGAAAAGGCTGTTGCTTAAAAAGAATACAGTTGCACTTCTGAAAAAATCTTCTAAAATATCTAAGTAAGGCTCCAGTTACCCACATCAAAGATTGCAGAGAAAGAGAGATGGAGGTAGAAAAGCAAATGGGGGGAAGTTTGGAGTATAGGGTTAGATCACCTGAGCATGTGTCTCTGCATAGCTGCTGAGATATAGCTTGTTTTCTGTTGGTTTTACTAGTGAAGTCAAAGGGTAACTGCAGGAAAATAAAAAATTTCTTCCGAGAAATAATCTCGTTTTACTAAGAAGACAAATCAAATCCCCGAGTATTGAATCATTTAACAGAACGTCATGGTTTCCATGGGTTGTTCTGAGGATAGTATGGCATTTGAAAACAGATCAAGTTGTTCTTAGTTTACAAGCTGTCAGTCCAGATCCACATTCTTTTTAATAACAATAAAAAACATGTTCAGTTTGTCTAGCTTTTACTTTTTATTTTTGTTGTGTCATAAAGACACAATTTGGACTGGGTTTTGGATGTTTTCTTTCCCCTTAAGCGCTTCTATAGAAAAAAAAAAGGTTTAGCTTTAGCGACAGCATGTTATTTAGTGCAGTTTGCCTGCTGTCCATACAACAGCTTTAATGCATAGCTGCAGAGGTTCTTTAAGACAGAAACTTAAATGTTAGAAACTATATAGCACCCAAGATCCTCATATAGTGTAAACTAACACCCAAAGACAATGCTGATTCATACAATTTTTCTCTTGCTCATCCTGCATGTTAGACTCAGAAAGGATTTGAAAATAATGGATCTGAATTTTCATTCCTCCCTCATTTACCTGTTAGTTACTTAAGTATCAATTAAGTGTGTGGAGAAATAGACTGAAAAACAGTAGTGATCTGTAATATATGGGAGTATTGGAACAGAAAGTAAATTCCATGAAATTCTAATAATCTTTATTGCTGGAGGTTATCACTTCTCACCGCTTGTACCTAATGCTTTTGCTGATGTAGAACACCAAGGGGAAGGCATGAAGTAAAACACTACTTGGTGGCCTGGAGAGGATAAGAGCAATAGCAGAAAAGAGAAGGGCTCCTAGGGAAGGAAATTTTCATTGTTGTTAGCTTTGCTAATGAAACTAATTGTGAAATAGCAAATGTGGAACCTCTGTTCAGCATTTATACCTTTAGGAAGGAGAATAGTGTGAAGAAAAGTAAAAGCAGAGGTTATCTGCTTTTCTAGGAAACTCCTCTTGCTCAGAACAAACCAACTGGGAAATGGGATTTCACTGTAAACAGCTGTTCTCAGCATCTGCATTTCAATCACTCTCCTGTTGGGAGTACAATACATTCATATGCCAGCTGCAAAAATCAACTGATATTACAGTGTGCTTCAGTGTATTTGCAAAATGGAAACAGGTACTGCAAAATACACATTCTAAGGTCCCTGCAGGAACCCAAATACCAGAGCAGACATACCAGAGAAGAATATCAAGAGAATGGGATCTTGCAGTGAAAGTTAGTATTAGAAATGCAAATAAGAGGTATGTGGCAAAACACCAAACTTACGTTTCTCAATAAGACTGAGGATTGCCTTTGTCTCCAAAATGCAGCTAAAATTAAGTGAGTCTGAAAGAAAGATTCCCACAGTTCCAGCTCTCCACCCTCCATCCTTGTCATTTATAGTTGCTAAAATAAAGTTTGTAGAAAGTTATAGCGTTCATCAAAAAATATGACTCTCAAACATCTAGCCCCAAGTATGCACAAGCATGCTGACTGCATACTTGTCTGTTTTAATGCTGTAGAAGATCAAATTTTCTAGGAAAATGCAAACAACTTTAGCAGCAGGTGGCTGAAGCATAGCCTTCAGAAAGCTGTTAAGAACCATTTCTGTCTGGGAAATAAAACATGGTTGCAAGCTATGTTATTTGCACTTACTGATTCAGTGAAAGGAGTCACCTTATGTTTAATTCAAATTGTAGTCCTGGCTTGGACAGGCTTAGAACAATCCAGTTTTACAAATCCGTGTGTTTAAGGGACTCTCTTGGTGGTCGTTCACACTGTCCCCCACATTGTTTTTAGATTATGTCTCCTCTTATGGGCAGAGGCAAGAACTGAAACAGATGAAGGGGTACGTGAAGGAGGGGGAGGGAGAGAAGGGTCCTGGTATCCACAGGAGGGGGCTGAATGTGACTGCAGGGTGTAGGGCTATGGATCAGTGGCAGATCAAGCAAACGGTGCCTCGAAAGGCCTGAGAGGCGGCATCATTCTTTTTAACTACCAACCTCCACTTAATGGTACATTCAGCATCCCATGTAAAATCAATACCCTAATTGCAGGCTATATTACATCTCAATAAAGATTTATTTTTGCCTCATTGGTGAAAGCATTTTGTTAGGAAAAAGTACATACATTCTTGTATATTTACTCTGCCCTCACCCTTTTTTTCCTTTTTAAGGAAAATCACCACAGCTTCTATGCAGACAGAAGAAATTACAGCCTGCTAACAGAAGGCCGTTCCTGCTACAGGGTGGTGAGTGCATCATTAGGTGATCAGCTTCCCATCTTCAGAGTGAAGATGTTCTTGCCTGTTACTGACATCTGTCAAACGGGGGCACTGATGATTCATCAGAATAGGTTAATTTCACAGGAAAAGGCCACTCTGAGAATGCCACAACATTAATTTGCTAATTTGGTTGGGTCAAGAGCCCTTCAAAACAAAGGGTCTGCCTCATCATTACTGGGTATACACAATCCTGTGTGAAGGTTTTGGGTGTATTTCTGTTCCAAAGAAGAAGTATTTTGTCAATAAAATCAAACCACCCTACATACCCATTGCAGATATTTAAATTTAAAAATGAATGCAAAATCCTGTCCAGAGTCTCCTGCAGACATTTTCATCAAAACATACATTCTCCCCAGAGACCATTTCTTCACTAAAATCAGCCGTACTTTTTCAAATTGACCACAAGATTTTGTACAGTGGGATTTCTATGGTCATGGACATGTTTTCTTTTATTTTCATTTATATTTTCACATTAATTACTTCCGTCACAGAACAAAGAGACAAGGTGGGCTATGAACAAACAGGACCTCTGCCCCTGCCAAGCTCCTGGGTAGCACACAAACACTGTGCTGGACAAAGCATGCCTTGTACCTTGACTGAAGCAGCAGATGCCCTCCTTTTTAGGCTTCTCACAAAAAGTCAAAAAAACTTCCAACTTCCTTGTACATTTTCTAATACCTCCCTCACCAATATTTTAGTGGAGCAAGAGGCTGATGGTATACTTTCATGACAATATCAGCTAAAATAACCACTGCTATGACTTGGTGTTTCACTAGCCTCCCCTGGGAATGTGATGTTGGTGGGTATATAGTAAAAATGCAGACTCAGCTGTTCACACAGACACAAAACACTTCAAAAATACTTCCAAAAAACCAAAAGCCCAGCACAGTGTTCCAGGGTTTTAATGCTGACAAGAGAATAAGGAGTCAAAGACCATATAAAGAGATGAAAACCACGTTGAGATTTCACTCCACAACACAAAAGTGTTAGAAGTACTCTGAAGAAATTATTAAATAATGGCAATGGTGCATCTATGCAGCAATTACAAATTATAGCAAGTACTGCTCAGCTTTTCACCCTCCATGCAGGTTGGGACTGAGGCAACAGCACAAATAAAGACCATGCATTTAAACTCAGATGTGGAATGAGACAAGTTCCCTTTGTCAGTTTAGCTAGATGCATATATATATATATATATATATATGTATAAATATATATATATACACACACACATAGAAGTGAGACAACTCACAAAGAGTCTCCCTCTCCCCTGTCCCTGACCTCACATCACCACCCCACCTGCTGAAAATTTCCCTGCCCAAACTGATGGCAGAGCATGCAGGACTCTCAATATTAACAAGCCATTTTTTAAAAAAGCAGCAGTCTTGGTGTCAGCAGCATGCTTAGTAGTTAGTCTTCCCTACAAGTGCTTTAAGATGTTTAATATCCTCCAGGGAAGGCAATGCTGCTATCAGTTATATAATTCACTCTGAGGATGGCATTTCTAACTATAGACTAATGTGGTGCAAAGTCAGCCGTGGGTGGGTAGAGCTCAGAACAGAGAAGAGATGTAGATATCACCCGTAAAGGCACCAAGATAAAACATCAGGTTTTGTCACATGGTCTTTTACTGAACAGGTGAGACTATCAAGATGAATTTTTGAAGACGGTTATGCTTGTTACCTCCATGAACACCCTGAACCATGCCATTACAGATACACTGCTGGGCAAGGAAGAGTCACGGAGGCTTCAGACTTTCTTTGCTTTTTTAAGGCCTTTAGTAACCTTCCTGGAAAATCATGGGGACTCTGATCCCACAAGACACTGTGAGTCACAAAGCACACCCTGTTATGCATAAGGCACACTGTGTTCAGCTGCTTACCTGAAAGCTCTGTGGTCTACAGGCAAATGGTCAAGATTTTCTGAGACAGGCTGTGAAATATTCCAGGCTTGATCCACTGACCAACAGATTATTAACTTGGATATGAGACATGAAAGGTTCACCTAAGGCATGACATCAGAAAAGTCTGATCAATTCTAAATTATGAAGTGGGTAGTAGTAACAGCATTTTTTTCAATTCTAATGTAGCTATTTTGTAAAAGGTACGTTTTCTTTATTTTTAGCCAGGGCCTTTTTAGAGTTATGCTACTGGGCTGATTCATACATCTTGATACACTTGCAAATGTAGAGCTTTTTGGGCTCTTAAGATGGCAAAAACAGACAGATCAACCACATGGAGAGAAGTGCTAAGGTTACATGGCTACAATTTCCAAAAGCAACTTCTGGATGTCACTGAAGAAGCCTTGTCAACAATTATTAGTTGAATTTTGAAAAAACTATCTAGGCTCTCTGTATCCAAATCCACATATTGTATCCAAATAAATTCTAAGCTGATTATCCATCAGCTTGATCAAATCCAGTCAGAATTCAACAGACGAAGAAAAGTATAAAACTGAAAATACTGGAACACTGCAAGATAAAAAACATGTGAATTTTAATCCCAACCACATACCGGCGGATGTTCCGCTCAAACTATGCTGCAAGGCTTAAGTAGTATCTTCAGAAATAAACTGTTCAGAGATAGGAACAAGACAGCAGGAAACAATCTTTCTAGTTATGTACTTTACATTCTGCTATTATCTTCAGAAATCTTCCCTTCTTCCTTAAGTTAGAGGGAAAACACATGCTGGACTCAGACACTAATTATCTCAAAGATTATTTCAACAAAGGTGGCAAAGCTAAAGTACAGCAGGAATATCACAGCAGAAGGTTTCAAGTTAGACTGATTTTTTTCTACAGTGATTTGAAGGGTCTGTTAAACCTGGTTTTGATGATAGCTAGCTGATAGGCCACTAGTACCATGAAGCAGGAAAGTAAAATTATCTTCCAGTTTAAAGAAAGCCAGGCAATCTCAGAATCCTCAGAGAGAAAAAAACAGGTACCATTAGTCCTTTATTTCTTCAAGAAGTCTAGTAATGCTGCTAAAACAAAATAAAAAAAAATTGAAAACAGTTCTGTTATATGTAGCATGGTTCACTACGTATTCAAGACCAACCCAGTTTGACTGGACTTCTGTGATGGATGATCAAAGTATCATCGTGTAGATTCAAACTCCTCCCCACGCAAATGGATGCTCTGCAGGGACATGGCCATGTATGTGCTATGCCCAGAAAGGCTGTAAAATGGAATAATGACAGTGTAATCTGATCGAAGTTAAGATTATGATGAAAAGTAAAATTCTTATGAACTGATGAGAGTTCACTGAAGAATATGTGTTAAAATCAGACTGTCGCTAATCATGTGACATGACTGGAAGAAAGACTATTGCAGCAAGTCCTTATTAGTAAAATAGAAGGGCTGAGAAATCAGGCAGATTTGACTTGGGCTTTGAAGCAGAGTGAAAACTGAGCTAATACTGTAAATATAGTTCAAAATTTAGATCTAATCTAATGTTTCCAAAATAAGAACAGATATTATACACAAATGAAAGGTCTGTAATCAAATCTCAAGAGAACACAGTGGGGCAATCAAATGATGAGAGGAGACTCTCTAAAGCCTTTTCTCTGCTTGTACTCAGCTTGGAACCACATCTGTATCCAAGGAACAGCTCATGGGTTGTTCAATTACAAGCTCCTGTATTCTTAAGGAAGATAACTGTATGGTCTTGAAGCAATGCAACATCAGATAGTTGACAAACAATGTCAGTCATCATAACTGTCATATAATTCAAAGGCACAGAAATGCAGTTTTTCCAAGTTTAAAAAAGAGTTGTATTGATAGCCTATGTCTGTTCTGAAAAATTCATACACAAAAAGAGAAAATTCAGTGAGATCACAAAGGTTTAATTTTAGAAGGAAGGACTTGATTAAATTAAATTTCTAACAATCCTTTATCCATTCACTTGGGTGCAATTATTGGGACACCACCTTCTCTCAGACATCCCATATGCTTCTGCATGTAAGAAATAAAAAGATCTCATAGATCATACAAGGTAAGACATGAACAGCTGCCCACTCTTCTCCATGCAGAATAATAGCCTCTTACTAAGCAGGGCATGAGTTTTCAAAGAAAATTAATTTCTTCAATTTTCTCCAAGGGTGAAGGAACCCCTGTTTCATCTGTAGCCCCATTGCTTGGGTAGCTAAGTGGCAAACTTAATACTTGTAATGCTCACCTGTATTTGTAGATCACCCTTGGTAGTCTGTGCACTTGGCAAGAGAGTAGCAAAGAGGAATCTATTGTACATTCTCAAAAATAAAATTTTAACTGCTAACACTGGTCAAATTAAAATCAATCTCCTCCCTATTCCCTTCAGTAAAGGTAATTCAAAATACAGTAATTTCTCTTATTTAAAATACCCTCTTGTTACTACAGAGTATTTTTTTCTTCCCAGATTCCTCCTTATGAAGAAATGACTGTTTTCTTCTCAGATACTAGTATTTATGCTCAGGCAGAGTTGAAGAATGAAGTTGCAGTCAAGAAAGTTCAAATTTCAGAGAATTTGCATATGATTGAAAACCAGATGTTAGGAAATTGCTGCTCAGAGCTAATGATAGTAGTCACTATCGGACTACTTTGGCACATCTTGCCTCAAAGAAGATCTGTTATCTCCTTACACAGAATTTCTATATTTGCATACTCTTCCTACAAGAGGTCAAGGTCGTGGAGTGACGTCTCACACCTTTTTACAAGGCAGATTTTCCTTTCTCTTCTTTTGATCCCTCTGCTCAATGTGGCTGCAACTTCTGTGATCCACAGGAAGGTTAATCCACTTGCAAATAAACTGCGCCCTGGGGGCAGGGCCGTTCGAGGGGGTTCAGTGCAGAGCTGTCTCCAGTCCAGCATGACATAACAAATCACATGCAACCCAGTGCAGACAAGGCTATATTCTTTCCATAGTGTGCTGCTTTCAAGATACACAGAGTATGCCAGTTATCCCACCAATCTTCTATTATTTCAGCTTGTAGAAAATTTACTGTAAAACCTGTATATTTTAAAAAGAAACAGACTGTAAGTAATTTTCATGTGCCACTCCATTATGGTAGATAATGAGATTTCACATTTTATTTTACTGATAATAGAATCAGGGATTTAAGTGCCCTTATCAGAGCATACAATGAAGCTTTGTGAAAATAGGTAGAGTTTTATTACTAAAAACATAAAGCAGAATACTTTTTCTCAGAAAGTTCTGCCACAAACATATGACAACATGCCAGGCAAGAAAATCCATTTTCTTGTGCCTTAGTTTATACTCATCTTCAGCAAAAAATTAATGGCATGTGACCGTCTGATAGCTAGCACAGAATTTCTTTTCCACACAGTATGTATTAAAAACAGATCATCCTTCACACTGGAGCTTGCAGAAACACCATGAAGGAGTTCTAGTTCTCTGCTTCTTGCTCATGCCCTTGGGAGGAAGTGCAGAATCCAGGAGACGTTTTCAAATGAATCTCCCATTTCCTAAATTATTTTGTAAGTGATCCTGGTTACTTCAGTTATCTGGCAGATAAAGGAAATGGAAAGGCTCGCTGTTTTGCTCTTGAGTAAAGTATCTACATCCCTTAATGACTCTAATCTTAATGAAGGGGTAAATGAGACTTTCAGAATTGGATAACTTTAAATCTATTGGATAGCTTTTCATGGGTTTTTTTGGGAATGGTTCCTTGCCCTAAGAAGCCACCAGTCTGTATAAGTAGCACTGTACACAAAGTGATAACAAAGTTTAACTTAATTTGATTTCCTTACCTTCTTACATCACATAGGGTGCAGAACAACACAGCTAATTACATACATAACCGTGGCCAGTTTTCCTTGAAGTGTACACTGAAGGCTACTTCAGGGAAGCTAAAGACTTGCTACAGTATAGAGAACTGGGCCTCCATCAATGCTAGGACAGTCTGCTCTGCACTCTCAAGACCTTGAAATTCTAATAAATGGAAATAATTTTTCTCTGGAACAAGACTTACTTTTTCTAAATTTCAATTTTTAATTCCATCTATAGAACTGTTCAACAGAAAAGGTAGGGAGGGAGTATTTTAAAAAATAGGAATAAAAGTGTATAATTGTATGTGTTAGGTTTTTCCCCCCACATATCTTCTCATATATCTTGTCCTCCAATTTTAAAACATGAGGGGGGCTGCAGGCCAAGGGAGGCTCCCTTCCATACTACATGTGATCGTTCACATTTCTGTGCACCCAGTCTTACCTCCTGACTTGGGAGTCATGTTTTGGATACTTTTATTTCTAAATCAAGTGTCAAATGCTAAACCGCTCCAGAATCAAGGCTACAACTATGCATTCATTTTTCTATTTTCTTGAAAGAAAATACATCTAAACTAACAAAAAGTCTTTTCCCTGTTAGTTAGAGACCTGGTTTTAATTATTGTGCTGTAGAACTAATGCTTGCAATCAACTCTCACTTGGAAAGTCACTTGGGACTTTTGTAATACTGTTTTCTCTAACATTGTCCTCAGTATTGATTAAAAAAAAAGTTATTTAAAAAAAAAAATCTGGCATTTACATATCTAGACACAAGAGTATTAACAGTATTTGTTCTCTAATATCTGTGAAATTAGTCCTCAATAGTCACAAAGGCTTATGGCAATTTCTCCAATTAATATGAGAGAAATATTTGTCTGCATCTATTTTTATGTAAGAGATAAATAATCAAGATGAATTTAGTGCTAAAGACTAAAGGGAGGCTATGGTGGTTTGGCATACTCTTGGCATAAATGCTACAGTCTTTTGAAATACGAACCAACCCCCAAAATACTCCAAACATTTTAATGCTGAGCTGATATCACTGTTCTAAATAAAAGAAACATTATTCTTGTCAGAGTCTCTCTTTACTTCAATTGAACTCCAACCATGGAGAAGTCACTCTATGAGAAGTCACATAAGGGATTGCATCTCCTTGATGCACTGTAAGGGAAAAGACTATTAAATGAGACAAATTCAGCAAAGTATTTAAATGACAGCAGAGCTGGAGTCAAAAGAGCTGAGACACAAGAGTTTAAGAGAGGACCTTCTCTTGAATGGTGACATGATTTGCCAGTTATCCATCAAGCTCTCTGTGGGTGTTTGATATGTTTATCAAACATGGAACCATTCATTTTATTATAGTGGAGAGCAAGGTTTTATTCATTGTGAGGTAGCCTCATTATCCCATTGCACTTTATCATAGAGACAGCACAGCCACCTTTTAATGTTTCACATCTAATGGTCTGAAAGAGCGAGAGATGCTCACCTGTCCTAGCTAACATTTTCATAAAAAAAGATGCCCATTTATAGCAGAGAATTAACTGCATTAAAAAAATGAATATGCTTTTACACAGTAGGACTGCTACACCCATCCCAATCACACTGCACTTCTGGACAGAGCACACATCTCTAGCTTAGTACCAAGGGATATTACTTCGCCAGCACGGATTCTCTGAGACTTGTTTCTGTCTGCAGAAAGTTATGATCTTTTCTTGCTTTAAGTGAACAGACAGACTGCATTTTGGTAAATGCATTTTAAATGTGTCTATAAGGAGCCAGGATACATGCAGGAAATAAACTGCAAGGGACTGCTATCAAGGAGACAGACTGACCTGCTCTATGCAGGTGGAACAGAAAGAGCAGAAAAGAAAGGACAACAGTAACAGTGATTACTTCTGGGAAGAGAATATGAATTTTAGCTCCTTGTTTTACAATAACCTCTTAAATAATTGATTGTTCTTAAAAAATGAAAGAGACATGTTTGCTTCTTAAATTTCTCTAAAGAATAACTATTTATATATGACTGATAAGCAAAAGTGAGATAATTCAGACTAACAGAACTGTGGAACATTGGCTAGATAACAATTGTCTTATGTAAACTCAGTCTGACTATAATCAATACAAACACTGAAGGGCTCTTCTGAAGGTGATGGAGATGAGGGAAGGGAAGATGATTCATGTTGAAGGAAGAGAAGATACAAGAAACATTGTTAAGATGTGAGACCGAATGTCAGGAAGACAGTGAATGGTCATTGGAGCTTAGAAGGAGAGCAAGGATGAGTACAAACAGGTGAAATGAGATTATGTTACAGTTAGAAACTAAACAAACAGCTGTAGTCCCACCCCATTATACCCATGTAGTACATGTATATTCTCTAATAAAAAACAAACCCTGTCCAAGCAGCTGTAGTCTCTACAGGAAAGTAAGAACTGACATAAGAGAAGAAAGGCCAAAAATCTCAATCAAGTGATTGAACAATATCAACAAAACCAAGATGAAACTCACTGCATAAATTTGACTTCATTGCTTGTTCACAACCTCAGCTAAAATGTTGGTGTCCTGAGGTTTGCAGGTTGCCTTAGGAAAATGTGTACGAAAATAAGGTGGTCCAAGGACAAATGAGATGGAACAGAGAATGTATAAAAGGCCCAAAAGACAGAATATATGCCTAAAAGAAGAGCAAATACTACAAAAATGTAGAAAAAGAACAAGGTATATCTCACACAGTAAATTTAAACAGTGGCGTAGAAGGCAGTGAGGGGACAATTGGATGTTGTAAATCCAAAAGTAAAACACTGTGCTAAAAATACCAACCTATTACAAGGACTTGAAGAGCAAACAAGCACCTCCTTTATTGTGAATATGCACTGTTTTCCCCATTTACTTTAATGTTATTAACTCAATAGATGGAGAAAACCCAACCAGATTGATCAAATTATTACCTTGCTTGGCACAAGGTGGTTCATTGATACTTGCTTTCCTGACTTTGTTAATACTCATGTGGTAATACTAGTGGTAAAGTTCAGTGGCTTGGAGAAAATGCCCTTTCTCCACCAGGCAACATTTCCTTACCGAAACTGAAATAAATAAAAAAAAAACCAACCCCAGCAACAAAGAAAACAACAAAACAAAAATACGTATTGTAACATATCACATGGGAATTTCTGAGTTGCAGCCTGAAATGTGAAAGTCTGATGAAAATCGAATGCTTAACAAGAGTAAAGGAAAGCAAGAGAAAGAGTCAAGAATAATAATGAGCATTATTAAAAAGAAATGCAGGGTCCCTCTCTTTTTTCCTCACAGAACTGTAGTCATAGCTATTGAAGACAATTAAAGGCTTCAGTTCAGATAAAAATCTCCATCACTAAATGTTATTCACACACTCAGAGAGGATGAGAAATGATTGCTGCCTCAAGCATTGACACTCTAAGAGGACAGAATAAAGGACAGAAGATGAAATAGGGGCACAGAGGACTTCTTGAAAGATGCTGTATTCTTTAGGTACTGAATCAACAAAGGTCTTATATATGCACAGTCTTTCTTTGAAGACACAGTTCAAGGTGAGTGTTTCAAGATAAGTACGTGCTTAAGTGTCTTGGTGGACTGGAGCCAGGTGCCTTGGCAACTGAAAGGACTGAGCCCAGAAGATGTCTCGTCTGTGGTTGTGTTGAGGATGGGCAAAGGAATAATTACAGCCTGTTGATTTTATTGATATGAGCCTTGGTATCTCTGACAAGCTCCTGTCAGAGGCACTCATAGGCACATGCAGTGTCAGGTCCATGCAGGGCTGCTCCTTTTAATAAAAGTAAGAAATGGACAAGAAATATGGAATTATGTTATGAAATATGAAAAACCTCCCCTTCCAGTCACACTTCTGTGTTGTGCATGTGGTAAAGCACAAAAAAATAGCCCAAATATATATAATTTCCCCAAGAGAATTTGGAACGCTTGAAAACACTAAATTGTTAGGTTCCAACATCCAATCTTACAAACATAGTTCCTGTTTTCACCAGGAAAGATAGCAGAGAGACAAGCTGTCCAGTGGGTGGTATAAATTAGCAAAGAAACATTTCAAAGAGACATAAATATAGAAAACATCCCACAATTGCCTTGCTTAACTCAAAACTGCCACAAATTCTGTTGTATACTTGCATATTTTCTCAGCTGCACCAGCTGAGTTTGAAGACTTCAAATTGCATCTGGGATTCTGTATATACCTGGATTAAACAGCACGCATTCCCCAGAGACAAAAGTCAGAATACATTTGGTGAGCAAGGATTTCCTTAACAAAGACACCAAATGTACAGAATAAGGTGCCCTGACAAAACCTGCCCTGCAACATTCTCATCCCGTCAATGGGGAGAACAATGGCAAGGCAGAGGGCATGGGGAGAGAGGGGGGGCAAGGTGCAGGGAGGGAAATCAGTTGCTTGCAAATCAGCTCACACTCATAGAGAAAAGACTGAATTTTCTTCTACAGAAGGCAGATAAAAATCAGCAACCATTAATGGCAGGGGATGCAATTTTACCTGTGAAGTTCGCATTTCCTCAGGTAACAAAGAAACCCAAAATAATCAACAAAAACCCCATGAGTTCTGTGTTGCTTGGCTATGTTGGATCATATTTATTTTGTCCTCAGGTATCTGAGTCTTTGAAACCATATTTTTCACAAGTTTGTAAGGTTTATGCTTGCATGAAATAACTACTATGGACCCTTAATGAGACTTACAAAATGGTTTTTGCTCTAACATATCAAATAAGGAGTAAGTAGTGCACCTCTGTGTCCCTCTTCCAGACTGTTCTTTCTCAGGGTGTCTGTAGCCACAGTTGTCTTCCAATTGATTGACTGGCATAGGAGCTTTCAAAAACTCCTAGCTCCAAATAAAGGCAACACCTCCTAAAAGCTGGTCAGCAGCTCACACTATGAAGCATTTCTCCATGTAAAAAAAGTTTCACCAACCCTGGAGGTGTTTAAAAGATGTGTAGATTTTTTTGGGACACACCACAGGGACAGAACGTAGCTTAGTGATGAGCATGGCAGTGCTGGGTTAATGGTTGGACCAAATGATCTTAGAGGTCTTTTCCAACCTATATGATTCTATGATTTTTCAGTTTTTTCGGTGGCTGTCTGCTGAAGTAGAACCAGCCACTTTTGCTACTGACAGAAGGTATTTAGAAAGAATTGCATAAGGAGTGGAAGGAATTGCAGTGGTTCCTTATTACTTAAAAGAATTGCACGATTACACAAGAGAATGAAAAAATGGACATAAAGAAGACAAATAGTTGATGGGAAACTTATGTATCAAAAGAAAACAAAGTCTTAGCAATAATTTCACCTGAATACAATTGCCCATGCAATTTTTAGATATCATCTTTTCCTTTTCAGTCTTCTGAATAACAATGATGCTGCAAACTAGGAATAATGGACTCAGAGGACTGAGATGCCTTCCTTTATAGTTCTTTCCTGGGACATTTCAGGATTTGTGTTGCTTCTAGTTTTTAAGAGTGGCTTTATTTAACCATCAGTTTGTAAGAAGCACGCTTTTCTTCACCTCCCTGCACACTTCACATTGGGACAGGAAAAGAAATGAATGAAAAACATTGTGAGACCCACAAGCACTAAGAAAGAGGAAGTGAAAGGAATAATACACATGTCCCTGAAGGAAAGTACCATGTTAGAAATAAAGATGAAAACCAGAGTAGATTTCAAAACTACTCAAACATACGAGACTGCTGTATTAAAATTGAGAAGGAACACATTCCTAAGTTTTCATACTTAGTTTTACTTTCTCTTTCAACTTTGCAAAAAGTTCTCTGCTAGTAGAAGTATATATTTCTAGTAAAAGAATTGCATTTAATAGTAATAAGGTGCCTTTCACCTGTCACCCTCAAGTTGCTTCACAAAATGTGGTTCTCACAGTTTTGCATAGGCAGATGAACCGGGCAGTTTAATTAGGCCCATCTCACTCTAGTAAAAAAGAGGAAGAGAAGCTGAACAACCCATATTCTAAACACTTGTGTTGAGTGTTGACTCTGAACTCATTACTACACATGCATACATTGGTGCAGTTCAAATTCCTGGCACAAGCAGTTCAACTGGAAATGGAAAAGAGAATAAATACTGATTTGTGTCGAGACATCAGACTTGAGAAAATCAAATTCAGTCTATTATTTTGCCATATGTGTTAAAGTTTCTCAGTCAAGGTACTCTGCGCTTACAGTTGTCTTGAGTCTGGTCTCATCATGAGCGCAATTACATCAAACACGGGTTCCTTAGATGCTGCTACAAATCTAGGAATCTAGGCTCAATTAAAGGGGCTTTAACAGCAGGGACTCTAACAATCCTCACTGATGTCATGGTGACAAAGAAGTTAACATGCAAGGCTTTTGATCCATGGTCCTTCACTCTGCACGAGTCAAACTTTCAATAATTAATTGCTCTACGCTTCTGACCTCCATTTAATCCCACATGCCAAAGGAACGATCAACCTGGGATAATTTAGGTCACCAGGCTCACACTATCACTGCCAACTACCATTCCTCAAGACTACAGCCCTCCTGCTGACACCCCTCTGTTGGTGTTACCTGTAGGCAATGCAATGGAGTTTCAACATCACCATGCTTCAGTTGTAGCCTTCTCTTCCGATGGTTAGCACAGTTTCTGTTCTGAAGTGCTCCTGCTCCACTGTGCCTGCCCTGGCCACAGAAGAGCAAGCAGCCGAGAGGTCTTGGACAAAACTTTCTTTCTTGAGGCAATGCTACTCCATTCACCAAAGCTGTTTGAGCAGGCAAAAGCAATGGTAAGACCACAAAGGATATCTGTCTTCCCCATCCACTGTTTTAGCCCAGTATGTTTAAGATGAACATGAGTCTCTCTGACAAATCTTCAACAGCTTCCACAAGCTTCAGAAAAAGCTTCAGAGGCTATCCTGAAACTCATGAAGTAGTGCAAAACAACCCTCAAATATCACAAAAAAAAGAAAACCAAAGCTTTTGTAGCAGTTCTCTTCAGTTACACATTACTATGCAATTTTTTTACTCTTTAATAATGTTTACCGATAAAGGCATCTAGGAAAAATCCCTCAAGGAAGACCATCAAAATTTAGACATGATCTCTTTATGCTAGGACAGATTTATTGACAAAAAAATGATGAAAAATGAAACCACTCATATTTAAGGATCATGTAAAATGCCTAGTCCTGTTAAATCCGACTAGGCATTTTACATGATCCTTATACAAGTACTGAGTAAGATGAGAGATGTGATTTTGACATTGGTCCCATCCTCTAACACAAGAGACTTTGATTTTTATTGCCATGAATAGTTACAGACAGAGGAAGAAGAGGCAGAGTGAGAATTTCAGTGTACAAATATTTATATTCACAAGTTAAAAACGGATACAGTCATCTACTACACAAGGCAGTATCTTACACTGTATTTCATTGCCTAAACAGCTAGGAATTGAGATCAGACTTCCCTTAGGATTAAAAGTATACACTGAATTTGTCCATGTTTAAAGTACCAGAGAGGCAGATAAAAGTTTGAATGTCATGAGACTGTAAAGGAAAAAGAAAATCAGAGAAAGGTCATTGGAGGCCAGCAAGCGAGAGACTAAAGACAGCTTGCAGAACAAGAAGTTCATTTAAACACAGTAATTTGAGAACAGGCACAACAGGAGACGATCTATATTATCTTTTATTTGCTGAATCTTTTTGCTTTTACTACTGCCAATTCCTCCCCTGCAGTTTAGACCTGGCAGCTAAATCTCTGTTGCTTTCCAGCAGCTTTCAGAAAACAGATAAGAAACCAAGCTAGCAAAGAAATAGGCTAAAGTACTCTCACTTTCTCGCTCACTCTCTGTTCAAGTACAGCGAGTGAATCTTTCTTTACAGCATCATCTAGGGGCTTGGGAACTCTTGACAGAAGAAGTCTTATACTGACCTAGAAACGTCCAAGTCTATGACTACCATAAACTTCTTGATAGTGGTTTCCTAAGTTATTATATAATTTTTAGCTGTATTGTGTACATCTTGGCAAACTAATGGGACTTAGTTCACACTCAGGCCCCACAAAGGGATGGTATGATATGTCAGGCTCTGGAGTGGTTTGGACTCTGCAGAGATAAAAAGGAGGAAAAACCTCTAGCTATTATCTCAATGGCAGAATCATTCTGCAGAGAAAGACTCATCATATTTTACAAGAGAAATTATACACAAAAGATACTTTAAAAAAAAAAGGCAGCATACGGACTAGTCTGTTGTTGTGCATTTGTTGACAGACTTTTATTTTTCATAGAAATAAATATCTACTGAGTCCAAATGTTCTCAAGCTATTAAGAAATATTTCCCTCACATCCTTTTTAGAAACAGCTGCTGCATTCTATGTGGACTACAAAACCAATCTTTTTAAGCTTTCACTGTTTGTGCTTGAATCCAGTGACTTTTGCACTTTGTTGACTCTGCTTTAAAGTCTTAAAAATAAATCAGCAATTCATTCTGCACATCTTTACACCTTAGAAAATTGTTGAAATGCTATAATGAAGAGGCAGAATTGGAGGACATATACTGTGTTAAATGTACTTGTGATCACTGACTACAGTGGGAGTGCTATGCATTGTCCTTGCTTCACAAAAAATCTAAACTTTGAGCCTGCATCCTGCTGTCTATCATGATGTAACACTGCAAAACAAAACCTAGGTTGGAGGTCTGGAAACTTTGTCTCCTTTTCTTCCTCCAGTGGTAAGTTACACTCTTGCTAAAACAACTAAACTTTACATTCCTCGCAAAGTCCAAAATGAGATCCAGCTTTGATTCTCTCACCAATGTTTCTTTATGGTGCTTCACAGCCGAAATTCTCTAATTTGGCCTCAGACTCTGGCAGATGAATGGTTGAGTACTGCTTGATTCCTTTCCTTCAAGAATTTCTTCCTATAGCTTCCTTACTAGTAATGATATGCCTATAACCTTCTGTTCAAATGCTACTCTTTGTTGTTGGAGTAGTTCTACCCAACTATCAAAACAAAGTTTACAGGCAGTGTTTCAGCTCTTGTGATCAGAGCTGAAAATATTAATTTCAGACTAGACTTTCATCTCTCTCCTTGGTTCCTCTCAGCACAGAGAAAAAGAAGGTTTTCTAGAATGCCTTTGTAATCACTGCTTTCTATTCTGCCATCCTTGAAAAGGAAGGCTCAGCATTGCTCATTCTCAAGTGCAGGCCTCCATGTGTATTTATTCTGAAGCACAAGGTGTTTTCCAAATTTACTAATTTTGCTTGTTATCTTTACACAGTCCATCCCACTAGTCTACAGATTCTTTTGGTAAAAGCATGGGATAGGACTCTCATTCTCTGATCTACAGATCTGACCACCTATTTGTGTCAGAGGAGAGCTGGAATTGGAGATGATCAACCGTTCATCAAGAAAAGTTTAATTCAGTATGACAGAAAATTTCTCAGGAACAAAAAGTTTAAGTTCTTCTCTCAAACAGGAGAGGCTAGACAAGAAATATCTGCTATTTGGCACACAAAAAAAATCTTAAAAAGGTATCTACGTGACCTAAAAACTCTTAATCGAAGCTTGCAAAAATTTCTTCACATTCAAGGTATCTGATAATGATCCCATTAATAGAAAACTTCCAGAAGCTTAATGAGAGAGTGAAATTTGGTTGTTTTTTTCAGCATTGCTGGGATGGGTATGCAATCAACTTCAAACCGGATTTAATTCAAAGACTAATTCTGAAAGGATATTGATACAAAGGGACCAATGCAAAAACCTACTGAAGTCTGTAGGAGCCTTTCAGTTGCACAAAGACCATGACTTGAAGTGAATTCATTGCAGGCTTTGGTCTTAACTTAGGAAAAACTTCATGAAATGATGGAAGAATAACATCATTTTATGGAGACACAAAATCTGAATGATACCTGAGACAGACCAAGTCTTCCTTTATGTACTCATACTCTGAAGAAAACTGATGACAATACTGGTATTAGTCCAGGGGGGAAGTTATACAAGTATAACTAAAGCATTAAAAAATAATTACACAATATTGAAATTTAAAAGGTTGATTTCACTTGATTCACTGAATTGTAAGAAGAGAAGACTCAAAATGTTTTATATGTTTGCTACGATAGAAAGTACAAAGTAAAACACTATTGCTTGCAAAAGAAGTTTTCCTAAGCTCTAAAAGTTAACTGGGCACACGTAAGTTGATCAGTTACTTCAGTATTGAGAAGGAATAAGTAAAGATAGCACTAATTTCAATTTTTTTTTAAAATTTTTTTTTTTATTTGCAATGGCTGTAAATCCCAGAAAAGCACTTTGTGAATGGGTCAATGCATTAGGTCTGCAAGCTCAATTACTTATGCTACCATCAGATTGTAAAAATCTACAACAAAAATAAAACACCTCCAGCCCATTAGAGTAAAAGTAACTATAAATATTGTGTTGTTGTAAACGGAACCAGCTTTTGGATATGTCAGCTGATTTTTGAAGCCTTGTTTAAGACTGACTTCTTAAAGGACATTGGTGCATTTTCTTGTTATAGAGTACTAATACCTCATGAAAAAGCATTTAAAACATGAATTGAGGGAGCATCTATTAGTAATAAAACACAGCTTTGTTCACACTCTATTTGCATTTTTTAAATTTAATTTTTTCATCGTGTTTCTCAAAAACTTATTTGTTTTGAAAAAGAAAGCAGTCAAACTTGGGAAGTAACAGATACAATTTCAGTAACCAAATGCAGCAAACGTAGACCCACATAAGTTCTAATAAGACAATTTTGATTAATAAATCACCTTTTTCAAACTCTTTCTTCATGTCTGAGTGCAAGATATTACTGCAAAAGAAGAGGAAACAGAAGATAAGAAAATTGTTTCCTTCCCCCATTCCCACATCCTCAGTGATTCTGCAGTTCTGGGATTTACTGCCTTTGTAGAAAACTTAGGAAAGCGGTGGTATTAATGAACATGAACAAACTTCTCAGAGAGGTTCTGGGGAGGCTCAAAGAAGGGGAACTCATTTATTGGTCATAAAGACTCAATATATCTGAAATCCCCCTGCTGTAATACCATTTATGAAGCCGAAAACTTCTGTCTCAGTTTACTAAAACATAGGAAAGCCAGCCTACTGCATTTGCTGTATTTGCTCATGAACACAAATATCATATTTATCCATATGTAAATGGAAGGCCTACCTGAAGAAATGGGTATAGCTCATGTGAAGCTCAGCCCTGTTTGAAGGACTAATTAAGGCAATCCCCCAGTGTGTAATACTAGTATTTACCTGTGGGCAGAGGTGTAAGAAGACACCCAGACAAATCTGAAAGCGCTGCTTCACGGTCTGTGGCAGTGCAATGCAAGCCAGATTTGGTCCAGCTGTGGCACAGCCTTGTTAACAAAGAGGGACATTTAGCAGGGACAATGATTCTTGCAACTATGGATTTGCCAGACACTGACTAGCTCCCATACGGCTGATTCATACGGAAAGTCTGTGCCTGCTCTGACGTGCCCTTTGTCAGTGTCAGGCACTCGTTAGTACTGCTTCCCTGTTTGTCTGAATCCTTGTACTGTGCCCATCACGGAGGTGGCCAAGCATGCTGCCCCGCTACAGACAGCTATTCTGTGGCACTTGTGGGTTTAATTTGTCTATTTTGTACAAGCTGCGTGGTATTTAAACAGCCCCGTCTCAAAGCTTCAAAACTTGCATGTACATCCCTTTAAGTCATGTTACTGAGGACGAGCTGGTAAAGATTCTGTTTCCCTCTCGGTTCCTCTCCCATGATTAATAGTGACAGCTGAAAGAAAGTGGCAGAAGGCCAAACAATCAAAGGGCATAGCAATAACAGTTCTGTTGCCCTGCAATTCACAAATTATTTCATTATCTTTCAACATTGCAATCAGGCAAATCCAATACTATGCCAGCTGCCTGGGTTACAGACATTCAGGTAGGTTTGATCTGATTAACGTCCACTATCCAGAAAACTTTTGCTAGTTCTAAGAGTAGAAAAAACACTGGAAAATTTGATATTTTTTTCTTCAAAGACCATGTCAATATACTTGACTGCAAAGAAATAATTTCTGTGCAAGCATTGCAGTCTGTTGAGTTTGAAAGATCTGAGTGCTCATGTTTTGCATCTGTTAAAAAATGGAATGCATTTTTCTACCTACTTTATAAGCTGATTGTCAATGTACTTCAAAAAAGACAAGTGGAAAAATATATTTCATGATGTTTTTAAATCATCTTCTTATGGGCTTGCTGAGATTGACAGCTCTGAAGAAAAAGAAACATTCCTCATTTGAAATTAAATAGAATAACTTGGAATATCTGAAATTGTCAGGAGGCTTTTTGACAGGATGTCCTTATGCACGTAACTGCAAGTCCATCTGTTGTTTTAATTTGTCTCTCTAATAATTCCCTGGAGTTCCACTTGGTTTGAATGTTAGAATAAACAGAAAGGAATCAAACCACGCATTCTTTAAACAAAATTTATCCAAAAATACAGTTCTATGCATTAACTCTTGCCTGTGTCAGCCTCATTTCAAGTTTCACTGTTTTCATTAACATTCACTGAGCATCTTTTTAAAGAAAATGTATTCATTCCAAGAGTTGATGTGGCTTAAACAGAACTTTATACAGTTAAGAACGTTAAAAAAAATGAAGTACGCAGCTTTTAAAAACAGATAGCTGTATAAACTATTTCATCTCTTTGTACTTACGGGTGTTCCTAAATTGTCAATTTTTCACTAAACATGTATTTCAACATTCCATATAGTTGGGAAAAAAAAAAATTAAAGGTAATTTGTTTACCTGATTTCAAGTCATTTTTATCTGGATAAACAAAAGAGTAATACACTGCATGTTAACAATATTCCTAGCACTAACGCATGATTCATCTTGCTGTGCACAAATTAGTGAAATGTGAAACTTACTGCATCTTTTTCAAAGTCTAAGAAAATATTACTAACTCTACCTTAGTGCTGGAAACACTGAGGATCCAGGCCACTTCTGGAGTGATTTAAAGGAAGATTTTCAATTACATTCAAATAGCACTTAAAAGGAGAGTATAAACTGATTCTTTAAGTTACTTGAACTGATGGTTTACATTATTCTGCAGCTAGAAATAAAATCAAATATTTGCTTCTAAACTACCAATGGCATAACAGCTTAAAGATGCAGTCTCCAAAATTTTTCAAGTTTTCTCTCAAGCCTAAATTCCATTATTTGTGTAGATTAATCAAATGTTTCAAACTGAAGCCAAATACTGATCTTCAAAATTGATAGAAATGCATTGGAACCAATATGCCTGAGGCTATTTTGAATGCAAACTGTATCTTGCATTAAGTATCTTCTCCCTGTGTTAAAATTGACATTTGGAGTGAATATTCTGCAATTAGTTTCTAAAACTGTGTACTAAAGCATAACCTGCCTTTTTTTTTTTCACATATTAAGTTCAATTATTTTTCTAACTGGCCAGAAGAATCCTATAGAATCCAATGAAGGAAACTTCACTCTCACTCATATGTCATACAGAATTTACCAGTACTTACAGATACATCACTGAAAATCTTGAAGTGGCTAAAAAATAATAAAGTATCATGAATTAGGGATCTTTATTTATGTTTATTTTTATGTCCATTTTAAACCCAGGTTAATTCCTGAGCAGTCATTCTTGATTTTACCTGCCCACTTCCACAAGTGATGCTGCATTTAGGTGAATTTGAATTGGCACCCCCAGAGGCGTCTGCGTATGCCTGTTCAGTTTTACCTGAACATGGACATGCATTCCTGGACATGGAAAGCATTCTTTAGGAAACTCAGAACATGTTACAGATTCTTAGGAGTGCCTGTGCTGTGACTGTTTCCATGATCTACTCCATAGTCAAATCTTCACCTGGGAGAAATTGGCGCAATCTTGGCATAAACTGCAGATGAAAAGATTGGAGAGCACAGAAAGGAGGAGAGAAAAAAGAAGTCTCAGATTTGAGGTTCTATTAAATCTCCTCAGTTACCTAAAACACACACTTCTGTGGAGGCCATGGACAAACTGATTCTCCAGTCTTCACCTGTGCTTGCTAAAGAGCTTCCACATCTGTCTCTCCTCACAATACTCATGGCAGGCTACCAGGACCCACTGATAACCTTGAAAAGGTTAACTACTAAAAAGTAGGCAAAAGCCATGACCAACTATCTATAAGTGGTTTTAGTAGGTCAGACTATTTTAACCCACAGCTGAGAGTGAGACAGCTCAGTTGGTACACGAGCAGTGCTGGTAATGTTTCACAGATGTCCCACAGGACTAAGACAAAGGGTCACAGAAGCTGGATGAGAGCAGCAACTTCTTTTGATGGTGCAGCTATTTGGAAATGTAATCCTAGGGAACATCTTAGTATAAAGTGAAAGCCAGGGAGAGATTGTTACTATTTTTGCTTTGCTTATTTTCTCAGCAATGCATACATTCATGTTTGATTTTTGATATCTGTCTACTGAAGCCTTCCTTATTCAATGCCATTATGACTAAAACACATCATTTCATATTGTTTTTACAATACTTTGCAACCTAAGCACCTCGCTCTCCAGCAGCTTTGTTCATAACTGCATTAGTTTTACCATCCAGTATCACCACATTCCACTGACTCTGCTTAAATCAGCAGCTTATAAATGGATAATGTCCCTCTCCCAACCTCCACGAGGTAAAACTGTTATAAAAACTGGGAACAGTGAAGTATGTCAAAACGGCGGGCAGTCCAGCATGGCGTGCTTACTCCAGCAGAGATGCCAGAGTGAAGTTGGGCTGAATTCTGCTTTGAAAGGCACAGACAGTCTCTGCCAAGAGATGCCAAAAAGTGCATACTGAAATTCAAACACAAAATTTCATCCCATCCGCCTCCATCAGCCCTTGGTCACTTGTGGACCTGCTCCATTCGCAGCTATTAAAGAGATAAGGCTTTAAAATGATACTTGAAGTAATATACTGCACACCACTAGGTGCCCAAACAAATACAGAAGAATTAACATTCCGCTTCCAAGAGGGGTAATAATGACTCCTGAAGGCAAAAGTACACTAATTGTTGACTGTGACCAACATGGCTGCTTTAGGTTGTCTGAGAAAATAAAAGAAGCTTATAGAGATGTGGAAACGACAACATGTAAGGCTGAATTAGTGACGGGAAGAAAGAAGAATTATACTTCCTCCATCAGAAGGGTCTGCTCAGCTGTAGTCTGTATGAGGTTTCACTGAACTAGACCACCTCCTTAAAATATGCACGTTGCTCCTTGCTACAGAGAAATAATCAAGGAGCACAAGAGGGGAAGGCTGAATTTAAGTTCTACGTTTTCCCTGCTTCCTTCTGAAGCTGCATTCTTATTTAGTGCCTCTTATGGGCTGCTGTGACTAATGCCATAGACAAGTATGCAAAGTTCTTCGAAGACCTAAAACCAGCATGGATCCTGCTAAAAACACATAGATCTTTCCCTCTCTGGGAGTATGCAACATTCTGCACATCCCTAAGGCAAATAACACTCAGATTTTAACAGTGGCAACGTATTAATTTTAAAAATCACTGAAGTGTCTCTGGCTAGAGGGAGCCCAGCCTAATCACTAATGCTCATTGCCTCAGGGAGGTCTGAAGATTCTAGTTCCCTTATATTTCTGTATTAAGTCTTTTAAAAATATATAAGCCCTCACCAAGAGCAAAACAAATCTCTAAGTCACTCAAATATTCTCCCAGAGATGCAAAATCCCTGCAGCCAGAAATATCCTTTAGTTGTTAGTTATGCTGCTATTAACTATGAAAACACCCTCTGAATAAGCAGTAGGTGGCAGACAGTTCTGACAGAAGAGACAAAAGCTTGCTATACATAGGCACTGCCATGTAAAAATCTTCAGCATGGTGCACGGACATTAAACTCCACCTAATTCCCCCACTGAAAATGTTTCTCTTTTGTTTTATTGGTTCCATTCATCAAGAATGTTTTGCCAGACTTTCATGTTCTTTTGGGACAAATTCTAGGACTGTCTGCTGCTGTGCTGATGGGGACCCAGCAGACCAGCAAGTTATGCTGTATCATGCACAGAGAGTACTTAAACGAAGTTTAAGACCAAATAAACTTTGCAAATATCATCACTGGGTTTAAATTACATGCTTGGTGAATTCAGTTCTTTTTGCTGGATCTAATCTAAAGAGGATTTTTTTTTCACTCTCCTTCCTGAAGGATTCATTTGCCCCTGCTGCTTATTACTCATCAAAAGTCATCATTTTCTGTCTGTGACATCCGGATAGGCTGTTGCCGTGGAAAAGATTATGAAACTGAAAACAAGCAAACTGATTTGCATTGAGAAGTGAGTTTCAAAGAGTGCAACTTCTGTTCACAGAGGAACTCAAGACACATTTGATCAGGCAGTGATAAGGTTACAGGAGAAAAAGAAAATATCTACTTGAGAGACACCTTTGTTTTCTTAAATAGTGTGATGATTGGTATCACAGAGCAAATTATAAAACCAAATTATTAAAACTACTCTTTTCAAGCACTCCTTTCCTGAATGTTCTTCTCCAGTTTGTCTTTCTCTTCTACTGAGCCCTGAAATAACAAATTTCCTCCTGGCCATGTATCCAACTCCTAGCCACCAACTGATGTGGCTCTGCATAGCTCCATTAACTTCAGGGAAGCTGTACTGCTTTATCAAGCCAAGGATGTGAATCTCTCACTCAGGACAGAAATAACATGGCACAACCAGAAAAGGAACCTCTGTGCAAAAAGGATAATTTGAGGAAAATTATCCCTTGGTGTACTAAGTGTAGCTGAGTGTAGCTAACAACTGCACTACTTCGTGGCATTTACAGCTACCAAATAACAACTGTTAATTGATTGGAGCATGAGATAAAAGTGTTTATAATTAGGCCTAACAACATTCACACACCTTGATTAGAGATGAAAGCATTGTCTTACCTCTGAGTTCTCTTTTGGCTATATACAGCACTCCAGATGTCAGGCTTAGCAATAGAAAATTCTGCTGGGGTGAGGAAGGGAACAATTTATTATCCCTTAATATAGGAATTGCATGGGGATGCTTTGCTGCTTTCCTTTTTGTGCTTTTCTTAGTTGGGGAAAAAAAAAGAAATCTAATTACCTTTGAAGTCTATCTGTAGAGCTGGATTTCTCTATTCTTTGATCTACCACAGGTTTTTCTCTCTGATATTCAGTATATCACTTAGGCTCAGAAAATCCAAAGATGCCTCCAGTAGTCAAAAGGAGTATGGTGGGTCCTTCTGCCTCTAAATCTCACAGTGTTTCTGCAAGATGATTCTGGATAAATGTCTGTGTATTAGACAGTGGTGCCTGTATAGAGGAGTGGCTGCACCCAACTATATGTTTGATAACAACTTTGAGTATTGTACTTTTGTGGCGAAGGCTGGTCTCCAGCAGCATAGGCTGCTGCCTTAGCTGAGATCCTCCTGAGCCAATGTCACCGGCCAGTTAGTTCATGAAGGGTGAAGTCCAGGAGGATGCAGGTAGCTCTGCTAATCTGCCTTTTCCAGCACTTGACTCTCTGAGGCTTCAGAAGGAGTTTGCAGAATTTCTTAATTCAGCCTTCATTTTTGTTTTGACTTCAGCTCATACAGCAGTGCAGTAATCAACTCTACCACTTATTTATTAATTCACAGAACTCTAAAAAGTGATGAATTTCAAAATGAGGTGGCTTAATTATTTTTTTTCTCCCCTCTTTCTTTCATTATCTTTGTTCATTAAAACTAATATTCCTTGATGATAATATTAGAGCCCGACACAACATTAATTTTTACAGCAGTTTCCCTATGAATATAATAAATTAGCTTATAATAGACTCAGATAATTTTCATTTTAAATAGCATATTACTACACATCTTACCGAATTCATTATTATATTACTGTTAATCAGTTAACATAGTGTTCAGTTTGCTTGTTAAGCTTAAATAATAACCTTTATCTATACTGTTGACCTTATCTTTTAGTGTCCTATAGTCTTGCATTTGTTCTAGCATTTGGGGGGAATCTTCCCAGAATGCTTGCATTGCAAGGTCAGAGGCTATATTTCTTCAGGAGTTTTTAATCTATGCCATGAAATTCTTTACTGATTATAGAGAAGACAGACAATATATCCCAATATATTTATTGTTTCAATACACAGAACGGTTTTGTGTTTTAATTAAATAGTGGAAAGCTGTAGATTCTGGGCCTACTGTTTTTGCCACTGAATTGAAAGACACGGTCAAGCAAGCCAAAAGAACATTACATCCACGAGAAAAGGAATTGAAACTCATGAGCACAAAGTCCACTTAGCCTTGAACCAGTACAAAGTGCACATCTATTGACAGTTCCTCATTACCTGTGAGAGTTTCTTGATTCCTCAACTCTGCTGAGTCCACTCCCTCCTCAGAGCTGGAAAGCAGAGCATCACCTGCGTCCAGTGAATTATGCTGCAGGCTGTCCCACAGCTGCATGTCCCAGTGTGCCTACTGGCACATAAAAACGGCATTAGAAAAGAGTAATCTTAACACATCTAAAATTAATGGCCGATTTTTACCTGCTTTTACCTCCTCAGTCAAGAGGAGCATGGCCTTCACTGCAGTCACATGGTGGCAAAACCTCCTTTTGCTGGTTGGGTTCAGTTTGGCTGCCATGAATAAAGGAATCATCCTGTTCACATGTGTAAGGATTTGCAGTAGGAAAAAAGACGTCTGCAGAGCTAATGAAACACTTTTTAATATAACAAACATTTTACCTCTATGCAAGCCCATCCTAGCCCTGAAAGCCAACCACCATCCAACATGACCCATAGTGAAAAGGGAAAAAAATTCCTGTAAGCTGAAAATAAGGTAGCAAAGAGTTGGGTAGGAAGGGAAGTTAGGACTTTGAAGGTGTCTTTTTCTTCCTTCATTTTGCCTACAATGTTCTACTAAAAGTATGATAGAATGGCAGATAAAGAGCTGTAATAAAATTCGAAGTGCTTATTTGATCTGCTAATCACCTACTTAAAGCTTGTTCCCATCATGCCAAAGTAAAGAAATACAGCCTTCATTATGCAAGATCTTAATTCCTTCACTGCCTGCAACGTAAGTGCTGCTATTGCATTCCTTACCCCTAAGAGTGAGAATACATGGTCTAACCTCCTCCTACTAAAGTGAATGCAAGTAAGGATTTGACCTGCTCGTTTTTTAGCCTTTCATCTCCATAAAAAAGAGAAATAGATAGCCAGAAATCTAAAGGTTGGATTGCTTCCTGAATATTTTTGCTATGCTTTATTTAAAAGTGCTTTGAATGTATTTTGCTGCTTAGTCCTTGCAGACAGTTGGAATATTTGCCTGAAAATTATATTTATTTATATTTTTAACTTACAAGTGTCCAACAAGAGCTTAGCTCCATTTCTTTTATTTAGTCCTTTTATGAAACATTAAAATTGCCAATGGTCTCTGTGTGCAGTCTATAACCACATCACATACTTAATTTAAGCTGGAACAGCTGCAGATTGTTTTGGTTTCGTGCTAGTGTTTGCCAAAAAAATTTGTGAGCGTCATTAAAAGAAAAAAAAATGAATCACATGAAAAAAGTTTTCGACATCCTTTCTTCCCGTATTTTAAAATCCAAGTCAGTTTTCCAATATGAAAAATCACATTTTTTTATTTGAAAAACTACTCGAAATGAAAGATGTTTTCCTAAACATTTCACTCATTTGGGTTGAATGTATTTGAGGAATATGATGGGAGCTCATGGAGTTTTTATGATCTTGAAACATTTTAAATGAACAAAATTCAATCATTTTAAGTGTAATTATATAAAACTGTAAAAATAAATTCCAAGTTGTTGGTCTTTTAGGAAACAGGGTGTTATAGGTTAGGACCCAGAAAATAATTCTACCTTTGTATATTACTTTTGTGAAACCTATACAAAAATGCTCCAAATCACTCTGGCATTCTTATTTCTTAGAAGTTGTTGACAAATTGAAGGACTTGTGTAAAGAAGCCAGACAGTTTATTTTAGGTTTGGAGAAAGTCCCTCACATATGGAGAAACATAAAGATCTCAGTCTCCTTAGCTTACCAGAAAGACTGTAAGGCAATTTGATTATAATATACAAATGTTTTAAATAAGGGGAAAAGTGGGTTGGACACAGCTGTCTAATCTAGCAGGAAAAGGCAACACCAAAGCCAAGAGCTGGGATTTGAAATCAAATTGAAATCAAATTAAATTACATGAAAAAAGAAAAGAATTATTATAGTAAAAAGTAAAAAAGGATGACCTGGATTCTCCACCTCCTAACTCTATATCAAAAAGAGATGCTCTTTCAGAAGACAAGCTTTAACTAAGACAAATTGTTTTAAATCCCAAATATTTATTACAGTCAATATCGGGTTAACTGATCGAAGGTCAAAGGGCAGTAGTACTTAGGAAACCAAACTTGGAGAAAGAGTGTTGGTTCTCAACTAACCACATGTGTCTTACTAGCAGAGCAGAGAGCAAGGCTAGACTGAAAAGTCCACTGAGGGCATTAGGCTGGGCTTTGTGCCAGGGCATTAGCCTGGGCTTTTGGCAGAGGCAGTGACAGGGATGGGGAAGGCAAAGGGCTGACAAAGTACTGGGCTGCAGCTTGCTCCAAGATCCTTGGTCTGAGAGTCTCTTGGCCTCAACCTCTACAGAAGACAGGGTAATACTGCTAATTTGTGAAGGCAGTGCATAATAGCTTTGGCTATAATAAAAATATTTAATAACGTCAACATTCAGCACTTAGAATGAATTTCATCAGCATCCCTATGGACAATCCAAGGTTAAGTGCAGCAGGAAATGGCATTTAAATTGCTAAGTCATCAAAAATCTACTGTTGACTTGTGCTCCTCCAGGAATATCAGCTATCTGAAGTGAAGGCCTCTCCAAGCTCTTTGCGGGTACCAACACCGAGTAAATATGTAAATAGATAACAGGTGTTTTAAACACTCTTCTTGTTTATCTTTTTCCCACCTTCCCCTCCAACCCTGCCAACCAAGAGAGCATCAGCAACAACCATGTGATATGCTGTGTGCAGGATTTTGTGCAGCTCGCTCCCAGAGAAGAACATCAGGGCTGGCAGATCATAGACCTAACAGATACTTTAAAGGGATGGAGGCAGATCCTAAAGAATACTCAGGTAAACAGAATAATTTTGCAAAGTTTACCAAGGGAATAAAGTCTTTCAAAGATCCCTTCTATGCCTAGCTGCATATAAGCCAGAGGCAGGCGAGACATTGAAAGTAAGATTACTGAGTTCACCTTTACAGGGTATTTGTTTAGATTTTATACACACAGACACACACTGACAAAACACACACATGTTTACAGGAAAAAAGTTTCAGCATCTAGTAAGAATTAATCACTTCCAAAGTTCTCAGAGGACTTTGATTAGAATGAAGATAAAATAATCAGAATGACAGGGCGTTGAAATCCAGATTCCCAAGAACAAAGTGAACTGTAAGTCATTTCCTACTGTCCTGTTGATGAACTGCAGAAATGACTAAGCTCATACCAATCTTTTCACACGTGAGAAGCCTTTCAGCACTTTAAAAGAAACCTCAAAACTTTCTTTCTCTAGATAGAAAGCTGAGTCTCATGAGCAAAGACAGTAGGAAACAACTCTCCGCTGCTCTTTTCCCTGCTTACAACCCTTCCACGGGATCTTAAGCCTTCCAGTGGTAAAAGTTATCAATGCAAGAGAGAATGTGAGATCACGATTCCCTGTCCTTCAGAAACTGGAGACCCAGAGTAAGACTATCATGTATTAGGTTAATGACATCTATTAAGAGGGCCTCATTGGCCCTGACATATAGAGAGGGCAGAAAAAACCCAAGAACAAACCTTAATGATACGCAAGGATCTTTTTGATACTTGAACATATTTGTTATTAGCTCTAGCTATCAGCATTTGTATTAGGCATTCCTAAGACTTGAAAAATGAAAATGAACTGCAAAAATGATAAAAAGGACTTTCCTCTTTCCCAGCAAAGCTCAGAAGTTGTGTGACACAGAAACCTTTATCTAAGCATACCAAAAAAGAAGAAAATAAATTAAAATTACACCTTCTACATGCTTTGCTGTGGTGAACAATGTTGCTATTATGCCAAAATATTAAAATTAGTTGTGGTGGTTTCACTGTGGCTGGATATCAAGTGCCCACTAAAGCCTCTCTATCCGTCCCCTCTACAGCTGAACAGGGGAGAGAAAATACAATGAAAAGCTTCTGGGCTAAGATAGGGATGGGTAGAGATCACTCCCTGATTACTGTTGAGGACAAAACAGGTCAATTTGAGGGAAATTTGTTTAATTTATTCCAAATCAAATCAGAGTAGGGTAATGAAAGTTTAAAAAACAAGACTTAAAATGCCTTCCTCCCATCCCTCACTTCTGCTTTGGCCCAATTTCACTAGAAATTTGCTCTACCTCCTCCCCACCAGTGGCACGTGGGGACAGGGAATGGGAGTTGTGGTCAGTTCACCACACTTTGTCTCTGATCTTCTTCCTCCTCAAGGGGAGGACTCATCACACTCTTCCCCTGATCCATCTTAGGGTCCCTCCCAGAGACAGTCCTCTATAAACATCTCCAAAATAAGCCCTTCCCACAGGCTGCAAAATAAAAGCTTTGTAATATCCATGAATACATATACATACAAATAGTATCTATAGTATTTATATAATACCAAATTATATATAAAATAAATACACTTTTATGCATACAGTGAGTGCACTACATTTATATTAGTGAAGAGGAAACCACTCCTTACTATATGCAGGCTTTTGAATGTGCTAAATACAGCATAACTTGTTGAGACCACTTTAATTTTGGCTAAGTATCATCCCAGTTTCTGAAAATAACTTAAACATGTGTCTTACTGCTTTCACAAAATCAGAATTTTGCAAAAAATTAGATACAGTTTAGCATCTTATCTGATGTGCCGCAGCTGAAGATCTTGCCAGTTCTCTTTAGACTGTAATTCATTCATGTATGAGTATGTCTAGTTTTAATTCTCCTGATTAGAGCTAATTGCTTAGCATGCCTTCCCTCATCAAACACTTATCAGTGACATCATAGTTTTTGTAGACAGATCAGATCTATATCTACAACTGTAGTCTTTTCCCCTTCCTCTCCCTTAGTCCTTGACAGAAGTCTTATGTTTGCTGAAGACCTATTAGAAATACTTTTCCCATTGAAACAGAAATAGCAGAGACTCTTTAGAGGATGACAACAAAAGAACAACAAAGGAGAATGTTTTTAAAGATGCAGTGTATTTCCATGTGGAAGCCTCAGGATCCATACCTGCATTTTCATTTCTAAGGGAGAGATATTCAAACCCTGTTACTATTTCACTGTTGTTTTTTAAATGCAAATTCAATAGAAATTTTCATTTTTTCAGACAGAAGAGAAACCTTTGCTTTTCAGTTACATTTTAGAAGAGCTTGATTTTGATAAGTTTGTTTTATTGTTTTCCCACAGGTTTTAGGTAAACTGTTTTTCACTTTGCTGTTTGATGTATCTAGGGTGTGACAATGTCATTTCTGGACAGTGTTACTGAAAAAAAAAAGATTTTAGAGAAAATTTGTATTAGTCCCACTTTGTGCAGAGTTTTAGCTGTGCCATATCATGAACACTTAAATTACACTACTGGGACATTAAAGAAAAAACAGCAGCTGTACTCCTGCATACAATGCCATATCCACTACCACAGCAATTAAAAGTTACAATTCAGCCACATGGGGTTTTTTGACTCACAAATAAGTTGTTTTATAATACATCCAATACTTCCCTTAACTGCTGGATCTGAAAATTTAGGGAGAGAAGACTATTTTTTCACTAACGCCTTCAATACTCTTGTTTTCACTTGCAGTAAAATCAGGAATTAGTTATAAAAAAATAGATTATCTGAAGACAGAATCACCTGAATTTGGACCATCTTTAAAGTCAACATCATGCCCTTAAGATGTCTATTTCTCCTCTGCCTTGCACCTGCAAACAGAATTGGCTCAGAAATAGGAGGTACATGAGCTACAAAACCACTATCATATATGGGCTACAAACTTCTCTACAGCCATTTTATCACCTTCCTGCCCTCGAGTTTTCTGAGACTTGTGCAATCAGTGCTAAAATAGCCTAGAAAACGTACAAATTTTTTAAGCTCTATAATAATTATTTATAATTTATCTTTGAAGTCAGTTCCTAAGACTAAAAACATTCATGAGGTCTAGGTATTTCTTCATACTTTTCATATCAGACTTTTCATAACAAAATTTTACAAATCATCTAGAGTACCTACATGCATCTATGACTCTTAAAAGCAAGAGAAAATTAATAAGTCTTACTAAATTTTACATGTGACTTTCTAATGATACTGACTATCTACAAGAAAACAAATATTGTAATCAGTTTGCCGAAGAAAACATCTCTAAGTTAGTGTTGCATGAAATAAGACTTGCTTGTATTGTAATAGATAAAGCTGTGAAAAACATTACCTTTAATTTAAAACCAGGCATCTCAGTTTTTTAAAAACGCTTTTGGCAACAAACTTTGCACATTCAAAAAATTGAAATCTATGGTCTAATTTTTCATTTGTTTTTCATTTAATGATAGAGGGAAGCTGGAATTCAGGCAAGTCACTGATTCTCTTGAGTTAATATTATAGTTCTGTTTGAATACAACAAATTGTAGTGTATAAATTAGACAAACCTCTCAGGACAAGAATTCAATTTCACCTCTTGTGTTGAGCATCATTGCAATTACTCAAATGATTAAAGCTATACATGACTTTAAGGACTTTACTAAATCAGGGATTTAATACTTTAAAATCCCAGCATCGAATCAGGCAGCACCAATATGGTCATGATTAAGGGGGAAGGTATTTTTCTGATCTCCCCATTGGGTAACATCACATCAGGTGGTTCTGCTTGGTAAACTGAGAATTACAGCACTAGAACATGAATTCAGCTAATTGGAATTTGTGGAGCCTCTGTGAAAACTAAATTAATACCAAATCAACTTAAAAATCTCACTTGTCTTTGGATCAATCTCCTGGCTAAAAGAAATTGAGGCAGAGAAAAAAAAATCACAGGAACAGTATCCAGTGTTCTGAAATTATGAATGAGGTCTCAATAAATCCAGTCTCACATTTCATAATATAATAGCTTACAAAAACTCATGACTTTTATTAAACACACTCCTTATGCCTCCAGTAGTGCGAGTAACACTTGCTATAGGTATTATTGACAAAATCTAATGGGTAAGTATAAGGTTTTTTGTATTAGAGGGTATTGGTATTTTCCACTTAAAATGAGCTTTCCAGTGAAAGCCAAGAAAAAGGTTCTACTTACAAGCCTGAAACATAGGCAGACAGAGAAACTCCATCCATAAAGATCTTCTGAGCAGAAAAAAACATTCTCTAAATAAACAAACAATAACTCAGTACTGGCAGACAACATAACAAGGGACAACAACCATAAATTGCAACTTGGAAGGTTCACATTGAACAACAGCAAAAACTATTCCACCATGACAGTAATAATTACTGGAACAGGTTTTTCTAGGAGACAGGCTTTTTTTGTCTTGGTCTTGTAATTAATGATGACCCGTGGGATATATTGTTCATCTCTGGAGGGTGGGTAAGGTACAGAAAGGCTAGGTGAGGGGAATTCTGGTAAACATCCTTTAAAAGCAATACAGAAGAAAAGGGTGACTCAGTCTTGATTTCAATTTCCATTCAAATACTCACACACATGATTTAAAAACACCTGGGAAAAAAATAGAGACATGAATGACATGCTGTGCATACATAAGCAGATGAGATCAAACTAATTTATTTTCCTTCTCTGTCAGAGAAATAGGTTTTGTGGATATATGAAGTGGTCTTTTACACATCTTAGCTTTAGTAGAGGATTTACCTCAAATGCCATTTTTGTTGGCCAGCTCAGGAATTACTAAAAGGTCTAGAGACTCTGCACAGGTGTTTAGAAAAGCTTTCTCAAATTAACTATTAACAACTTAAAGCTAAAACTCAGGGCATCATTACAGGACTCATCCTTAGCTACAGTATCAATCTATACAATCAATAAAAACTTGGTGAATTAATATAGCATATACTTCTTAAACACTATTTATGGCATCAGAATGGGAGGGACACAATATACAGTGAAAATACCAAATTCAAAAGGATCCTGACAAATTAGATATCTGATTTTTAGGGTAAAGTGAGATTACAACTCAAGAAGCAAGCATAAAATCAACTGGAACAGAATTACAGAAAGATTATTACAACAGAATTATAAAAATTACAAACTGCCTACCCATCAACAATGTCATGCTACTGCAGCACTGTGTAAATACTTCATGTACTGGGAGGCATTAACAGGAATACCTCCTGTCAGATATAGAATATAGCCCTTCAGTCTTATCCACCCTCGGAATTCTGTCTACAAATATACTTCAATGAAAGGTATAACCAATTGGAAAGGTCAGGAGGTTAACAAGGAGACTCAAATGTATAAGAATAAGAATAAGAATTTAAAGTCAGGTTAAAGAAACTAGGCCTGATTTTATTCTGTTAGGGGGGAAAAAAAGCCAGGTTGAACAAGTGGCTAAATAGGGCTATTAAAATATTTAAAAATATATTGTGCTCTTCATCTTTACAGTATGTTCCTCATGCACACAATCATTATAAGTGGAAATAACAAAATCGAAGTTGTCCATGGAAGTTTCCGATTAGTCTGCAGAGAAGACTTTGTAAAGGTAAGAATGATAAAATACAAGAGGCTGCCTGCAGAAACTGTGGAGTCTCCATCATTAGGAAACGTTTGAGGGTAAAACAGGTAAGCATCCATCAGGACTGACATAGAATAAAAAGATAAACTTTCCAGTCATCTGACGACACTGAAACAGTTAAGAGGAGACCCAAGGAATAGACATCAAAACTGGAGTTTTTGGGAAATTACTTGGGAGAACAAATTGTGGAAGGCACAATGTTGCTTTGAATGTCAGATTAACCACGTTATATTTGAGTGTTCCTAAGTATGTATGGGCAGGCACAGGGAATTAAACTTAGGGGAGAATACACAGGACAACAAATGGACAGGAAAATGTTCGCTGAAGAAGAAAATCCCTGATATAGGGTTAAGAATAGATTCTTGTCTGTTGTTTCATGTGAAGTATAAACTCAACAGAAGAATAGAGGACTGAAAAAAATGAGAAATATATCTAAAGATACTTTTAAGAAAAATAAGATATCTACCCAATTTTATTTTATATATAATATTTATATTCTATATATGTACATATGATATAAATCTTCAATTTCCATATTGGTGTCTTCAAGAGAAACTTGTTAAATTAATTAAGTTGCTCTCAGACCGAGAAATTAAATCTCATTCCCTTTTCACTGTATAAGGCAAGAACTCATACATGCATCCAAAATAAATGGGGAAGAGCATAAGATACTTTCTTCTTGCTGAGACAGGAAAGTCCAGGAGAAATAGCCAAGAAACTATTGTCCATCCCTTGATGATGGTACAAAGGCCTACTATTAAAAAAAGACAAAACCTAAATGCGTATCAAAATCCTAAAAAGCACTCCAGTGGTTTGGAAGGCTTCATTTCCGTATATTGCAGATTATTCTGTATTTGGTAACAGTTTTATAGAAAATAATCCTTTATGGATGGTATAAAGGGATATTATCTGAATGAGATTCTAACATGAAGGAGTAAGAGAAGAACACAATCAAGTATTTTTGGTAGCTCAAACAGGGAGAAATGAGAATGGAGAACAAGGAGAAAAAATATAGTAGGATAGAAATGTAAGGGACAGAAAAACAAAAAAAAGGGAAAAAATTAATTAATTGCCTGTAATAGAAGTAATATAAGAGGGAGAAAAGAGAACTCAACAAAAATGCACAGTATTTGGAAGCCATTTCTGATCATTCGCTTCCCAATAAGAGCAGTTATAGGGAAGCAATGAAGAGATTCCTTTGAGTGTAAATTCAGTTTGGTAACTTAGCATCTCATTTAGATAAACCAGTATGAAGTGTGTGTTAACCTCCTGTTTCAGTGAAAGAGACAAACTGGAGTTAAGACCTCAGTCAGTTTCTCAGACTCTAAGAATTGTTTTAATAGTATTGCCAGAACTGGAGACCAATTTTCTTTTCCTTTAGTGTCTGAAATCCGCAAGTGTTGATGTGTACAAAAAGAAAAAGCCTCTTTGGACCGAGCCTACCAGTTTAAAAAGTTCCCCATCTTTATTTACGGGAGGCCAGTGTTAGATGAAATTGTCCATAAACTACTTATTGCTGTTGCCAAAAATGGTCTGACAAACACTCCCACTGAGAAAAGAGAGTGCTTTTTTTCTGCTACAAATATAGGATTTGCAAATTGAAAGCAAACCTGGAAAGATTTGTGGCTGTAGGCTCGCCCTCCAGAGCATTTCGGCAAAACAAAGCAGCTGAACCAAGTCCAGAACTAAATTAAATGCATGTCAGTCTGAGGAAACAGAAACATGTACACATCAACCACCAACTGTCCAATCTCAGATAAAAAACAAATGACAATTGTCAGAGCTATGGCGAAGAATGCAGAGAGTAATGAAGGCTGTGATCACAGTCCTATTATCAATCTGAAGGACAGCAGCTGACAGTAAATGAGGTTTGATCTAAGGGCACAAGGAGGCAATTCCTGAAGGGATAAAGTCTAAAGACCTACAGGAACAGAAGCTGTTTCTTCCTCATTGAGACAGACCAAAAGCTCCTTTAAAGTCTGTCTAAAAGTGGTCACTACCAAACCTGCAATAATACGGGAATCATGAAGCCATAGGCTGTAACTAGATCATTATGTTTGATTCCAGCTAATTATTTCTATTCACCCTTAAGGTAGACATTTAATTTTCATGCTAGTCATACTTTTCAACTTACCTTTTGCACTGAGTTCTGTTTGGTTATTTTTTTTTTAAAGGTGATAATGACAAGCCTGATAGCTTCATTTGTTTCCCCCAACCTCTTGCACTGGGGAGTTCTGTGAATAACCACTCCTTACGCGGCAGTGTATCAGCTTTCAGCATACTCCTCTTTTCTGTGGTGAAGTAAAATCGTCTACTCAATCTGTCTCACACCTCTGACCATCTCTGCTGCTCTTGTCTTTTTTGTTCTATTAGCTTCTTTGCAAGGTGGGATAACAAGAACGCCATATTGTGTTCGAGACGTGAGAAACAGCATTATTTATACAGCTGTATACTGCTTTCATTTCTGCTTGCTGCTCCCTTACTAGTTGAAAAGAATCTATGTGCTTTCCATGACTGTCTTTTAGAACTGACCAGCTCTCATTCCTGCATGATGGCAATTCATTCCAATACCACAACTCAGGATACAGAATTCCTTTTCATTTATTCATTTACTTTGTGTGAGAGCAATTTATAAATTAAAAAACCCCAAGGAATATAAACAAAAAAACCCAAGACAGAAGAAAAGAAAGTCTTCCTCCTCCTTTGCTGGCCAAAAAGCTTCTACAGAGTTCTCAAATTGAAGAAATTGAGTGTCAGACCTAACACAAAATATAACTAAATACAACAAATACCACTGAAATGATGCTGTTACTTCCAGACCAAAGATCCCTAAAGCAAAGTGGAGTTCTGTTTTAGGCAGAAACAATCCCATCTCAAAACAAAAGCAGCACTTAGATCATTACTTAAACTCTCCCAACATAAGCTTACCAGAATATAGTATATCCAAATGGGTATCTTGTCATATAAAATCAATTTTCTGTAGAAAATGCTGTTTCTGACAGTGCATGTTAGTTTAGTGAGGACAGTGAGAACTCAGGCCTTAGAAGTTCTCTTTATTTCAAGTACATTCATCCCTGAACAGTCTGCTGAAGTCTCCTAACATGGCATAAACATGTTTGTTTCATGGCTTGTTCACAGAGCTAGTAACTTGAATTATTTTGCTATTAAGAGTCATGTATCTCAGTTGCATTTTAATATTCTGTTTTCCTACCATATATTTAAAAGGTATAATTTTTCATTGTACTTGGATTTCCTTTATTTTGCCCTCCTCCTCCTAAAAATAATCCAAACCCTCTTCTATAGGCAGTAAAATACAATGTGATCCCCTCAGAACTCCAGTCTTCATACTTAGGGGTAAAAAGAAAAGATATGGGGCTTATTTTTCAGACATCAAAAATAGAGTCATAGGTCACCTAAATTCTTAAGATTAAAGAAGGTTAGGAGAAAAAATGAGCTGAAAATCTGCCCATCAGAAAAGACAATGGGGTCAGATGTCAGCTGTAATGAATATTCTGATTTATAAGTTCTGTGGTCTTTGCTAGGGTCTGGCTAATTGCAATACCTCGGCTCAATTCCAGTGTGTAATACGAACACATTCCCCCCTTAGTGCATCAGCCACACTGTCACAGCAGATCTCGTATCAGAGTGGAAAATACGTTCTGGATCCTGCAAGCAACGCAAAGTTCTCTCTGCTGTGAATTTGTGACTTCACGCAACCAACAGGAGAGATGAATGGCATGCTCTCATCTCCTCAAAGAATAAGTCACTTGCAAAATAAGCAAATTAAGAAAGGACCCAAGGACCCTTCAAAGGCACAATTTTAGTGCACCAGCTGCAGGAAAATATAATTTCAGAGAAAGGTACAAAATAGCTGAAGGGTTTAGAGACACATAATAGCCCAGTAAATTTTCAAAATGAATAAAAAAATGTTTTTCTGTACCTCCCACACAGTGTTTTGTTAATGGCTTGTTGAATCTGTTTGAATTCTACATTTTGCACAATTTAAATAGAATCTTCTCATGGAAAAGACAGACACAATCTAGGAACTACAGAAAAAAAGTAATTACACTAAAAATCTGCACTAATAATTATATTGGTAACTCTAAGTCAAACAGATGAGAAATGATTTTCCTATTTTAAGTAATCAACAAACTGTGAAGTTTTTTCATACCAAAGCTATAAATTTTTGGTATAATTCCACATAGTTTTTAAACTTGTATCTTCAGAACAGGTAATTTGGCTTCACACCTGCCAAGTTTTTTCTGTTTTTTTACAAGTCTAATACATTCAAGGCTATGAGATGCTGAAAAATTAGTATGGCAACATTCTTTGTCTGCCGCAGACATCTCTAGTGAAGTGATCAAAAATTAAAATAAAACAACATTATATTGCATAACAGTGCACATATGGTCAAGTAATACACTGTGCTTAAATCATAACTGCAGCACTCAGTATACACATACCTCATCGTCTCTATTGCAGATTCTTTAGCTGGCCCCACCAATTCTTTCCCAGATAAACTGATACTGCAAAAGATTTAGAAATAAGACATCAGAATTCACCACAGTTAGAGGAAACATTCAGGAACAATGTTAAAACAGTCTCTAAATATTCATACAGGTTAATAAACTGATTTACACCAAGCTAACTGCAGATCACAGCTTCAGAAACTGCTGTGTGCTAATGGTTGGCGGGTAACTGATTCCCTAATCTGATTTAGTCTGTTTCACTGTGCATTTATTTCCCAGGATATCAAATTACCTCAGGGACTACTTATCAATATACAGCTGCTAATCAAAGCACTTGCTCAACATCTGAGATACATGTTGCTCATACAGAAATATTTTGAACACTTGGAGATAAATAACCTTTCAATAATGGGATAATAATGGTCTTTAAGTACAACCTTCTATTACAGATGCACTCTAAAATTATTCAAGCAGTTTTGATAACATAGCATGCTTAAAATAGTCTTTCATGTTCAATATTGAAAAAATATGTACACTGTGATGCCATTTGAAAGTGAAAGTTCTGGTGAATTTTATATTGTCTTCAAGTAGTTTTACATCCTTTTTATTATCACCATTAGAAATACCAAGTTATAGTAAAGAACAACGGTATGTTATTTTCTGCTAAATGTTTACCTTATTTTCCAAAATTTTTATGGGAAAAAATATTTCCTTGATGATCTCCACAAAGGACTCTGGGTAGAAAAAGAGAGTACTCTTTGCATATACTTTAGATAAATACTATTCAAAATATGAAAGAATTAATGTGTTGGACAGAAATGGGTTATAGGTGACGTTGAGGCTACATTCCCAATTCAAATCCTCTCCTTCTCAACTTTATCAGATTCTTGAGTGCCACAGAGGCCCATTGTGTTAGGAAGCACTAGACAAAATGTAAGCCTGTGCTCCAGAAGCATGGGTACATACACTGAAACTTTTTGTGATAACAAGAATACTTCAGGTCTGTTGACCCTCACAGGAGAACAAGTCTGAAGTAAATCAATTACAGAAGAAAACACCATCACTTCCTGATTTCCTACAAATGAAATCTGTTTTAAAATACCACTAATAACATACTTTCCATTAAAGAAAAATATAAAATATGTGAATAAAAAGAAAAAAGGTCCATAACTGACGATTGTCATATGGAAGAAAATACCTTCAAAATGCAGTTAAAACACTATGTACAACCCATCTGAGATTGAAACTTCAGAAGTTAGTTATGCTATTCTGTTATCATGGATTTGTGCAGCAGAGAAAATAAACATTGTGGTACATTATATTTTACTTTTAAAGCTCTACATTTAGAGAAAAAAAAATTATTATCTCAAGGTCAACATTTCCTCAACATTTACATGACTACAATGAGGCTGTCAGTTTATGGTTCATGTGGATGAGCCATGCTGCTTTTCCCAGTAAAGTAGTAAAGTATTTGCTTTGCTCTTTTTGTAAGCTTATATTAAAAATGTCAGTAACACAACACAAAAATAAGAAAAAAACAACAGAAGAAATAAAAAGCTTCACCATAGAATATTTGGAATTTCACTTGATAGCCAAACAATGCAGATGGAAGAATGAAACTGTAAATTGCACTCTAATTTTGGGCAAAATTATGATAGACAGAAAAAAAAAGATTATTCAGCATTAGGTAATTTAAAACTAGGCTGTGTACAATTTTCCTCCTTATCTTGGCAGAGAAAGCTGTAATAAACATGCAATTACTAATACTAGTGAAATACGTTTTTCTTCAAAAGACAGTTGTATTATATTTGCTTACAAATATGTTAAAAATTTCTGGTCTCTTTCAGCAATTATGATACAGTGTTAAGAATTCAATACTAAGAAGCAATTACTATTTAGAGAATATTTTTTAGTAGGTAGCAGACCATCATCCCTTTTGAAGGGCTGTAATAATAGTGAAGATGAAATTACAATTTGAAAAAATGCCTCGTCGTCACATTAAGTGTTTGCATGACTCCAAAAAGCAAAATTGTCTCACCTGGGGTGTCTATTTTGGTTTTTTGGTTTTGAGGGGTTTTTTTGTGTGATGCTTTGGTCCCTTAAATCAGTATCTGAAGCACTGCCCTTTTGTGTACTGTTAATCAGCCCCTTTGACCAGTGTAATGTGAATTCCGAGCATTAAATTTCCTTTAGGGATTCCATACTAGCATAAGTGAGTGCACAAATTGCCCAATAGGGTCTTATCCATAAGATACTGTGAGCCTGTAATTTCTATTCCCTTCATTCGAGCTGGGGGAGGTGTTCAATAGTCCATTCAGAGCTTCAGTGCACTTATGAGATCCAGTTAATTTTTTGGCTCGTCACAGCTAGCTGTACTTTAAAATATAACAGGAGTCTCACAGCATCCTGCTGAAACTGGATGCCAAAACTGAAACTAGGATGTTCAATTTTCACAGTCCCACTCTCAAATACTGTCCCAGATTCTCCCAGGAACAATACATCTGCATGCAATTATCTTCATTTTTCAGCACAGAATGGAAACCAAAACATCATCTTGGACACCTCCTGCACTTTGAGGACATGAATATGCTTCCCAACTTCCAGGACAGTAAGAAACTAGTACCAAATCAAATACCTAAACATAACCAAATGGACTGTGTTTGCTGCAACAGCATATCTACAGCCTGTGGTCCAGATTCTAATCCTGGATAGAGATAAATACAAGACTGCAGAAAATTTTCATCAGTGAAAAATTAATACCTTGGGAAATGGAAGGCAACCAATTTCTTTCTCATTATGTGTTCATTTCTTAATTTGCAAGGGATAAGTTTTGTCTTCTTTGTAAAGCCTTACTGGAAATAACAGGATTTGTACAGGTACAAATGAGGGCAAGATGTGTCTAATTATTTTAGGCTTTGAAATCGAAAAAGGAATTACTACTAGATTGCTGTGGCCCTTCATTTTGCATAACTACCAGCCTATCATCCTTTGTTTAAGAGAGATTTTGTCCTTTCATTGTAAGCACTCATCACTGACTTGCAGTCAGATGACTAGAAAAGCATCATTTTCATTCTAGAGGGGAACTCTGAACTCTCAACTTATGTACCATTTGGTAAAGACGAGGAGAATTAGAGATGTACCTTCCCTTTAGTATGGCTTATCTTTCATTTACTTAGAGCAGTTACTTTTTTGTTTAGTTCAGGAGGATAATAAAGCCTCAGAAGATGCAAGTCAGCTGTGATCAGAACCCTTTGCTCCTTCCACACTCCTGGCCTACTGTAAAATCTCCGATTTCATGGAATTGGCATTGTCTACTAGGAAAAAAAAGTTAGATGGAGTAACCAACAAAGCGGTCAACAGTATTTAAAGAGGTGGTATGTTTTAAGCACACATCCCTACTTTGAAACTTTTCTAACAAAATTCTGAAGCTCCCCAAAGCTACTTAGCTCTGATTAGAACAGAATCTTTTTTGGCAAGAATACCAAAATTCTGATAATATTTATGACAAGAACCTTGTTTAGTATAACAGATGCACAATCTGGCCACAAATATTCAAAAAGGCAAACAGTCCCATCTAAGATCTAATGAGCAGACATAATACTAGCATGAACTGCTTTTTAAAATCTTCCCTTAAAGAACATGACCACAAAACATTCTGCTGTCATTTACTTTGTGGACTCCAGAGAGCAGAATGTTACTTTTTCTCCTTTCTTCTGTGGCTGACAGAAGAGAGTAGAGAAAGAAATGTTTTGAATGTTACCATAAGACAGGAAAAATGGAGTGAATTATTGTCACACAGTAAATTGTACTTGCATCAAAATTGTTAGGAAAAAGCAATAACTGTTATTTGGGTTGAATTGCCTCTTCAGGCTACTCTCCTTGCCAATCTGAGTCTCGCCATTAATATCCTCCTACAGTTTTTTTTCTCATTTGGGTATCTTGGAAAGCAATGCATCCCAACGAGGACAAAATGGGGCAAAAGTATCCCAAAACAGACAAAGAGAAAGAGGTTCTCAATCATTTCTACACCTCGGTCTTCCATGGCAAGTGCTCTAGCCACTTCAGCCCACTTAGGAAAGGCAAATGCAGGGACTGGG
>VWPU01000450.1:0-44524 GCA_013398955.1 Callaeas wilsoni
TCCCCTCATCTCCCCATCCCACATCCCCTCATCCCCCCATCCTATGTGCCCTTACCCCCCCCCTACATCCCCTCATCCCCAATACTTGCCCGCCCCTCGCTCCCACAGGTGTCGGGCCAGCGGTGCCGAGTTTAGGGATGGTTCCGTTGGTTGGTTACTTGGAAACAAATGTCTCTTTCCGCGAAAATAAGTTTCAAATAAAAACAGCTGCTCACCGCAGTTTTGTGGGTAAGCTGGACTTTCCCACCGTACCTGATGGCCAGGGTGTCGTGTATCGGCATAGAAAAGAGCTTGAGGTGCTTCCCATCGGCTTCCCTCGGTGGCGTTGCTTTCCCCAGCATTACCGGGGCTCCGTGCGGGTCTGCCCGAGGTGATCCATCATTGCCATAATTTTCTGCTGACAAAGCCACACTCCGCAATTTAAGTGGCACTCGAACCATTAGCACCAAATTTGGCTTGTACTTGCTAAATTTGGGTTCCCTTGCCCGTTCTGTACAGTGAACTCAGACACCTCCTCCAGCAGGCTCATTTTGGGCTTTGCACTCTGTTATTATAGGAAGAACTGCTTCCTTTTTTCCTTGTTTTTTGTTCGTTTGTGGGGTTTTTTTGTTGTTGTTGTTTTTTTCTTTTTCCGAAGTAACTCTTCAAGTGCCAACAACACTACAGTTAACCAAATGCAGTCTTCCTGTGTAGTCAGAAAAAACCACTGTACCAAAATAAGCTTTCCAGCTTTTCCTTTGTGAGTATTCTGTTACTAGTTCTAAAGCAGGTCTTACTTCACTGAGAGAAAGGTAAAGATTACCACAAAGCTTAGACACAGAATGATAATAAGCTTGTTCCAGTGCTCTGAACACTTACAGACACAAAAACTAGAGCATAAAAAAGAGAATAGCTAGAATTTTTCCAAATGTCAGTAAAATGTAAACGGAAAAAAACCCTCTAACAAATTATATAGAAGAAATACTTAGCAGCAGTAATAAAAAGCAGATTAGGTACGAATTTTCCCGTGATTTTGATTATGGATATCAAAATTATGTCATTGTACAAAAATAATATTCCTCTAAATGGGGTTTTAGTGTAACCTTACTGTATTATTATCTGTCATGGCATTGACATGGCATGAAAATACAAAATTTCAACTCTAAAATATCACAAAATTTCTCTAAATATGGGAAAAATAAAAGTAAAGGAATCAAGTAAATAGCTACCATAAAATTTAATTTAAACAATCTCTATTCCAACTTAGTTTTTTGTAGTAACGATGAATTACACAAGAGGGAGCTGTGACTGGATAAATATATCAGAACTTTTCATGTCGAGTATTTTCTGTCCAGTATTCACATAAGAAGAAACACGTTATGATAGTATGTGCTCAATTTTTTTTTTACTACAAAAACGTAGTGTGGGTAATTTTTTTACCTTTTGCAGGAGATATTTAAAGTGACAGTATTATCCAAATTTTGTCAACACCATTTGTCAAATATTCTAATATTCTTTAGGTGTCTATTTTAGCATGTTTCTGTTTTATTTGCAAGTAGAGACTGGTGCAGGAGAAATTACTTTGCAAATAAGAACTATAATTTTGGAACCAGTTGTAGCATCCCAACTCAAATCTATTACATTCTTTTGAAATCGAGCTATTTGGCGTCTTCCCCCCTGTCCTCCACTAGCCCTGAATTGTCTCAGAATTGACATGCCAAGCTTCTGGCATTTTAAATAGTTGTAATTTTATGCAGCTATGGGTGAAATCGTGTCCTGAGTGAAGTAAATTACATCATTCTCTTTCATTATCAGGAGTGCCAGGCTTACACTCCTTTCTGCTTGTTATACATAAATGTTTGCGTACACAAACAGAAACCTTTTTCATTATTGATGTATAGGTATATGTTTACGTTTCGAAAGAATTAACTGAAATATGAGCACCTACATTAAGCGTAGTATTTTGTGAATTTTGGAAGCTACGACAGAAATGGCAGCTTTGAAAGAGAAGTCAAATGCACACTAATAGATTATTAGTGTGCATTTCAGTAACCACTCAGAACAGTTAGTGGTCAAAGCAACCAGAAAATCAGTCAGAGGAAGCAAAACCAAGCTACTCCAAAGAGCAGGGTAATGTGAGGAGTATGAAAAACAGACCTTACTCCAAAGTACCCCTCCCTGAACAAACTCAGAACTTGGTGGGAGGAAGTGTAAGTATCCCACACTCTAGCAGTACAAAGACTTCTTTTGTCTTCTTCAACAGACAAGCTGAGAGAAGAAAGACCATAAGGACAGATTATGAAAAATAAAGACCATGTGGGGAGAAAGCCAGGCCATACGATTCAGGAGAAGCTCTGAGAAGTAGCTGCACAAGGGAGGTTCACACATTGAGGTCCTCAGTCTGACTACTAGAACTACAGTTCATTCTGAACACCCTTACTCGTTCTTGTCTCTTCCTGGCTTTCTCGCTTAATGAGGAATTATTTACTCCAATTCCCAGTTGTAATCTTTCCATGTTGTTCAGCCTGCACTTATGTTAGTTATGTTCATTTTCCATCTTCCACTTGCCCTGCTGCTTTATCTTGTTTTCGGTAAAGAATTTTGCCCAAGACTGAAAGTGCTGAGAGGTGGCCAGTCTTAGGTCCCTACTTGCAACAATTCTGAATTATGTCAGAAGTAAAACAATCTGGACACCTGAATACCATCGACATCTAACGTTAACTATATCACTTCTGTGACTAACTTGATGAAAACTATTTCCAGATGAAGAAAATTGTAAGGAAAAGTATTTAAAGTGTATTTGAAGCAAGAAAATAAGGTTCGAGAGAATTTCCTCTGAACCATGGTTTGAGGATACAATACTTCTATTTAACTTGTTTTATTTGTGTTATGAATTTGTCTCAATTTACCCTCCTATTATGTAAGGTTTTTTAAGAAACTATAGCAGAAAACTAGATACAACAATCTTAACACTTCAGTATTAACTGTATAAATTATTCATATATGTGTTTCTTGGGGAGAGATTATGCAAGCTAAGTTATTCAGGTTTGAATATTCCATGCTACGAATCATCAATATTATGTCTGATATATTCTAAAACTTTTTGGCTTTTGTGAAAAGTATTAATTGAATTTGTTTTTTACATTCACTAGTGCTATAGTCAAATAAGTTTTTCCAATGAGATTTTGGAACAGCTCTCAAAGTACAGCAGTATACAACATACCTTTCTTTCCGGGGTCACAAGTTCTGCCAAGCTCCAGCTTGGGCTTCTCCTTCCATGAGGCCACAGATCCTGCCAGGAGCATGCTGCAGTGTAGACTTCCACCTCCTTCAGCCATCCACCAGCTGGGGTGGATGGTCTGGCATGGGGTCCTTCAGCAGCTGGAGGTGGACATCTGTTCCACCGCGGACAGCCTGCCTCACCATGGTCTTCACATGGGCTACCGGGAGATTTCCCAGTGCCTGGAGCACCTCCTCCTTGCTGCTCCACTGACTGTGGTGTCTGTGGAGCTGTTTCCTTTACATATTCTCAACTCTGGCTCCCCTACTGCTCTGCAGCAGTTTTTTTAATCCATCTTAAATACGTTATCCCAGAGGCATTACAGCTGTCACTGACAGGCTCGGCCAGAGGCAGGTCCATCTTGGAGGTCGCTGGCATTGGTTCTGTCAGACAAGGGGGAGTTTCTAGCAGCTTCTCACAGAAACCTTCATTGTAGCCCCCCTGCTGCCAAAACCTTGCCATGCAAACCCAGTAGAGGTTTCTTCTCTGAAGAGGTATGTTTTTGATCCATTGAAGCAATCATGCTGAAGATGCATTACTGAGACAACACATTCATTCTGAAGACCTATGGTTCTAGAGTTCAACAGTTAATAAAACTTCCTTGGGAGGAAATAAAAGCTTCAGACTGGTATAATTCTTCACATGGAAAGGAAATTAAAATTCCTCTTAAACTACTCCACATTTATAGAATACTTGAGATCAGAAGTGCTTCAAAAACTACATATAGGGCTCAGCTCGCCTTCTGAAATCCTCAGTCAGTTGCAAGTACAAACGCATTGACTTGGGCAGACCCCGAGGCAAAAGTTGGATGAGACACTAAACATCATGTGTTGTGTCACAAACTTGTCACAAGTTTTCCAGAAGGATAAGATGCCTTCTTTATTTATTTACTTATTTATGGCAACACATACATTTTCACAGACTATCACAGAGTTTAAAGAAATAACTTATATTCTCTAGTGTGACCCTGTGGTGTATGACAATCCAGCAATTTATGTACTAAGAGTAACAACTGATTGCTAGACATTTTTTCTAATGGGAGAATTACATGTGTTTGATTCTTTTTGACACAAAAAAGTGAACATTGCATTCCTTGGCAAAGTCTGTAACTGTTATGAAGTTGTATAAAAGACAGATTTAAACCTCTCTTCCAGCTGATAATAAAGTAAGAATCTGAAACTCCATTTTATAGTCTACCCAGTCCTATAGACTTACTTTGAGGAAACTTGTCAGATCATTACTGGAGCAACGTTTAGAATAAGCAACTAATTTCTAGATTTCAGACAACCTTTGGTATGAGGTAAAACAGAAAGAAAAAAATGCCTCTTCTTCTGGCATATCATTTGGTTAGATTCATATTTTAGATGCCTCAAGAAAATAAAGATCAAAGAGCAGGAAGTTTAGATATTCTAGTCCTGGGTGGAAGGTGAGTGGGGGTTTTAAAGTTGCTATTTTGGAGTTGTGTCTGCAGTGGGATCTCAGGTGGAATGCAGCTGCCCGTCTTCTATGAAGCACCCAATGCTTTAGTCAGATACGCCATAGCATGTCTGAAGTAGGAGTTGTGCTGAAGCCTTTAGAAGTTTAACTCCAGGCCCAAACTTGATGTTTTTTCTCTTCTGACTTTTGATCTCTCCCTTTTAATCAGTGTGGGAAGGAGAGATGGTAAAGCAAGAAGTGTATGGGAAATTAAAATGAGAACAAAAGTCTGTCCAAATTATGCAACAAGGATCATTATGCTATAAAATTGCTCTTCAAATGTGGCTGTCATTGAGAGGTATTAAGATTTCAACAGTTATTTTCTCGATGAAGACTTAATTTCTTGCATAAAAAGGTTTTTAAGCTTAAAGCGATGCCTACACAATTAGTGTCCTTTGGTTTTTTGAATGTTTGAAGGGTGCTAAAGGATTTAAATGTTACAGAAGTATTGTTCATCACTACAGATCAGTTGTATCAAAGTACTGTCACAATAGCCTTAGAATTTTAACAAATTACAAATGTAATGTATCGCTAGGTAGAATGATCACTAGATCATTTTGCAATGGAATGTGTGTAGTTTTAGGAACTCGGTGCAGGCTTGAGGGTTGTGCTGCTGTATCTAGGGCTAGAGCTGGGTTGGGCAAAAAAAAAAGCAGTAACTGAATTTCTTCTGCCAATTCATAAGAGAACCTTACTGGAAAACAGCAGAGAACAGAAGCCACAGATTCCCTTTCTTTAACTCCGTTCTCTGCTTCTCTTATGCAATGGGATTTTCATGTGTGCAGTGAGGCAGAAATAAGCTGTTTAAATATTCCAACAGGGACAGTATTTGAAGAAATAAAATCTGTACATAAAATTGTTTAGTTTCATAGACTGTACAGTGAGGTACATGTCATTGGAAGGCTCTGCTGTGCATGTCTGTGCATTGCTTGGCCTAGGAACAGCAACTTGATGTGTGGTTTTGAGCTAATTTACTTCGAAGAGCATACACAGGGTTTCCTTCCTTAGTTTTCCCCCTAGTCATCCTATACTCATCAGTTACACAATTGTTCATTGAGGGGTTGTTACCCCAGTGCCCATCTTTAGAGTTGCTTTTATCTAATTTCTTTATATAAATTCACTTGTTTTTCTTTCATCCAGGAGAAAAGATAATTGCATAGGAAGAAGAATTTTCACTGTTATTTTTGTTACTTATTTTTTCCCTTTCCCTTTCTTTAAACACATGGATATTAGAAATGTGCCTTCTGGACTTAGCTAGTGTTTTAGCCTCCCTATGATAGGTGCTAAGTAAATCCAAGAAGAAGTAGGATCTACTAGGAAAAGCTTGGAATCCCAGCAAACAAGACAGTGGGGGTATTATTAGGTAGAAGAGGCATAAATCAATGATATGGCTTGTCTAGGAAGGTCAATTGCTAAGCTAAATATAGAATCCAGATCTCTTGGAATTCAGTCCCATTAACCACCCACTGACCTACACAAACTCTTTTTTCCTAAAGCATCAGTAATTCTAACTGAGTAGAAGAAGTGATACTGTGTCATTTAGACATACGTTACTCCCATATGGCCCAGTCCTGTTACCTTTATAAGAAGTACAAAGACCTCTAATGGCTATGGAGTCCAGCTCGTACTGGAGAGCAAATCAGCAAAGAGAGCTTATCTTCAAATAAGCTCACACAAACTGCTCAGCCAATGCACCACAAACATTTTCATGGGTAGGGACTGGTTAGTAAATATGGAGTAAAACCAGACATCGATTTAGACAATGGCAACTGTTTTAAGAGACCACAATATAACATCTTTACCACCCATTTTTGGATCTGAATTAGTCTACTGACAAACTTTTAGAGAAAATCAGACACAAACCTGCCGTATTATTGTAACTGGCAGTAGCATGGTCATATTTATTACTCCTATTTTCATTACAGTTACTTTTACAAAAAGCACCAACATCTCACTGTCATAGGGGATGTATGTAAATGTAGTTTTGAAGCAATCTTGTTACTTACAGAGTCACAATTCTGGAAACTCTTACACATATAGATACGTTTCTATTATTTGTGGGTGGTATATCTGTTTTACGGACTGGGCATGTTTGGCGTGCAGAGAAGCTCAGGTCAGCTTTCTGTGTAGGACTGTGTGAACTGCACCTCTGCAGTGCAGGCATGCCTGGTGTGGTCGCTTGTGTCCCACGCTCGGGGCATAGGTTTTGTCACTCGGGGGCAGCACCAGAGCCCATGGCTCTGCAGCCTCCCTTGCTGACACGCGTGTTTGTGGCTTCATTGTGTGAGCCTGCAGGCTTTGGAAACTGTCTGCACTTCCCACCTACCTAAGTGTTGTTCAGTAGTTAGTCTTTTCTTTATTACATCTCATCATGTATTCTTCTACCTTTATTACCTAAGTGTTACATTATGTACTTTTAACTGTGTTCTCTCTCTCTTCACCTTAGATAAATGATAACCAAATGTTTTAATGTAACATAGTCAGCAATCCCCCAAAAATAAACTTGTAATTTCATGTCTGAAAACTGTTTCTTTTAAAATATTACACTTGTCTGCTCATCTATTGCTTTCAATTATTTGAGAAAACTGAAAAAGGCTAAATACATTAAGAATTAGAAGGCAACAACTCAGAAGAAAAAAGAACAGAAAAGCTTCATGAGACAGCTCATGAAACATGCAAATAGAACCTCCTGCTGTATACTTAAATTTCTTCCCTTCTTTGTGATCTCTGGAATTTTGCACTGTTTTCATCATGACATTTCCAAATATTTCAAATTTTCAAATTGCCAAGCTGGACTTTTTCCACATCTTTACTATACTAGGAAAAGTAGTTCTAATTTTATATATATATATATATATTTTTATATATGTTATTTTAAAATTTATTTTATTTTTAGCTACTTACTTTCTCTCTAAAAATACACATAAGACCAGCACTCATCTAGGAAATACAGAATCTCTCTTTTTTTTTTTTGTCTCATGACTACAGATCAGTTTAGATTCTTACTGCATTGAAAACAATTACCTGCCTTCCACTTGAAGGCATTCATGCTGATGTCAAGATGTGTCAAGATCTTTTGCTGTGCCACCTCCAGTGAAAGGCTGTCAAGGTGAAAACACTACGTGTCATCCTAGCTTCCCACGCTACATCCAATTTTAATTTACTCTTAAGTTGCCACAGTATCTTGTGAGTCCTGTATTCTATCAAGTAAATGCTTATAATCCATATTTCCTTCAAAAACAAATAATAAATAATAAATAACAAATAATAAAAAAAGGAATACAAGAGAATAATGACATACTACACTTTTCGGATTGTGGTATTTGTTTCTGGCAGAAAGAAGTAGAGAAAAGAGAGTAAGACATTTCCAATAGAAACAGGCTATGAATTGCACATGTTCTCAGAAGAAATTTTGCCAGGAATGGAAGACTGGCATCCACCAGCTCCAGTGTCACAGCTGTAGGACTGCTGTAGGAATTCTTCTTTTACCAGTCAGATGCTTATTTAAATAACCTACATTGTGTAATCCTCAAACAAGCAAAACTTCCCCCGAACCGTGTTCGTGGTTCAGCCCCAGTCGGCAACAAAGTACCACACAGCCACTCGCTCACTTCCCCTTCCCCCCACTGATGGGATGGGGAGGAGAATCAGGAAAGAAAAGAAAATTAGAACTCATGGCTTGACATAAGAACAGTTTAATAATTGAAGCAAAGGACTACTACTACTACTAATAATATTAATAATAATAATAATTATAATAGTAAATGAGAGGGAGAAAGGGAGATAAAACACAAGAAAGACAAGTGCTGACAATGCTGTTTCTCACCACATGTTGACCAATGCCCAGCCCATTCCTGAACCATGACTGGCTCCCTTCCAGGTAACTCCCCCCAGTTTATATACTGGGCATAGCTTTTTATGGTATGGAATGTCTCTTTGGACAGTTTGGTCAGCTGTCCCAGCTATGCTCCCTCCCAGCTTTTGTGTGCCTCCTCACTGGCTGAGGATGAGGCACTGAAAAGTTCAGGAACACAGAATATGCTGAGTTAGAAGGGACCCACAGGGAACATGAAGCCCAACTCCAGTCCCTGCACAGGACAACCCCAAGAGTCACACCATGTGCCTGACAGAGTTGTCCAAAATTTTCTTGAACTCTGTCAGGCTTGGTGCTGTGACCACCTCCCTGGGGAGCCTGTTCCAGTGCCCAGCCACCCTCTGGGTGAAGAACCTTTCCCTAATATCCAACCTAAACCTCCCCTGACACAGCTTCAGGCCATTACCTTGGGTCCTGTCACTGGTCACCATAGAGAAGTGCCTGCCCCTTCTCTTCCCCTCACGAGGAGGTTGCAGACTGTGATGATCCTCAGGGATCCTCTCCAGTCTAAACAAGCCAAGTGACCTCAGCCATATGGCTGTCCCTCAAGGCCCTGCACCATCTTTGTTGACCTCGCTTGGATGCTCTCTAATTTTTTAATGTCTTTCTTATATTGCATTGACTAAATCTGCAGATAGGACTCAAGGTGAGGCTGCACCAGTGCAGAGCAGAGCAGGAAGTCCTCGACTTAGGATAAGTATGACTTAGCAATAACCAAAATATCAGTGTTTTATTCACATTGTTCTTCTACTGAATCCAAAACTGCACTGCATCAGCTACTAAGAAGAAAATGAGCTCTGCAGCTGAAACCAGGACAAGAGGATGCAAAGTTGTTACCCTAATTTGTTACTGCATAAGCATACTACTTTTTCTGTTTGGTTTCCATAATTTATAAATATACGAATACTCAAGACAGAATTAAAACATACAGATTGAAAAAACCCAACAATGTTGCAATGTGAAGAAATTATCATTTTAGTAGTCTCTACATCCATTTATTTATAGCTTTATGAGAAATTTTCTTGTAGTGTCAGACATACTTGACTCTATCCATTGACTCTGCACAAAAATATCTTTTTAAAAACCTACAAAGATTAGACAATTCCTATGTTGATTATCTTTGCTGCAGAAAAACCACCACCCCTGAAGCTGACTTCCTGCTTGAAAAACCATAAGCTAATTGCAAAACAAAAGGCACGTTTGGAGAGGTCCTTGACTTTTAGCAGTTAGTGCATTACAGCGTATCTGATGCAGAACAACTTGTAAATGTTTAGCTTTGTCGAAGGGAGTCTGGTTGATGTATGCTGCTAATACTGCTGGGTGAGATGATAGATCATGAAGGAAAACAAGCTGCATCATTTACTGTCAAAATGTTCAGTTTCTGCTCCTCCAAAGAGCAGGCATTTGGGTAAAGAGTAGGCAGCTGCTGCTTTTTTTTTTTCAGTCAGCTGTCATCTTTACCAAGTCACTTTCTACCTGGTGGTTTTTTTAAAAATTAAAATCCTTCCCACTCTCTTCAAGTCAGTTACTGAGATTCAAACCCATGATGCCAGGATAATGTCTGTTACATGACTGACTATGAAAAGAACAACATGAAGAAAGCAACAGATAACTTGTGGTCCTTAAGAGATTGGTTTTGTGTGGTTTGGGGTTTTTTTAAACTAAAATATATTAATTGAAATTTATTTTTTTAGTCATTTTTCATTGATGTATACTCCTAGTTATTGACGCATTTTTCCAAACTAAATTTTCAGTGTATTTAACGTCCAATTTAAACTCAAATTTTCTCATAATTAAAATTAATTAATGAAATATTTTAGACTTTAAAACCCTAAAAATACATGCTCAGAAAATGACTTTGTTATGTTAGTTTCTAAAAGTATTTAGGCAATACTGCGTTCAGTGCTTCTAGGCCTGTGTGACATATGATAGAATGTCCTTAAACCCAGACCTTCTAACTGTCCACATAAAAGGACTCCAAATCCAAACCCCAGAAATTTCGCACCACACCAGGGCCATAAGGCAGTCATGTGGCTCCCTCTCCTCCCCACTTTGTGCTTGCCACCTGTCTGTGTGTGAAGGGCTTGAGCACAGGAAGCCAAGCAGAATTATCTCCATGGCCTGCTGGTCCTGACTTCCCATCCACCTGCACTTCCTGCACCTCTGAAATACAGTCCATGCTGGAGGCACATGGCTTCTGCATGGGACAGGGTAGCTCTATCAGCTTCACATGGCCAGCCGAGGGACAGGGAACAAAGACAAGGTGCACACAGGAGAGAAGAAAAGCAGTTACAGGGCTTCAGGTGCTGGAAATGATCCCATCAGCAGCTATCATAGAATCCTATAATCACAGTGTGGTTGAGGTTAGAAGGGACCACTGGAGATCATCTAATCCAACTTCCCTGCTCAAGCATGGTCCCTTAGAGCATGTTATTCAGGATTGTATCCAGGTGGGTTTTGAATCTCTCCTGAGGGAGACTCCACAACTCTCTGGGCAACCTGTTCCAATGTTCAGTCACCTGCACAGTAAAGATCTTCCTCATGTTCAGGTGGAACTTCCTGTGCAACTTGTCCTATTACTTGGCAACACCCAGAAGAGCCTGGCTCCATCCTCTTGACATTCTCGCTTCAGTTACTTGTATAAATTGATAACATCCCCTCTCAGTCTTCTCCAGGATAAACAAACCCAGCTCCCTCAGCCTTTCCTCATAAGTGACCTGTTCCAATCCCTTAATCATCTTTGCTGCCCTTCACTGGACCTGCTCCAGGAGCTCCTTGTCTCTCTTGTCCTGTGGAGCCCAGAACTGGACCCAGCACTCCAGGTCAGGCCTCACCAGGGCTGAGTAGAGGGGCAGGATCACCTCCCTCGACCTGCTGGCCATGCTCTTCCTAATGCATCCCAGGATCCCATTGGCCTTCTTGGCCAGAGGGACACACTGCTTGCAGGCTCACGCGTCAGCACAGTCAGACTGTTATAGTTTAACTTCTGCTACTGACACCTGTGCCCTTAAGTTAAACGGATTCCATAAAGTTGGCTGGAATAGTATTTAATATTTAAAAGAAAGGCCATAGTGTTTTAGGAGGTGTTTGCATTTAAATGCCATTCTGACTGATTATCTCAAAATATGATGGGCAGCAATAGTCAGAACCAAGAAAAACTGGTGTAGCCACTAATAAGCACCTCAGAGACCTGGATTTTCCAATCAAGTGCAGACAACATTGCAATATCCACAGTGACTGCTACCTTTAATAACGAAGTCCAGTTGTAGATTTAAGGTTTTAAATGCTCTGATTTCACTCATTTAAAGATTTTCAGAACTCCTGTCTGTGGATATGAAAATGTTTATCATCCATTATTATCGTGACTCTCTCTATTTCCTTATTCTTATTGATTATTAGCCTAATTTATCTGTAAATCATCAGCAACCCTATTAGAATTTTTCTGTAGTGTTCTAAGTGCTGTAAGACAAAATTAAAATAATGTCTAAATGTCTTTATTTATATAAATGTACATTTTTATACATACACAAACCTAAGCATTTCAATTTTACCTGTTCTGAGCAGAACCCATAAATATATCTTGATGAACCTCTGTAGACTTCAATATTGTATAACCATAATTTTATAGAAGTTATAACACAACTTTTGATACCTATACATCTTTTGCTATGGAACTAATGCGGTTTTTCACGTGCAGCAAGTTTAAACATCTCTCATCACTAAGGTCAAGTAAGTTGCTGTATATGAACAAGGTAGAAGCAGAACTTCAACACAGTCCTCACTGGCTTAGAAAAATCTAACTCTTAGATGAAGTTCTCTGTCAAGTGATGCAAAATCTGCACATTGTACAATAAACAGAGACAAATTAAGATTTTCGTTAGGATATATTGCAATGGTTTTCTCATCATGGAGGCTTCACTATATCAACTAAACTCCTTATATACCTTTTGTATAGCAGCTTCTCTTCTAAAAGTTCAAAATATCAAACAAATTACACATACCACTCATGAAATCCACCCTTCTACAAAACTAAGCATTAACAGCAAGTTTGGTGTAAATATTTTGTTGGATTTTTTTTTAGATAGACTAAAGAAGCCTGGTTTCCCTTCTTATCCTTTGAATCTTGCTACCATTGGCAATCATTTATTCTTTGATGACAGGACAATCCAAAGAACTCCTAGAATAAAAGGAATAAACAGCATGTATTACAAGGGGAGACTAAAACAATTGGCTTTTGTAAAAAAAGAACAAATTCAATTGACTAGAAAGACATTAGTCAGAGAAATCCTTCAGCAATGAAGTAAGATATCATTTATATTAAGGATAATGATAGTCAAAACACAAGTAGATATATATGCTATGAACACATTTAGACTGTAAATTAGAAGAAAATTTCCAACCATCAGGAAACTCAAGTTCCATAATAACATTACAGTAGCAGTAACAGGGTAAATAACCTCACTGGCTTTAGGATGGCACCTTATTACTTTACAGAGAGATTTAATGGTTGCCTATAAAAGGGAACTAGACTGAGTGACTCAAAAAGCAATTTCTAATCAAATCTTTCCAAATTCTGCTTCTTTGTTCAGGTGGTGGTAGGGTAAAGAAGGGTTAATGTTGAAAAGTAAATCATTAATGTCATGTCAGATTTTCAAAGGAGAAACAAGGCAATGTGTATATATTCTCAGCCATCTAAATATAAATATGGAGGAGAGCAGAGAGAGAATGTATGAGACTAGGTTCAATTATAAGTAAGTACAGCAGAATAAAAATTATGCCGTGGCATTTATTATTTCATGACAGTGACGTGCATACCTATAGTTTCTTGGTTTTGCAGAAAGAAATTGTAATAGTACTGACCAATTTATATGCAGCTACATTAAGTTTCTATACAGGTGAGCAGGCTTCCTAAGTTATATGTACTAATGGGGACACATAGGAATCTTCTGCAAGGTGATTCAGAACACATAAAATAGGCCAGTAATTTGATTTTTGACACAGATGGTCTGAATAGCCCCATAGAATTGCCTTCCTTCTGCCATTGACTCTAGAGCACTAACTTAAGTCTTGCAAACTGGAGGCCAAAAACTGAGAGGGGAAATAATTCTGTTTCATTTTCCTAAATAAAACCTGAAAGACATAAGTGAGGAAAGCCTTTGGCCTGACGATCTTACGATGAGAAGGCATTTCAAACACTTCTCATAACTTTAGGGGTAGTTAGGAATTTTCAGTATGGCTCCAATTACTCTTTATTAAATCAGTTAAACCTCTACAGTATTATAATAAACAGTATATTTTTGTGCCAGTATCTTTGTATTGGCATCATTACATGTGTATTTGTGAGGGAGTGAAGATGCAGTTTTATATATTTTTGAGGTGGAGGTGTTGTGTATATTCTTACAATTACCAGTTTTGTATGTAGTCATATAATACAAATAAAGTAACTAATGCATGTTACTCTTACAGGCAAGAGCTCTAGTTTATTAGTATTCTTTCTTCCTTCTTTAATTAAAAAATGTTTTTAAGCCGTATTTCCTAAGAAACAGCATCCTATTAAAACCAGTTTGCAACCTGAATAGGTGTTTGTCTCTATTTTTAGCTAACTACCACTGAAAATGTAAGATGGAGAAGGTTTTCTTTGTTTTGCTGTGTATTACTTGCTGAAAAATCAGATCTATCAAGACTTGATACACTTGATATATCAAGTGTATATCAGATACACTTTAGTCAAGTGGGTCCTTCCAATTATGCTGTACTTTATACAACAAGAAGAGAAACAAACATTAAAATTACATGAGGTAAAACCACAGAGATAACAATAAAAGACAGGGAAGTGAAATACCTGATTTTATTTCTAACTTGTTTTTCAGATTATCTAGATAATAACTCAATTGATTTCCTTAAAAAACAATTAATTTCCTCAAATATAGGTGTTTATGCTGAACTTGCCTATGTGCCTCTTCAGTAGAATTTAATACCAAAGTTCTTGACAGAATCACACAACTGAAATAAAATAAAATATCACACAACTGTCAGGAAAACGAATTTCATTCATCATCAGGAATGTAATTCACATCTCTGTCTAGTTGTGTTATTTGATACACAGGGGGGGTTTCTCTGCATGGAAATTTATTTTCCTTCTTTCTTGTTCCCTAATGGAAAAAGAGCTCCTAGGTTCAGAGCTTGGAAAGGAGTGGAATTTCCATCCTGTGACATTTCTCTGAAACCACTCTCTGTTTGTGAGTATCTCCTTCTCTGCTGGTAATGGAATCCCACACAGAGCCAGTCTGTACTAATGGTTTTAGTTGCTCCCAGCACTGCTTATGACTAAGTGCAAAATCCTCTCTTCTACCTCACTACTAACCTCATCCCCTCTGCGAACCACAAGGCTAGCAAGAGAACCAAGTCTCTCTCTTCTAAGGTCTTCTTCATAGTGGAGCTAACTATGTACAAAGACATGAACACTTCCTTTGAGAGGAAACATAAAGTCATCAGGTCTGTTTGTGTGGTCAAAAGTGCTGCACAAGTATGTGTACCTAAGCTAGCTGTGAGTTCCTCCCAGTATTTTTACAACCTGAGGGCTGGAAGGGCAGAAGATGATAAACTCGTAAAAATCTGTGTACATATTCTATTACTTTATGATGTCCCGTATTGAACAATGCCACCCAGTGTTGTCTAAGAGCCCATTCTCAGAAATGTGTTCATTTTGGGCAATATCTGAGAAGTTTACAATATAAGCGTTCTTGTTCTGCAAACTCTTAACCACGATGAAAACTTACCTGTTTTTTGAATTGGAAGTTAATCAATCTGTGTCAACACAGTGCAATCCCTGTTCTAGCCAAGAGATTCTTCTGCTCTCTGTGTGTCTCTCCTCCTGTTCAAGAGCTTGGGAAGTTTTCAATTAGCCAAGTTTTAAAAACATAGTGCTCGCATATTGCTCCAGGGAGATGTACCATAAACTTGGCATAAGACAATATGAACAGAAATGTCTCTTGGAATGAAAAATTTTCATAATTCACACAGTTGATTTCCCAAAACCGCCCCCAACCCAAACCTGTTTTCAGAGAAAAGAAAGCAACCAAAAAAAGCACCAAGTGTCTCTGAGCCCTCGGTGGAATTCTCATTCCTAACTGATAACCTTCTGATCTTGTGGCCACTGGTACTGATACACCTTTCTCTTTTATTTCTAGTGTTTTCTTCCAAGTCAAACAGGATTTTGCTGGGTTTGCTCAATGTGGCATGGCCAACACAGTCACGGCTTCTGGTTCCCATGTTGCTTGTTCAAATGATTTCCACGCTTTCTCATCAAGGTGAAGATGAGATGAAGAAATGGTCTACCAAGAGGACATGATATTCATTCTATTAAGTGACTTGGAACAGTCTTGGGAAGAAAAAAGCAGTCTTTCATCTCACCCGTCACATGTCACCTGGACCAAAACTATGCAAATTTTTAAAAAACAAATGAGATTCCTTCCTTGGTGCAGGCCAGGTACTTGCAAAATATCAATTCTAATCAATCCAATGATGTGCATATGGTCTCCAGTATGACCTGCATTCTAGTTATTTTTGTAAATAACTTGTTTCTTTCTGTAAAATATGAGTTGTTGGTCCCCTGGCAAATATTCCAAGCTTTGCACCATCCTTACTATATTGCGATGCTGGATGACTGGATGAAATTGTGCTCCTGCTCACTAACGAGAGAAAGCATTTCTAAAAGGAAGGATGAGTATCACAAAATGAGTCCAGATTTCAGACAGCATTACGATTTGTAATAGTCTGGATTTTGGTTCAGAATGACACTGAATTTTAGGCCACTTTAAACTTTCAATACTTAAAAATTAACTAAATGGTATGTTGTCAGGAAAGCCGTTTTTAGCATCAAGAAGAAATACAAGAAATTTTTAAATTTTAACAAGGTTAAATCGAGAAGAACACTGTTTAGCAACAATTTTCAGAAAAAAATCCTCAATCTCAGTAGTAAATGGTCTAAGTTATTAAATGTAAAAATAACTCATTAAAGAGATACAACTAAGTGTCAATCTTCTGCCAATCAATGTGTCCATTTAATTAAAATGTTCTCCTATTTTCAAAGCCACACAGAGTTTCTGGTGGTTTTATTCAAATGTGTTAAAATGATTGACCTGCTGAACTCTTTTTATCTCTATATATTTTTTCAGCCAACAACAACCAGACATTACTTATATGTGCAATATATGAACAATAAATGTTGTTTTCCATTGAAAATAATATTCAGAGAGGTTTTCCTTTGGTAAGCCTTTTAAAAATAGCTTTTAACTGAGGAGAAGACACTTAACAGGCAAGTTTTACACATTTTTGAGTGTTCTATTACTTTCAAAATTATTCTTCTCTATATAGCAGTGCCTTATTATTTTTCATATGCTACTGCCTTCTTTTTAAAAGCTCTTTCTCTAATGGCCTTTGATGTTTCCTTACAGAACTTCTTGTTCTTTTTCTCTCTTTTCTCTTCAGTTCCAACACATACTCAGGCTGTAAACAGAGCATCTATTTAAGATCTCCTCAGAGCCTAAGGATATGTATTTTTCTTTGGGTCCATGCTGAGTGACACAGCTTTTTCTCTAATTAAGAATTACAAAGCTCAGAAACACTGCTGATAACATCTGAAACTTTATGTACTTATCTGTAGTAATCTCTGAAAATTGCTTCTTCCAAGTATAGCGGAGATTGTCTCTTGAATATGTAATTAAATATTGAATGCAAGGCAACTTAGGCTCTCACTAAAAGGGCTTTTTTTCTGTTACAAACATATACATTCCATTTTTCTGTTACAAACATATACATTCTATTTTTCTCTTGAGGGTGAAAGTAGCTATAAACAGGAGGATACATAATCTAGTCCGTTCTCATCCCAGTTTCTGACACCCTGTAGGAATGTAATATTTGGGCCTGTGCATTATCTCATGCACTCAGCAAAAGATGCATCTAACTGGTTATGGTCCACAGCCCTGGTCTTTCATCTGAATGCTTGTGTATACAGTGGTGTGGGAACCAGAATACAGATGAATATTTTAGACAGTAGGCGAGAATTTAAGGCTGATTTTTTAACCGAATTTTTAAATTACAAGCTTTACTTATATTCTTAGGTGGCTAAGTTTAAAGTAATCAGTGAATTATGGAGATTACAAGGTAGAGAGTTAAATTCTTAAAAGACATAAAATAAATTACTATTCTGAGAGGAAGGTGAGAGCGTGGAAGAGAAAGAAGAGAAACGAAACCAAAGCAATATTTCTAATAGGATAAATTTTGCATTAGGTGAGCAAGTCCTGGCAACTTTTTCAATAACATGCAGCTTTGTCTTCTCTACATGGAAATTTACTCCTTTCTCTCCCTCAGGTAATTTGCTCCATGAGTTAAATATAATTCTCAATTGTAGAACTTATTTTAAAGATATCTAGTCTGATTTGCCAGGTGTTATGTGCCATACAAACACAAAGGTAGAGTCTATCTATTGATGAAATGTAAATTTTCACTTGCATTACATGATACCTATAAGAAGCAGATGCAAAAAGGAAGATAATTTTTTACTATAATTAGTTTATCCACTAAAATGGCCAATATTTACTTTCTCTTCGAAGGGAATGGAATCAAAAAACGACCCTTTTGGATAAAGCATGTGGCAGGTGAGTTTGATAGAGTAATGTAACATGAAGTGCACGAACATACGAATTCTGGCTCAAATCCAAGACTTCAATAATCGTCTGAGAGAAAACTTCTGAAATGCACGTATGCAACCTGCAGCACCTTACAGTAAGAGAAAAGTTCAGGTTTGACTGTTCAGGAACTCTGACTAAACAGAAACTATTTGCAGATGACTGAGAAAGAAAGTTGAAGAAGAAACTGGTATCTGGTGATGAGGTTAATGCGCTTTTTTTGTCAGATTTTACAAAAGCACTACCTGTCAGGCACACAGATTTCTCAGAAGCCCATTTTAAAAGCACCTACCAGATCACAGTTTTTAGAAGAGCTTCTACATGCAGTGTCAAAATCAAATAAGAGCACGTAAGGGCAGAGAAAACTACAGCTTCAAAAAATATTCCTGCCTTTTTTTTAAAATAGGACTATAAATGCAATGCTTATAGGGTTAGCATTTCATAAGTGTTCTAATCCTTATGATTTTCCATAATAAGAAATTATTTTTTTCTTGTTTTTAACTAGCAAACTGCAAATATTTGGGCTGAAATTTTTCATGCTACTGTTTGCTACTAGCTGGGTATTTCTGTAAATTTCAGCTACTAAGATAGAATCACCTCTGAAAGTAAAACCTAGCGAAAATGCATCATGTAGTCTGCATTAAATTACATTCTAGACTTGTGTAGACTGAAAAGATTAAATAATACAATCAACCTATAATCAATCTTGTCAGATTTCATTAAATTCACCAAGATGATGGTGTGGATTTTCTTGCCCTGATTAAAACTTGTTTCATCTGGTAATTTTCTAATGATTACAGCAACTTTTACCAAACTGCACTTCACAGTTAAACTCTTTTGTCTCCCGAAGCAATGGTCAGACATCTAGTGTCCAACACAGACGTACTCTGTGAGTCATTGCTCTATGAGAAATTATTCAAGTTGATCATTCCTGGACTCATGTGGTGGTGCATGTCCCCCTTCCAGGTTAAGGCAGAGCATCCGTGCGAGTCATTCTGTGAACTGGAGGGCTTGAATGGTTTATGTTAAAAAGAAAGAAAACATGCACAAACAAGGCCTATCAGTTGTGTGACATCACTCACTGCGCAGTCCCACAGTCAGGCATGAGGCAGGGGACGTGGAATACAGCACTGGAGTAATGGATGTCCAGGCACGGCAAAGACAGCAGTGCCTTAGACTGCCATTCCCACTGGAGCCCTGTAGAGTGGAAACAGAGCCTGTGGGGGCTCATCCTCTAAGCGAGGCTCGGGCAGACAATTACAGTGACTGATCAGAGCAGCAATCAAATCACACTAATTCAACCTTCTCATGTAGTTAAGCTCCTTGCATAACTTCTATCTCAGCATCATTTCAGTTTCAACCCTTAACAGTCACCTTAAGATAAAACATTTCTCGCAAAAACATCTCTACTTGATAGGGACAAATCAGGTGAAAAGAAATACGGTCTTTTGCTGCTGCTTAAACTAGTGTTATAGAACATAATGGAGGATTTCATATTAAATTGCCTCTTCCATACAGTTCTGCAACCTAAGTATCATTCAAGACACAGAAAAAAATAAGGCACCGATGATCTGACTTGTAGCAGAGCTATTTCCTCAGCAGAAGTTAGTGATAAGTATGATTTTAATATAAATTTCTAAATATTTGGAAAACAAGATTATAGGTATCTTACATGGGACATGCAACATGATTTGATTTAACTGTTTGCATTTTATTCTTAGCACTTTGGTTTTACTTATCACAACATAAACAGGTGTTCTTTCAACTTTTACTAAAATTAATTAATAACATCAGAAATTGTAAAATGGAAGCTAATTTCTGTATTCAGCGCAGACTTCAATAAACTGTAAATAATTCATGGAGCAGTATACTGCAGAAAATAGCAAACTCCCTGTAGGACCATATAACTATCAGACCTAATTTATGCTATGAGTTGCTGAATCTAACCTGCAAATGCAGCCTACCACATAATCTAATTATTATCCTAAATGTTCTAAATTGATTCTAAGGATTACTAAATTGCTTGCCCACAGTAGATAAAGCTATAACCAATTCATCTCCAGATTTTACTGACCATTTTGCCAGAAACTTCTAATGCTTAATCTGCATCACGGAAAGTTTCTGTTTTCCTGCTAATATTTTTCTTTTAGAATGAAATGTCATATATTCAGCTAAATGAACAAGCATTTTATGACAGATTGGACTAGAGCAGAGAAATGGAACATCTCCTTCTGTAACACTTGTTTCACTCTGAAATAATTTCTTGAGCCTGGATGCCTAGAGCTATTGCAGTTGAGATAGCTCCTGCCCATCAAGTAACACAACTGCTGTCCAACACTACTGTAGCCAGTGGCACCTGGTACACTTCTCTCCCACACCAGTGACTCATAAATCATTCTATGATCAACCACTCTGTCCCCACCACAGCTGTTTCCAGTCAGTAAGCTCACAAATTAACAGCAACTCTCAGTATCAGTCCTGAAAAATACTTGTACTTGATAGTAATTAATTTTGTTCCTCTTGTGTCACTGCAGTTCTTACAGTCATGCAGGTCTTCCTGGACATTGCAGCTGCCTTCTGTGTTAGTGAGAGATGCGTTTTGCTGTCAGCAAACTCCATTATCACACTCCTGTATCTCCCAACTAAGCTTTTTAATGAAGTGACAAAACAAGTTTTGTTTGAAGACTGACCCTCTAAGAGCTCCAGTAATAACGCCACATAACAGCACTTTCCCTTTCAATGCCACTTCCCCCCTCACTGTATTGTCCTCTCAATAATCAGTGAGCAGTGATTACCATGGGCGCTGAAGGTACAGTCATCAGGCAGGAGTCCTGCAGAAATAACATGTTCTTATTTAGGTACACATTATCTATTGATGTATGTTTACCTACAGACCAAAATAAGCATTTATATAAATTTAGGGGGTTTTCTTTAATTAATAAAAAATAATCTTTTTCTACTGTACCAACACTAGTTGAATCTGAAAATGCTAAGAGGCAGAAGAATTAAAATCTCTTTTTTTTGCTATTCTTAGGGCAAAAGATTTTGTTTCATAAATGATTAATTATTTTTTGACGTTTCATTTTGAAAAATCAAGCCTGAACTAAATTTTAAAAAACCTGAAAAGACCAAATGTTTCCAATGGAATATATGAATAAAATCACAATGCAGTATTTTTTGTGAATCCAAACTAAGAAAAATATACTTTGGCTAAAAAGAAAATAAGTATTTTGGATTGACATAAAAGGAATGTACTTTCTGATTGTTTTGATTTTGCAACAGAACCAAAAAAGATAATTCATTTAACTAACCTCTGGTTTTACAGAAACCATGAATTCTGTTGTTCTCATATACCAACCCCATCTCTTTGCAGGTTTAGTGTTCTTTTACCACTGGTTTTTCAGGACACAAATTAACATTAAATAGTAGTGTGGCAGAGCTAGCTCTGGTCCCAAAGCTCAGATGTTGTCATGAGCACAAATTCTGGAGAAGGTTGGACTAAGGGAGGAGTGACAGCAGCAGGAAATCTCTCCAGTCTGTGGCAGGAAGCAGTTAATGCAGGGACAAACTCAGGGCCATGTGCAGAAACAAGCCTGGAGTTCTATGAGGAAGACATAGAAGCATGTAAAAAAGCCTATATGCATATTTGATGTCATTTTTTAAATTGGTCCTCAGAAAAAGCTAGGAGGAGCTTGAAGCAAAGATAGGAAAACAATTAGAGACAAGTAACAACGTTGACAGAGTGGGGGATAAAAACAGGCCAAGGAAAATCACCCAGGAAACTACTCTTTCACACGCATCTGGCAGAAATAAAAAGTTGTTTACTGAAATGGAAAAAAAATGTCATATGCATCTCTTAGACATCGTGTGCAATACAATAAATATTTATTTAAAGGCATAAAATGTCATGCTGTTTTGCATAACTAACTACTGGCAGAAATACTTCTTGAATAAACAAATTCTAAAAATTTGATCGTTATATACTTAAAAAATCCATTTCCGACAGATACTTTATATGTCAGAGTGATCACATGTACCCTAGCAACCAGGATGTTATTGAAATTCTACATACAAGTGCATGAGTCATTTTTAGATATGAAGTAAGTCTAATAATGAATGTTTAATAAATGGCAGAATCAGTAAGCTATGAGCTAGATTTTATAAATGTGCAAAGCTTGGTAAATTACATTTTTTCACAAATTTGCTGATAAGAAAGGAAAAATATCTGTGCTTTTTTTTTTTTCCCCCCAAAATAATGTTAAGGTAATATTTTCTGTGTTTTGAGGTTATTTCCCATATTTATCATCTGAAGATTTATACACATCACTTATCTCAGATGTAAGGATTTGGCCTAAAAACATATATCATATCTCTCTTATCCTGCCCAAGACCTGAAAAAGAGTCTCTGCTTCATGTACAGATTTGTGGGTACAACTGTCATATATCTAAGTGACAGAAAACATCTGTCTAGGGTATTTTATATGCCTTTCCTGACACCCGTTTCCTGATACTTCAGCTCTTTGGTATACAGAGGCATTATCCATTTTTTAAGAACAGACTGTTCTGTAGTTAGTGCACAAAATTTGCACAATGTGCTGCTTCAAAGATCACATGACACTTGGAAAGGAAAAAAAAAGTGGAAATAGAATTAATACCCAAGGGATCGGAAGAGGTCCTGTTTCGTGATAGTACTGTTGCATTCAACACAAGGTTGGACTCTAGCTCCTTGGGATTCTTTCCTAAGCAGCAGTCTAAGTACAAAATAGCCTATAATAAGGTCTGCAAGTACACATGATGAAAATGCAAGATTCGAGGTTGAAAGGGAAGCGCATTGATGCACTCTAGAATGACAGTTCTCACATTCCTAGCACAGACAACATATTTGCTTCTCATTATTCCAGGCCTTAATCCTCAGTTTAACTGTACTCATTGCTCCTCTGTTCCATGCTAATTTGCATGCAGCATCAGTTAATGCCATCTTAGAAGAATTGTTTAGTAATTGGCTGTTAATTGATGTTGTGTATGCAAGTCATATCTCATTGTCAAAGCTTTTTTCCTTAATTCCGACTATGAATCGGGAACAAATTTTGATTAGTTATCAATCAGATAGGAAAAATTATCAGAAGTTTTTGAACATTGAAAATTCCTAAAAATAGTGCATGAAAGAGAAGTAGGCCTTTGTAAACACTGTATGGAAGAAAGAGACCTTAAAGTAATTGGAGGAAGAAGGTGACTCTGTCAATATAAAACTTGTTGCTGGTTTAACACAAACTGAGAATGATGGACATCTAATCTACACTAAGCTAAAGTTTCACTGACTGTCCCTCATAACTGGCACAGGCTTTGTGGGATCACTGCTGTATTAGTCCAAAGCACAGCGCACATTTCTCGCCCACATTCCTCATGCACGTTTCTCAGTCTAAAAGAATTAGACTATGTCAGTTATGGTGAAACCAAGAATGGCTTTTTAACAGTTCCAAACCCTTATTTATAGATGTTAAACCTAAGGCACAAATCCATAGTTTTAGTCTGTGCTGAAAGAAAAGCAGAGGTAAACAGCATCTCAGAGAAGCAGTGTGAATGAAAACCTCTCCCTTTTTCTGATATAACAGGCTGCAGGGTGTGGTGTGCCCTTACTACTTTATCACAGAACCCATCCCTTGATCTGTTTATAGTAAGGTACTAAGTAAGCTAGGCTTGTACAGTTCTTTTGAACTTCACAAATTTTACTTCAATTGTCAGCGCTTGCACCACCAGCAACATCAAAACCAGACAGAATTTCTAAAGGTAGCTTTTCATCTCAATTTAGAAAAAAAAAAAGAAAAAAGAAAAAAAAGAAAAGGCAGTAATTCCTTCCAAGGATCCTGGCATTGTCAAAGTAGTCAAATAAATGACTGCTTAAGAAAAGAATCCTTAGGAAGGGTGCTTAAGAGCAGAAGAAACTAGTAGATTAGATTAATTCTTCATAGGAGAAGCATATTTGATTTATTTTTCTTTTAAATGATCCAGAAAAATTTGTACCAGCTTAAATTTGGCCAGTCAATAAACGACTCCCCTCTAATGTGCAGGAAGATTTCAAAAAGTTAGCTGTGAACAGCTCTATTTTTTGGTGTTTTGGTGACTGAATGTTGTTTCTATTTCAGTTAATTATACAATAATGAACAAAAAGAATGTTGCTCTATGAATTAATTTTTGGAGCCTTTCATGGGCATCAGCATGCTAAGCACTGTAAAGACATGGACAAAGTGCTTGTTCCTCCTTGACCATACTGTTTCTAAACAGGCAAAAAGGGAAATGAGATGAAGGAGATGAGAATTTGACCAAAATTACACAACTGACTAATAGCAAACAAAGGATTTCCTGCATGTAAGCCTGATAAGCAGGGAACGAAGCTGCTTTTTACACGTACTACTTACAGGGGAAACGAAATACTCCATTTTTTTCACTTGCTAGAATGTGGATATTACACTGGACTAGGAGAAACAGTTTTGAGTTCTCTGGTTTTGTGTCTTGTTTTGTCTGGTTTGCTAAGGAACTGAAACTTGTGCAATCACGGTGGGTGTGTATGGGTGGCTGCACACATGTCCTGGTAGGAACTTCTGAACATGTTGGCAAACTGTAGCAAATTGGACACAAAGTATTGGTCTCACAGATATCCTAATTCAAAAGTCTTGGTCTCAAAGGAAATGTAAAACAAATGTTGTGAAAACAGGGGGACAGTTGTAGGTGCCAGACTGTAGCCTGATAGCATGAAAATTCGTGTGATAGAAAATACACTACTTTAGTTTTGATATTAACAGAACCACGTGCTTTCTTCAGTTATGTTTTAGAGTTTTCTGCTGTATTAAGAAATTCATTAATTAGAAACCAAATGACAAAATGAAACCTCATAAAACAATGCAACATTATGAACCGAGGCTTAAAGGAAGAAAGCCAAATACGGTATTATTCGTAATAGAAAAATGAACCAGAATAACTGCTCATGGATGGCTGGTATCAGATTTCCAGATTTTCCTTCACAGAGTAGAACTGGTGGCAGCAGAAAGCTTCACTGCTGTACTTAAAGGAAGAAAGAGGAGACAGATGTAAACAGGGATGAAGCTATGTTCATGGTGGAGAATATTTATGTTGGTGATCTCAGATGTCATAATGAGGCAAGATCTAATCAAAAATATCAGCATAGACAAGGCCTCACTGGGGCTCAAGGAAGGCAATGATTCAAGTTCTAACATTAGAATATTTGGGTTGAGCACGTGTCTCATGTTGGAACTTGCTTCTTTACAAGCACTGCTCCCCATCCTGCTGGTAAGATACCCTGCCAACAGGGTGTTATGGAAGCTGGAGAGCAGGTACATATGTTTCATTTGAGTACTCTGGAGCATTTTAAAACAAGGGTTCCATTACAATTCAGTTCCCCTTGCCTCACTAGTGTGAGCACCCTTCAACCAAACCGGAGCACACAATTTCCATTGCGTCATTCACATTCATTCAGCATAAGAATAAAATGCAGTGAGGGAACTTAAGACTTTTTTACATGGGATGGGCTAGGGAATGTTTTTATTCTTGTTGCTATAGTAATGAATACAGCTAATTGTGCAATCACTGTGATTACACATTTTAAAAGGGTGGTACTTTCAAATAGTAGCAATACAACTGCAATGTTAAAAAGTGATGTAATCAAGGAAAGATGGAAGTGTAAGTCAACAGAATGCTTAAGACATGTTTATTGGATTATGATGAAATATTTTAAAGAGGAAGTCTGGCTTAGTTAAGGTACTAGCATCAGCTTCTTACATTAAAATCAGCATTTTGCTCTCCCACAGCTTTCTTTTGTGACCTTAACCATGAAACACAGAGTTGACTAACAGTTATGAGCAGTAACAAGCCACTTTAGATACTTGGCCATGGAACAGAGTCCAGAACTTAAAGTTATTCAGATTGACCACATTCTGAGCTGGGAGGAAATGAACACACACTGGGAGGAAGTGGTCATTCTTTCTGATAGATTATATCCTAAAACATCATTTGAGGTGCAGAAGAGGTCTTTGTTGGAAGGAGGCACTTCCTTTAATTTGAGGTTATGGAATTCGTTCTGAAGACAGATTCCTTTCAAAGGGAAAGGAAGTTAACAGTCTGGTTTTGTAATGTATTTAAATTCAAGGGCTCAGATACTAAGAGCCCTAATAGAGATGCTCTCACTCACAGAGAATGCTCTGACACTCATGATGTCATTCTATGAGATGCCTAAGTTCAATTCCTTCCACTGTTTGTAAAAATTCAAATTTTATCTTAACGTCTTAAATGCCAGGCTATAGGGTAGGATGCTCTCACTCTCTCCTATTCAATAACTAAAAAACCTTGTGTGCACAGGGAGTGCACACAACAAACATTAACACTGCCAACTACCAGAACACTTCCTTGGGAAGTGGAGATTCAAGCAACATATCCAGAGGAACAAACAGCCAATGGATTTTGATTGTTGGGGACTTACTAGCCTCACTAGAAACAGAGCTTAGATGCCACCAGATTCAGGAAGCAGCTATGTCAGGATATTAAGAATTTTAACTTGGATCTAAAGATTTTGAAAGACAAAATACTCTATGGACTAAGATATCAATCCTGCTGTACAGTTGATCATTAGTAAAATGACCATGTTGGTAGTTCCTTAATTGCCTCAGCTTCTGTATGATTAACTACACTAAAATTGTCAGAATATGAGAAATTACCACCAGATGGCCATGGATGATAAAATAAACTGACAAAGATTTAGCAAAGTTAAACAGTTTTAAGTTAGAAGATTCCTTTAAGCAATTTTTCAAAGTATGAAAAATACTGAAAGAACTAAGCTTGCAAAGTATGAAAAATACTGAAAGAACTAAGCTTGCAAAAAGCATACTGTTTGATCACTCAAAAGGTAGCACAAGGACTTTGTATACTGGGGAAGTTTTGATGTTTTTCAAAACATATTCCATAAACCAACTGTAAAGAGCTTTCAATAACTGCTTTTTAAAATAATTTGTCTTGTAAGAGCCAAAGAGACAGATGAGATACAAAGAAATGAAAAAGGAAAAGGACACAACAGATTTGCACAACAGATAAACAAAATTTTAAAAAAAACCCCAGTGTGTTCTGATCTATACATAAATGGCACAAAAATGAGAAAGAAAAGGCTCATGATTGAGACAAGCTTGTTAAATAGCTGGAGTGACTTCCTGAATTTCCTCTTATCCCTAATGTTTCCAAAACCACTGAGATTAGAGTTCAAGGAACAGGAAAGTAAGGTAAATGAAGAAAGTAGTTGAGAGATACAAAAAATTCCTGCAACAGTGGCTGCAAAGTAACTCATATTGTATATAAGTAAATACAGGCAATTAAAATAAAACACAAAAACAAAAGAAAAAAATCAATTCAAGAATTCTTTAGTTCTATATTATATACCTGAGCATAGGTTGCATGTTCTGCAATCTTCACAGCTCAAAGGAACGAATTCCTATGAAAGCATGTCAAACATTAAAATTTTGGCTGGTTCTCTGAACATCACCACAACGATTAGTACAGCAAAATCTTGGAAATTTGCATGGCAATGAGGTGGTCTAGCACATCTACACAGTTGCCCACTTCTAATGGTGATGAACACTGTTGTAAAGTCAGTATGGCATGTGCATGCTTCCCATGGTGGTGGGTCGAACCGAATCGTCAGTACCTAGTGCATTGATGCACTGGGAGCCTGAGAAATCATCAAGGCTTGGTTAAAGAGGGATAAGGTTCTGAAACCCAAACAGCAAATACTCTTACGGTGTGCTACTATCTATTCTTTGCCACTTAAACTGCCAAAAAAGCCAAGAGGTCTACAGACATATTCTGTTTAAAAGTCTGAACTATTTTTTCACTGTCACAACCACAGAATGAGACAAAAGCACTTAAACAACTTTCCTATCTGAATAAAAATACTTTGCACCATTTAAAATAGTGATTTGAATATTGATAGAATCCGCCATGTCCATCTAAGCACAATTTATTTTCATTGTTCTACTACGGAACTACAAATTAAAATTTTTTTGTCTACAGTCTTAAATAATATTCTGTAACTGATGCTGAGAATAATAATGTGTGGCATGCTCTTAAAAGCAACATAAACCAATCTGCGTTATGAACACTACTTCAGTTACTCTGACTCATTAGTCACACAGTTTACTGACAATGTTTTTCCCTCTGCTTTGTTTTCTGAACTTTTAAAGATAATACTAAGTTTAAATACAAATTTTAAAATGTGCTTGTATTTGACAAAGAAATAGCATACTTTTTTTTAACCTGGAAGTCATCCTGAGCAAACTTTAACTGACCGTCCTTTCAAAATTCTAAAGAAGTGATAAAATAGGACAGGTAGATAGGTAGAGAGAACACACACAAACAATCACTCTTCAGACAGATATAGAATCTCTAACTTTCATTACTGTATTATTTTCAGGTTGTCATAAGACTTCATGTTTATACCACAGGATTTAAGAAGCTTTCAGAAGTGTTTGTCCTGGTTTCAGCTGGGATAGAGAAAGGTACTGTCACCTTTTTTACAGATGATTGAAGAAGCAAAATAAAAAGCTGCAAACTTTTGAAAGACCTTCTGCTTGAGGCTACAAAAAGCTTTGGATACTTTACCTGACCCTCTTGTAGACTGACAACCAGAAATATTAGCACTAAAAGTTTTCAGCATATCTTGACAATTGTGCAGTTTTCTAAGTTAGATATTCAGAGACACTTATAATTAGAGACTAAGTTCCTGAACCTAACTATACTTGGGCTAGGGCTTTACAAGGACCCCTTAATATTGCCTCTAGAGGAGCTCTTAATAAATAAGGATATATTTTAAACAAGATTAATTTTCAGCATATGAATTTTCAGCCTCCTGTTTGGCATTTTTCAATAAGAGTGCATTTAAATGTGAATACACTGAATTTGCTGAACCAGTGTCTAAATACCTTCAAATGATTCAACTATTTATATGCTACTGAACATTGATAGTGGTATATATTCACCATTACATTTTGTTCAGTACTGCTACAGCTCCTGTCCCTGGTTAAAACTGAAGCCAACAACAGACAGGGCTTCTAATCCAGAAAAGTGACAGTAATACTTGACAATATCTTAACTGAGTGGTCCTTTAAAACAGGAAACAATACACATTGCTTTAAAGTTGAAAAGGTAAGGAGGTATAAAACTGGGAAAAGGAAAGGAACTTAGGAGTTCAGGAAAATATACATCATTTTAGCTCTAAATAATTGACATTGCCCTCTATTCATTTCACATGTAGCCACAATGGACCACCAATACTCATTTTCTCTCTGCTTACTTAAAATTTTCTTTATTGCATTAATTTTCCTGATCCTGTTCCTGTTCTGTTAAAGAGCATTTATTTTAAAGTGTCTATTAAATCTAGGAAACTGAGGAGCAGGTTTTACATTCCCTTCCTGTAAGTATAAGTTTGATGGTGTCAACAAAAGAGTGTTAAGTATTCTCCTGTAAAAGGTCTGAGAACAGTTTTGCTCCCCCACCTCTTCAAGGCATTTTCACCATTCATTCATCATAACCATAAGACCTATAAAGACTGACCAGTGTATTGCCTTATCTTGATGGTATTCTTCAGGGACAACACAGAAGTTCAACAAAGTAATGGGTAACAAATTTTGTAAACAGCTTTGAAAACAACCTCAGGATTTTTTTCTAAATAGCTCCAAATATATTATGAAATATCAGGTCTCCTCAACTCAAAAGGCATAATTAAATTACTCAGTCTACCACCCTTCCTCCTGGGCAGGTGGAACAAAGAACCACCAGCTCTAGCCATAATATACAGACTGAGAACAAGAGAGCACATGGGAGAAAAATTGAGTCTTGGAGAGCTCAATCTTTCCCTTCATGCACACACATGGCTGGTAAATTTACCATTTGCAGCCCACACTAAGACTACTTTTTTCCTTTTAAATAACGGTCAACTCACTGTCAGTTCTTGTACCAGTAACAGAAGCGAGCCAGCCCTTGGCAGCCACTATTACCTGTAACCACACTTAGCCCAGTTTGGCTTCCTTCTGATCTTCCAGAACCATGGGCTCGATGAATTGCTGGAATGGGTCTGAGGGAAGATGCTCTTCCTTCCCTATCCTCTCCCTTTGTTCTCCATTTGACTCACATAATGAGCACACCAGAGAAACAGAGAGAGGGGCAAGCAAAACCTGGTGAGAAGAGCAAAGAACCTTTCCTTAAGGCGATGGAAACAGGAGAGTCCCTCAGTAGGAAGAATGGGGCTTGTCTGTGTGGCATATCATGTCCACTTATATTTTCAGCATTCAATTCAGTGCTCAGTTCAAATCAGCACGACCTTGCATTTCAGGGTGAACTCTCCTTGGAAAAGGTTCCTGCCCTGAAGATGAAATCAGAAAGGGCAGATAAACACCACTTACCACACCCACTTCCTGTGAAACCCCTATGACTACTCCTCATTTCTTCTCCTTCTCACCTCACAGTCGGCAGGAGCTGTCACTCCTACTTTTACACACAATCCCTGCCACTGACTTTGTCGCTGCAAATAACAAGGGCAAAATTATTATCCCCGACCTTGAACACTGCAGCAGCAAAATTAAATTTTGTCTACTCAGTTTGGAAATTTTGAAGCAGCTCTGCCAGAAACAAAGCACATGGAAACCATGTCTACATTTCTTTCCAACTTGAAGGAGCAGTGTAATTTTAGAAAAAATTTAAGTAAACATTACATTAAAAAAAAACAAACCCCAACACTTCTGTGAGCCCAACTTTCATCCTGTTATACTTTCAAAGAAACTGTTATATCCACAACAATTTAACTGTGAAAGCAAATTTAAAATGTTTGAACAATACACTTAGTATATTTCTAGAGACTGATGCCTGGCCTCTTGCTGCTGACCAAGAGATATCCTGTAAAGGAAGTAGCTAATCACTGTCTCCTTGGAAAATGTTTACAAAGGGAGTTTGGGATGATATTATCTACATCCTGTTTAAGTAGCTATTTTGTTCTGTTAAATCAGATCATGAACCAAAAAGAAGCATTCTTAGTAGTATTGTTATGCTCTTCCTTTCTGTATCTTGACAGTTATTTCAAGGGTACCAGCTGTTTTTCACCTTATCTATCCATACTTTATACACATGTGTTTTAAGAAATAAGGTGTTTTGTGCTATTCTTATCAAAATCAGTTGGTAAACTGTATGTACACGTAAGCACCAAATCAAAACTGACCAAATATGTTAATTCTAAAAGATCATAAATGAAATAAAGCTATTTTGCTATAGACAACTGGAGGGAAATAAAAGTTATGATGACAATGCTGTTGGACTCAGTTATAGTAAATAAAAACTTTTGTCTGATGCCAGAATTAAATGTGATTTTAGTTTTATTGATATAGAATACAGATTTCAGTTTGCAATATCATGACCTTTCACTGCATATTGCCCCACTGTGTGCTGCTTCTGAAATTCATGCAAGGTAGGCAGATGATCCTTATAGGCAAATGATCAATGCTTACTGTATTTCAGCACTCTCCTAAATAGCAAAATATCAAAATCTTGAATCAATAGAAAGGCTGGGGAACTGAGCCTAAAACTTACACAAATCAGTGTGATTCTACTCAGAAGAATGCCACCAGTTAGTAACATTTCCTGACTCATCAGACCTCTTGATATTTTTATATATTATCAAGATATGTGTTCATTGCTTTACCTAAATTTTACTAGTAGAATTAATTTTAACCCACTTTTGTTTAAAATTTTCTTGATTAAAAGCAACAGCAAAATCTAAGTTTCAATTATACACAGCTGATAGTGCAAGACTTGCTGATCAAGAGCTTGCAAATTATCTGTACATTGACCTAATGATAAACTTACGCATAGTTCTTAAAATTAATTTTAGACTCTCTGATGACTTTTAAGTCTGTGACCGAGTCCAGATTGAAAACAGAAGGAAAATTTAAGTTATTAAAAATTAGAAATATCTAAATTTTACTATGCTGACTCACTTCATATTGTAAGCTTTATCCTAATGGTAGAAAAACTGAAGAGGAATTTGGCCATTTTGGGGGGATTTGTCTCTGCTCAGAATCCCAGTCAGGGTACTGATGAAACTGGAGTACTATAAGCACTGCCTGATGCATTTATTCATCTATCAGTCTCAAATCTCCTGAACTGAATGAGAAAACCTCTACTTTGGGTTGCAAAATCATGTGCTCATGTGCATTCCTGGAATATATGAACACTTTCACAAGCATATATGCAATTCTTTTCGGAGTATTTCTAAGCAATTGGATAAATATTTACCAACACAACTGCATATTAAAAAAATAGACTTTATCGCTCATGGTTGTGAAGGACAGTGAGAATTTTTTTCCCATTTAAAAAGGGGGAACAGATGCACAGGGGAAAGGCCACAGAAGCTGTAGTACTTAAAATGAGATTATGAGGACTTTTTTCACAAAAAACTAATTAGCATTACTTAGTCCTTTGCGTGACTGAAGAACATGGTTTGTATTTAATTTTCACTACTGAATGCTCAGATTTCGGCAATTTCTGCAGGTAAAAGAATGCCCAGTCAGCACCTGAGGAACACAGCAAATAAATGTGTAGAAAGCTCTTTCTGGCATCATTGCTTAAAGGGCAAAGGGACTCTCTAGAGCCCATAGAAGATGCACAAGCAGTTTTCAATTATCTCAGTCATAATTTTACTTCTCCAATCCTCATTCCCTAGTGACTACAAGCCATCTAACTTCTGTAACCAAAGCAGTTGAAAATGGCAACTCCCATCAGTATCCCTCTTTATTTGCCTCTACTACATATCCATACTACAACTGAAATTGAAGCAGAAGTGCTATGAAAGATATCATATCTTGTTTTATGGTCAAAGGCAATGTCAACACCCATAGACATAAGACATGAATTTTGAAGTTCACAAGCCTTCAAGGGGCCTCTTTACAAGGTTACACTGTCATAACTTCAATGGCTTAAAGACACAGTCAAGACAAGTTTTCTAGGTATAGATAGTGCCTTTTATTGGACCAGGTAGTATAATATAGGAAAAAGTACACAGATTTCTAGATGTTGCTGGTTTTTAAGCTCAGTAAATTTTAGCTTTCAACATGATTTCCTATAATACTATTGCATTCAGTTTGGGAGGTCTGGATGTATGTGCAACCAGGTACACACCTAGTAAAAAGCAGTTTGAATGGTCAGGCTCAGGGGGTAGGTGTTTTACTGTAACTGGAGACCAGCAGCGAGTAGCACAGGGGTCTATGCTGGGACCTGTCCAGTTTAACACTGTTAGCAGCAGTGCTGGGGGAGCTGCTGCAGTGCTGTCTCCTCAGATCTGCAGCCAGCATCAAATTGGGGTGACAATTCAGTACACCTGAGGCCAGGGCTACTATCCAGAGAGACCTAGACAGGCTGGAGGAATGGACTGACCAAGGACAAATGCACAGTCCTGCACCTAGGAAGGAAGAGACCCTTGCACCAATAGAGGCTGGGTATTCGCGAGCAGGGAAGTGGCACTGCTGGGAAGGATGTGGAGGCTTTGCCAGGCAGAGGCTGCACACAAGCCAGCAGCGTGCCCTGACAGCAGAGAGGGCCAACAGCACTCGGGCTGTAGCCACAGGCACAGAGCCAGCAGATAGAGAGAAGTTATTACACCACCTCTAGATGGATCCAGTTCTGGGCGCCACAGTACAAGAAGGACATTGACAGACTGGATTGCCTTCACCAGAGGGCCACTGAGATTGCTGGACGCCAGAGCACTTGTCCTGAGAGGACATGCTAAAGGAACTGGGCCTTTTCAACGTGGAGAAGAGACGGCCTCAGGGGACATGCAAGAGTGGACTGACTGTACTTCTGAGAAAGCTATTGAGAGGGAGCCAGGTTTTTCACAGCAGTGCACAGTAGGAGTACAAGAGACAACAAATAAATCAAAACAAGCAAAGACAGTAATTAGATATAAAGTTTTTTTTCAATTTTCAAGGGTTTTTTAAACCATGAGATCAGTCAAATATTCTAACAGGTTGGTCAGAGAAGCTGTGCAGTCTGCAGACTTGGAGGCTTTCAAGATCCAGCTAAATAAAGCCCTGAGCAACAAGTCTTAGTCCCACAGCTGGCCATGCTTTGAGCAGAAAGCTGGACCTGAGGTCCCTTCCAAAGTCAGACATTGTGTGATTCTGAGATTCTCTAAAGAAACCGTTGTTAAGTCTACTCAAAATTTTGTAGCTTTTTAACTGTGCTAGTTAGTCTGATAAAAGTTATGGCCTTTACCCACAAAGCTATGTCTTGCCTATAATTTCCAAGACTAAAACCCACAGATATTCCATAAAGTGGCAGCATGTTTACACCTACATGGGTCATTACTAGGACTGGACTAATTCAATCCATCCCACAAACCTTTGGCGTTTGAAGTGAACAAACTTACTCACAGTAGCTGTAACTATCAGCCTGAGTGTTCATTGAGAATGGTGGGGAATCTATGGCTGGCAAATAACCCAAACAATGCTCTGGAAAAATCAAAATCCAGCAAGTCCACGTATTACATGCTCTGCTCTAGGTTCTGGCAGTTTTTCTAAGTTTTCCTTTTCTGCTTTCATGAATGCTCGTTGTGTCTCTCTTTCAACTTGCTCAGCTAAAGGCCAACTGCTAGATGTTAATGTTTAACTGAAGCCACCTTTACAGAAGAAACGTCGGTATAGAGCAGCAAGAGAATTACCCAAGTTCTGATAACCTCAATAGGGTTATCAGACCAAAACCTTCACTAACTCTGCAACTTCCCAAAAATGGAAATATTTGATAAATTGGTGGATGTACCCAAAGCCTAGATCATCCTGATCAAAAAGGATGACCCAGGCTTGGAACAGACACTAGAACTGCTCTTCTAGCTTAAACAGAAATCAACACTCACACCAACAAACTGTTTCAAGAGTTTTAAGATCTACAAACTTTAATTATAACAGAGAAGTACATTTAGATGATACCTTAAATAGGGCTGACAATACGGGACAGCCACACCTTTGCCATATCACAGCTCAGATGAAGTTTTTCACATGCAATCGCTAGCAGGCTCTCACTGAGGACAATTTGTTAAATCCAATTACTCTGATTACTACCTAGTTTGCTTAAGATTTTGCAAAGATATTGACTTTTCATACAGTGACTCTTCTAAGGTTTTTATTTTCTGTTCTTCTTCCCAATTATGTTAGCAAGCTTTTCTCGTTTTCTGGAATTGCTTCCCACACGATATTATATGGCTTGCCTCTCGAATGTTGTCTACTGACCCTGCCACATACCAGATGCTCTGTCAGTGCCAAGGAAGCCTCTCATTCATGATCCCACATCACAAGGACACTGAAAAGCTTTCAGAATGAGGCTGTGCTTTTACAATGATCTATGTTAAACAGATCTAAGTAAATGCTACTAGAAAAATCTGTGGTCTTGCTCTCATGCCACTGTTTGGTTGTGGCAGCAGTTGAGCTAATATGAGTGGGTGGTGAAATGAATTAAATATTAGTACTGTATGGCAGAACATGTCTAATTTTTATTCAGGTTATCTGAGTTTATTTTTTTGTCTGGATTAATTTTTGTGTTCAACTCACTGGGTGGTAGTAAATGCTCCACTAGTAATGCCATTGTAAAGAGCAGGTATGGACCCAGGAAAAATAGCAAACTGAATGAGCTTAAAATAGATTTGAAAGCACAGCTTTCAGAAAATTGCTTTTACTCTGATTCAAGGCCAAGCTATGTTTATGGACTTGTAGTAATTTAGAGGGAAAAAGGTGTATCTTGAAGAACAGCTGAACTCCAAAGATTCAGCTTGAGCTGAGGCAGTAAGTTGGTTCTTTCACTTGGTTCTAATGGTAAAATCCAATTTATAAGTTACTGTTCTTGCAAAATCTTCCAGGAATCTGAGAACATGAGTACAAAAATACCTAGCTGGTCATGTTTCCCTGGGAGCAATATGGTCCATCCTAGCCATTAGCATCTTGCAACTCTGTTAGCGCGGCTCCTTTGTATCGTAAGTTATACTTTAAAGCAATAAACTACTGATTGGAGCTCTGAGAATAGATGAAATAAATTGCCTTTCCTCAGAGCAAATCTCTGATCCTCTGACAACACAAACCAAGCATGAATCTACTTTACACTAGGAGACCATTTGATCTGAAGAATGTCACATTCAAGGATCAGTATGTCAGACTGCTGTCTGGGCATGTAAGTTAAAACTGAATATTTGTATGAGATTGTGTACTGTAAGATTTACTTATGGATTACCTTCAGGGCATAAAGCTAGAAAGTACTCTTTCTGTCAAACCTCCATTTATTTGTGTATGTATGCATGCATGTGAACTTCTCAAGGAAAATGTGTTAAAGAAAAAGCAAAGATGGCTGGGATGTACTTCTCTGAAGTACAATTCAGCCAGGAGATTGGCTTAACAACACAACTGCCATAGAGCACATGACATGTGACCTTGGATATATATTAATGTATTCGTGTTTCTTAAACCACAGTGACCTTCAAGCACTATGCCAGGAATGAGCTTACAACTTACTAAAAAGCATGTCATCTACTGAATGTGATTGCCAAGAATATGTAGGGTTTTTCACTTCACCTGGAATTCTTCAGCAAAGCAAAAGGCAGGTTGCCCCAGTCCCTGTTGTGATAATGGTATTTATCACTGCCTCTGAGAAAAGCCAGTGAGCAAAACTGATCATTTCGGAAACCTAAAGAGAAATGTGCCCTGGTTGTTGGCAGAAGATTACTTTGAATAACTGAATCTTGCCAGTCTTAAAAGTAAAGAATCAGTTTATGAAATCCGTCTGAATCTTGGTGTGAAGCACGTTGGCATTATGATGACTAAGTAATGTTTAAAAACATAAACTGAGCTCTAAAACAAGATCTTGATATGCAGCGTCTCTGGCATCCTGTGTTTTGTGCTGCTCCATCGAGTGCATTTCTCAACAGAAGACCATTTGGGCAAACTATACATTACAAGATATAGGGTGACTTTGCCCTTTCAGATTTCTTGCCTGGCCGTGTCTTCTCAGAAGTGGAAAAGTAGACAACATTGAGTTGGAAGAGCTCTCAGGAACTCCTAATCGTGGTACAGGAACCATGGAAAACACTGGGGCCCCTTTCCTTGCTCTGCAGTTAAACTGGAGGGACAGAGTAAGGTGCCAGATAAGCCTTTACAATGGCAATCGTCAACGTGGGCACCTCAGTTTTGTGCCTCCACCTCAGCATCGCACAGAGGCTCACTTGGTCAGCCAGCCGCGCGTCCCACGGGGAGAGCTGCATCAGCCGGGCACCTCCCCGTCAGCCGGGCCCTCGCCCGGCCCTCGCCGCCCACCCACTGGGGCTGGGTGCGCAGGGGCCGTGCCGGCCTCTCGCCGCACGCTCCAGCCTCAGCCGGGCGGGCTCCGCTGGAGCGGCTCAGCCACGCGTGAGCCCCGACCGCTGGGAAGCGGCTTGCTCAGAGAGGAGGGGACGAGAGAGGAGGGGAGGGGAAAGGAGGGGAGGGCAGGGCAGGAGAGGGCAGGACCTACCCTGCCCTGCCGGCCCGAGGTGGTGCCGCGGAAAAAAGTTGTGGCGGCGTTACAGCCGGGCGGTGAGAGCCGGGAGCGCGTGTGGGTACCTGGTAAAGCCGGCGGCTTCAGAGAAGAGCAGCCCCAGCTCAGTACTTCCTCCCGCTGATAAGATCTTCGCCAGCGCTCGTCACGGGTGGCGGCCGCCGCCGCTGTCGCTGCCCTACTTGAATCGGTTTCAGACTCCTCCCGAGGCGAGACGGGAGCGGGAGAGCGGCGAGGCGGGAGGGAGGAGGCGATGCGCGGGGCCGCGCCGCTCCACCCGGCCTCCTCCGCCCCGCGCAGCCCCGCTCCCTGCGCTGCTGGCAGAGCTGGCCGGGCGGCGGAGCCGCGGCTGGAACCGGCATGGGGACCTTAGGCAAAAGGAGAGAAAACCAGTGAGTTTGCCGTGCTGCTTTATGGCCCCGTCGCCCCCCTCCCCGCGGCGGCGGGTGCCGGGGTCGGTGTCGCGCCGCCGCGCCGGAGAGCGTGCGGTGCCCGCTGGGGCGGTGGGGCTGGCGGGGGCTTCCCCGGGGCACGGGGGATGGTACCGCAGGGGCCGGCCGGGGCCCTCCGAGTGGGACAGAGAGAGAGAGGGAGGAAAGAAGCGCGGGAGGGGGTGTGCGGGGGAGGATTTCGTTTCACCCTTTGGGATGCCGGTGCGCGCCGGGCAGGCGGGTCAGCGCGGGGTGGAAGAGCCTCACGTTACGGTGTCGGCTGAGCGGGAGGGGCGGCGCGCCGCCCGCCCGGGCTCGGTTACCTGCGGCACGGCCGGGGCCGCCGGGCGAGCGGCCGGGAACGCGGCTGTCACCGCCCTGCCGGGAAAGCGGCACCTGCTCCAGGGTCGGTCCGCGAGAGGACGGTCATTTATTTGTGATGTCCTCCCCACCGCCAAGGTCGTACAGTGGAAATGCAGGGCGGGCGTCCCCCCGCTGCCCCTCAGTCCCGCTTTCGTCTGTTTGTCAGGTCGGGTGACTGCTGCGAGAGGATCTGTTCTAAGGAATCGCCACAGGTGCCACCGGCTAAGCTTTGCCTGTCCAGCGTGGCCAAGTCGGCCACAGTATTACTGTAAACTTTTTTCGGGTGTGGAAACTTCAGGTTTTCTCCAGCGTGTTGCCAAAGCCTGAAATATCTTCTGCCTTAGCTCCTACTTTGTTATTACTTCTCGTTATTACTTACTTACCTCTGCCCTGTGTTGAAGAGTCACTGGAATAAAGCTAGGAGAGGGGCTTAAGCTTGTAAAAAGAAAGCTGATCAGGCCCTTGTTCTTTTTATATGAGAACAGGAAGTCAGATCACAAAGCTAAGAGGGAAATTGAGAAAAAGGGGGAAGGGAAGAGAACATTTGCATGTCAGCCACTGTGAGCCTAACTACGGAGGAGCTCAGTGATGGTTACTGCCTCTGAAGGGTCAGGCGTGTATTTTCCTGAATTTGAAACTATGGGGGCCTGGGAGCAGTGCTGGGCTGTAAATGACACCGTAGTCAGTTCTGTGGCTTTCCCAGCATTCAAGTGAGACGGACAGGTAAGGATAAAGCTGGACTTCAACGAGGATGAGGTAGGGTCCAGTCTGTCTTCATAAGGCATGCATATTTTTAACTTCATGCAGGAGTGCCTATTCGGGGATGTTTGTGAATTTACTTCTACTATCTGTATGCGGTATGCGCACTAGAGGAACTTCTATGTCTTTTCTTCCTGGGTCTGTCAGCTGATTAATAGAATATGCATAGTGTTCCAAGAAGAGTTATATGAAAGCTTAAGATAGCAGCTTAAAGATGCTGGAGTCACTTGTTTAGGAAGACTGTGAAGCATCTGAAACAGACACAAAGAATCCCTGAAATTTCAGGAGTCCCTGAAATAAACCCAAGTTTTATTGAAACGGCAGTGCTTGTTGTTCTTTTGTGAACTGTATGGTTATACTCTCAAATCAGATTTTGCAGTCGTTCCTGTTACTTGCAGGCAAATAGGTTTCATCACTTTTCTTCAATACAATATTGTTCCTATTTACTATTTCATACAGACATATGAACTTGTATGCAAGCAACGAAAAGCCTTTAATATTATCTATAAACATACACATTTGAAGTAGAAGATATTATATTGTCAAAACACAAAACTAAAATTAGATATGTGCTTTACTTTAGTCTCATTTACAACTGTTATTAAATACATTTATTTGCTCATGTATACTATTTTAAAAAAACTTAATAAGAAATAAGAGTATAGAATAGAAGCAAATTAATTGTTTTGATTGTGAAATACTCCACTATGAGGTTCTGCTGTTATTTTATTTACTTAATAGTGATTTTCCAAATTCAATTAATAAAGCTAGTCTGGTGTTGTCCAATATGTGTAATAGTTATATTTTTTTTCTTCTTTACTCCTGGTAGGCACACAAACATGTGGTGGTAGGTTATTGCATACTCTCCAACCAAGAGATGAGACTTCTGATAATCTTGACAGATCATTCAGGGAGCTCTATAACCATGTGCTCTACAACTGACATTTAGCAGGAAAAAAAAAAGTCGCTTACTGGGCAGTCCCTTTGGTGTACATATTAAGTGGGAGGGTTATGTCTTTCAGCACCCTAACTAGAAGGAGTTAATTGTCCTTTAAATCTCTCCTCCTTTCCCATGCAGTGTAAAATTTTCCACTCTGTCTTGTTGTATTTACTTCAGTATTGTGCTTTCTTTTAGGCAGCCTGCCCAAGCATGCAGCACTGCCCCTGAATCAGCACTGGAGCTGCAGCAGACCAGCCACTGTCCCAGCCTCTCAAATCATACTCAGGTCATGATGGTGCCGTTGGGGCACCTAGCCAAAGGAGCCACTTTGGAAGATCTTCTTGAAACCTGCATTCAGTCTTTTGGTGAGTGCCTGGAGGTTTTTAGAGTCATAGTAATTTGTTTCTGTCCTGGCTATGTTTAAATCCCTTAGTAGAGAATTAAATTGATTTATTGGTGGAGTAGAAAGGTGTTAATTGAGAATTCTCTGTGCTACAGGTGATTGTATTTTTGGTTGATTAATGTGTTTATGCATATGTGTGTAATATATGCTGAGAGATTAGAGTAGCTACTGCTTTTTCTTGAGGGAACCAGACAAATTCCAATCACCTGTATTTCTAAGAGTAGTTTTGTTGTTCCTTCAAGTACCAATTTTGTAAACTTTAGCAAATAATCATTATGTTTTTGCATATTGCAATAACATTCTCATAATGCATGTAAGTAACATGTTCATATTAAACATTTTTAAATAAGAAGGGCTATTTTTAAGCTAGGTGATATGACCCTGGATTACTTTTTGCATTATCAGTATAGATTTAAAGTTGCTTCTCTATGAAAGAGAAAGAATCCAAACAGAAATCACAACTGTATATTTTTTTTAACCTCTCAGCTATCCATTTGTCTTTTCGAAATAAGAATTAAAATATGGATAAGCGTAACCATTGTGTATCCTTGGTTTCCTTTTTCAACTTCTTCATTAGTAAATGTGTTTATACTTAATATTATTAAAATATGTTATTACTGAAGACACTTAAAGCGATTCTGAATAATTTGCTTATAAGTAGCACATTTGTTTGTTAATACTGAGTCTTTCAGTGCTATGAGCTACTTCCAAAGTATATGTGGCAAAGTCTTAGTTTCAGAAGTAGTCCTTAGAAAATAAATGTACTTGAACACCCACTCAGCTCTAAAATAATTATCTATATAGTTAAATAGTAACATGCCGTGCTGATCTACTGGTACAGTGCATAAATACTATGTAAACAATGACTAATCCTTCACATTTGTTTGAAACGATTTTTTTTTTAACTTTAAAGTCTTCTAATCAGCGTGTGCAGAGAAACGCATGTCTGAGAAAAGCTGGTGAAACATGTAATTGTCAGTAATGTCTTCTTTCTTTTTTACTTCTTTTCTCCCTCAATTCATTATTGTAAAGACACTGAACTGCTATAAAGCCCTAATTCCTCAACAAATGTTGCTTGGTATTTTTATAAGTTTCAGTTCAATAGGAGCAGGATAAGATATCTATAACATAAGACCTTCAGGCAGTTTTAATATTATGACTACTTGACTAATAATAATGTCTCCACATTTTTATGAAAAAACAGTAATATAAATGTAACATTATAAAAATCTAGTAAGATTATTAAGGCAATTGATTTAAAGTAGTGCAGGTGAAACCCTGAGTAGGAGATTATTTTGGCTGGTACTCTGTGTAGCAATGTAGACATGTTTATGTGTTCTCAGATTCCTGTGCATCAGTATATTAAAAGGACTAAGGTAATGAAGAAAAGCAAGTGTACCTGTGCAGTGTCAGCTACGCATGCATGTGAATCTTTCTTAAGAGTTTCATAGTCCAGCTAGAAAATTTGCTGTAGTCCTCTGGACAGGGTTTTCTTGACCCTTGGCAAGCTGTACATAGGTCAAGCAAGGTGAATTGTAGTGCATCTGCAAACATTATAACTCACTAAGGACTGCTAAAATCCTTTTAGGTGCTGCAGAGGTTTAGACTCTTCATTCATTACCATTCATAGTAGTTACCATATTTATGCATCTTCTATGACATCATGGATGTTCTTATGCTATGTTGGAATTTCCCATTAAGGTATTTAAATAAAAATACAACTGTTACAACACTAGAAAACCTGCATAATGAAGTTCATTAAAGAAGGCTCTTGTAGCTATCAAAAGAAACAGTGCAAAATTCATTCATATTATTGTGCCAATAAAGGAAGAGATGAAAATCTTTAATCTGAGATTTTGAAGGAGGTTGGAGGCAGGGAGCAAAATGGTGGGAAAAAAGCATATTTGCAGAATGATTACAAGAAATCTGAATGATTGAGCAAGTTTCTTCTCATGCATAGTACTGAAATCTTCTAACCTCTATGCTAATAGTTCTGTTTAGGCTGAGATTGTATCTTCAGTCTTGGATATGCTGACATATAATATTTTGTATATTATTCTATAAAGTCATTATTGTGATTTGAGCAAGTTCTGTTTAAATGTTTAAAGTACAGAACCCCCCCAAGATGTTGTAAATTTGAAGTTTACTTTCTGGAAAAAGCCTTTGGTTCATTTGCTGTCTAGTCTTAGGGAGAACAAGAGGCAGTAGATAGAGATGGTGATGCGTCACATTTCAGAACATATACTGCATCTTGTTAACATTATACTACACTTGCTGATGTTGTGTGTACAAATGTGATTCCTCTGTAATGGATGCAGCTGAGTTTATGTTCCTGGACTCAATTATAAAGTTTGGAAAAAGCAAATAGCATGTAAGAGAGGCTGCTGTCAACAGTGGTATGTAAGGAGAAGTTGGCAGCCTTTTGCTGTATATGCAGAGAATATCACAAGAAGGTGTAACCAAGAAGGTAGTAGGAATTAATACACACTTAGAGCTGTGAAGAACACAGGCATAAGTTGTTTATCTTACAACATGGATTAGAAGAAGAAAGGAGGAAGGAGATATGCTAAGTTGAAATGAAGAGTGAGACGACTAAACTTTGCTGCAGTATTTTAAATGGATTCCAGGATTTTTTTGTAGAAAGACTTTGTCCAGAGAGACAAGTTAATCCAAAAGCTTAGTCAGTGCAGTTAGCTTAAATTCCTACTTTGGGGTGATTAGTGTGTGTTCTGTCACCTCTCAAACTTGGTCATCTTTAGCTTGGACTGATGAATGACAGGCATGTGCCTTAGTGACAGAAACAATGAGAGTCATATGAGGTAGTCTGAAGTCATGTAGCTGGGTCACTACATCTGAGAGAGTAGCATCATACCAGTGTTTATTCAACAATGTGATGAAGAGATGCTAAAAGTAGAGGTTTCTTCAAGTCCCATGGAAGTTTGAATCAGGATGACTAAGATGAATCATCTCGCAAATGAGTTGCCAAAAGTAAAGGCAACAAAAAAGCAAGGATGTAAGTGAAACAAGAGTTTGGGGAAAAAATAGCATAATGGGAGATTGAAGGTAGGAAGTGTCTTAGGAAGGAATAGTGGTCCTTTCTTAGGAGAAGATCTATAAAGACTTGAAACCACTCTCCTCAGTTTTGAGAGAAGAGATTTGGTTATACAGGACAGTGATTCAAAACATGTTCCACATGTTTTGGAAGACCTCCCAACATTATAAGTAGCTACAGGATGGTGTAACTACTATGATCTGGATTGACAGGAAGAATTGTAGAGCACAAGTACGTGCGTCACACGTGATTGCCTTAGAAAAGAAGGGGAGGAAAAGAGAAAGAAAGAAGGAAGGAGAGTGCATAGAGAGGAAGAGCAGGAGGTAGGGTAAAATGATGAAAAACTAGAAGATACAGTAGCTGCAGAAAGGTTAGATTCTGTGCAACCTCTATATCAGAGATATTAAATATGAACAAAAAGGTCATAAAGAGATAATTAAAAGTAGATTTTCCATTGGCAACAAGATGGCTGAAGTTGTAATTTCAGGGAAGCAAAGAAGTAGTTAATAGATCTTGGCCTGGAATATGACAGCTTCAGGAGGAAGACAATTTATTCTGGAGGAAATCTTCATTAGTTACTGTGATTCTGGAGTGGAATTTTACATAAAACAGTGACTTTAGCCTTCTGCATCCATTTTTTTCCTTTATGTATGTAGAGGTTTGGGTTCTT
>VWPU01000451.1:0-34931 GCA_013398955.1 Callaeas wilsoni
CCCCGCGCCCGCCCCACGTGCCGCACGGCGGCCAATGCCCCGCGCCCGCGTCCGCCCGCCCGCCGTCCGGCAGCTCGGTTGTCACGGCAACAGCGCGGCCGCGGCTCCGCACGGTCCGGTCCCGCTCGGGAGCGCGGTGCCCGCTGCCCGGGGACACCCCGTCCGCTGCACTACAAACAGCGCCACTGGGCTTATGGTTCCGCGCAAACGGCATCGTGCCTTCGCCCCTAACCCCCCTCTCCGAGTGCTTTGGCAGTCAGGCTCCCGCCCCGGGGAGGGGAGCGGCCCCTCGCTCGCTCACTCACTCGACTCCGACGGGGGCTGGCGCGGCCCCTCACCCGCGCCTTTCCCGCAGTGCCGTCAGCCGCTGGCCGGCCTTCCCTCTCCGCACACGTGTCCTGCCACGCTGGCCCCGCGTGTGCCCACAGGAGCCCGAGCCCATGACTGCCGGGGCTTAAATGCACGTGTGTATCGGCGGCCGCAGAGCGGCGATTGCAGGTGTGAAGTGCCCGCCGGGCGGGATGCGGAGCCCCCGCCCGCTCACACCCGCTCACGCCGGCCGGGCTGCGGGGCGGGGAGCAGCGCTCGGTGCGTCCCTGCCCCGGGGCAGCGCTGCCCGCGCCCGCCCTGCCCGCCAGCGCCGTGCTCAGCGCTCACTTCACGCTGATAACTACATTGTGCGGAGGAACAATGGAGTCAGCTGGGCTGCGGTTACACAACCGCCTTAATCCTGCAGAAATTCAGGTTTCCCTGAAAGGGACGGGCCGGCGCCATCCCTCACGTCAGGCCTGCCTGGTAAAGCAGGTCAGGACCGAATGCGGACCCCCTCCCCCGCCCGTGCCCCGAGCTCCCCCATGGCTGTAGACGCACTGCTAATGCACCACGGAAAACGGGGCAACAGACTGCCCTGGTGACAGGGACACAGGTCTAGGCCGGCTAAAGTGGCCTCTAGAAAGCAGAAAGAACTGCTTGAAAGGGGAAGTTGTACTGCAGAAGAGCTGGAATGTTAACGTACAGCTCACCTGGAGACTGTGCCACAGCCAGGGCAGGCCCATGGACAGCTCTGTTACTCGGATTTGGACTCGGTCAGACAGATGAGACAAGACAGTGTTTTTCGTGCTTTAATATGATCCCATAGTTGGGATGTACACAGACACTGCCACATCTCCAGTCGTTTCACTGGTAATTCCCTCCACTGTGATCGTTTACAAACACCCCATCTTATAGCCTGAGCCCTATGAGAGGCACTCACTCCTTACAGCAAGGTGACTTATACATACACAAGTCTTCTGACCTCTGTGCATGGCCTAGCCAATTCCTCATTCTTTCTAGTGTGCCAGGATCCCTGCAGATGTGGGTACATCTGGGTTCTGCAGAGCCACTCTTTTCTCACAGCTAGCTGAGCAGCCGCTGGAGGTATTGCAAAGAACGTAAAATTCCAGAACAACTCAGTTCTGCGCTGTTTGGCTTGTATGAACTGCACCTATTTTCCTCTCTCATTTATCAGTTGTGTATCATTACACTGGGAGGGTGCTTCACAGAATAACCTGTGCAGTAAACACCTCTCAGTTCAGTCATGGGCAAGCGGGAGGTGCAGTGCTTTGATTTTACACTCGTAAGTACATGAGTGTCACTTCTGTTGCTGCGTGACTGCTGTAGACGTGTTGGGTAATTACAGATCTCAGAGCCCTGTGCCGGATGCAATGTAATTGCAAATGTGGCAATCCAGAATTATAAAAGGACGAATTTGACTGAGCAGTAAATACTGTGGGTGCATGTATATGAAGTTCAGCGTGACTATAGTGGGCATGATTCAGCCACCTGTCAGATCCTCCTAGTCATCCTAATGAAAAGTCACATCCTTTAGGACACTAATTGTTGCTGTAGGACACTGCAAATTAGTTTGTACCTTGTTCTAATATTGGTTTTACAGCCAAAACCAAATCTGCCTTTCTACTATTTAATTTCAATCGTAGCTATTTAGCCATTAAGCTTCACATAATATTTTTTAATAGTTTTAAAAGTTTTAATCTCACTTTGGCACTTTTTATAAAACAGCTCGTCAGACACAAATAGACCCAACTTCCAGGAAAATGCTCTCTCAAAGTACTTTTTCCATTTTAATTAATGAGCCAACTAGCTTCCCATTACCTCGTAGTTCTTAGGAGTTCAAGCCAATGGGAAGTTAAGTGCCAGCCTGAAAACCACTTATCATTAAAAAAGTTTTAAGGCATATGATGAGAGAAAGCCACATCTGGTGTGCAGTCCTACGCTATGTGACAGGTAAGAGACTTCAGGTTCAGCTTCCCCTCTTGAGTCAGTGCATTCCTGGACCCTGAGAGCCATGGGTATGTCTGAGATACATCCTTCAGGTCCTGCTTCGCTTCAGATGAAGGACTGTTTCCCTTTTGACCACCTAGACAAGTAATTGATCTGAAAAAAAGCAGAACACAGTATTTAAAATGATCAGAGAGATATAATTATACAATATTCCATGTATAATAATAAAAGCAAAATCACGATAAACATCTGAAACAAATTTGTGGACTTAAGTTGGGTAAAAGAGCTAAAAATGTCCTTGAATTCATAATTTTCCTCCGAGTCAGAAAAAATTATAAGCACTGCATGAATACACAGAGGAAATATGGGATAAGGGGCTTTAACCACGGGAATTTGCTTACACACACTTGGAAATCCTATGAGAGCAATGACAGTACTGAAATGCATTTCTGACCTCAGAAGCTTAACATCAACTTAAATATCCGAAAAGCACATGGTTGCATTACACATCACACAAAAGCAGGATTAGCTTAGAAACACAAACAGAACTTTAACTGCCCTCCCACTGCCAAGTCTAGACCAACACAGCCTTCTGGGAGCACAAGCAGGGACAAAACCAGGTTTCTTATCCATTTGTGTCTCGTGGTTGCTTAACATCACTGTCTAAACAGGTGAGAGCTTGGGCTCCAGCATCCATGGGGGACAAAGTGGCTCTTGCACTACAGTGCATGAGTTTTGGTGGCAGCCTCTTTCTTGGTGGAAACCTTGACAGGGCCACCCTATCTCCTTTTCCTAAATTGTGCCAGACTTTTATTTCTCTTGTGAACAGTAACCACGTGTGAAACTTGTTTCAAACTGGCCATTGGATTTTAAAATGTCCTCACTTGGGGCAGCATGACACAGTGATGTCTCGTAAGTCTTGTTCATACAGAAATTAAGTTTTAAAAGAAATCAAAAAACCAAGATATGGCTGTGTTTTCTTCAGCACCGTAGGCTGTTGGCACAGTCCCTGCAACCTGAAACAGAGTGTGTTTTAGGTTCCATCCCAAGTGTCTTTTCAGCTTTAGCTGTCAAAGAAGTGATGTCTGATGCAGCAGATCAAGATTCCTGTGATTCCTGGAGACAGCTACTGCCTGTTAAGTGATGGGGCACAACTGCTTTTGGCATGGCTGCCACCTCTGTGGTATAATGCCACCACACTTGGGAGAATATTATTGCGAAAGGATGAAGACAATCAGAAATAGACTGGAAGGTACAGTATGCACTTGAACAAATTTGAAATGTCCTAAAAAAAACCTGTGAAGAATCAGCTACCATTTAATTGTCGCCATTAGTAACCACTTTGCAAAGAAATGAGTTATGTACTTATAGGAATTTATTAGTTCGCAACAACTAATAGATTCCTACAAGCTGTTACTGAAACTGAATTATAAACCCTTATCTTATACAGATAAGGGGATCTAGTTGAACTGAAAAGATTTGTCATTATTCTTTCCCAAGATACCTATAAGCCCAATACAAGCTGTAAAGGATAGCCTGAGACAGTTGTCATCTGTATGTCTGCCTACCTTTGTATTACAGTGTTGGCTTCAGCCTCCAGCACTTATGAGTAAATATTTTAGCCCCATTGATCCTGATTTAACAGCTTGATTTAAGGTTTTGAATAGCATCAACCCAATAAGATTTAAAAATACTTTAGAAACACCCAAACTGCCTTTCCCATCCTTACAGCTTTCAGGTAACCTGGCTCATTATGTCCTGCAGACATATGTGAGTGTCATTAGGCAGTGCTTTCAGAGCTCCTCAGCTTGCTTTGTTCCACGCTGCTCTGGGAGGCAGGAAGCCCTTGGTGGTGGGTGGTGCAAAGGAGGTTTTGTTCTGTATTCATCCCCAGCCCATGCAGAAGTTCTTCCACAAAGCTACTCCCCAGCATCCTTTTGAACAGCCCTTAGGCCTCTGTTACCTTTGTGGCTTGCCTCAGGATCAAAGAGAGGAAAGTGTATTTTTCTAATCTTTTTGTTTTGAGTCCCCAGACACACTCATACAGTAATGTCTGTCAGGATGGAATATACTCGTGTTCTAGAGTACTACATGATGAGTGCTCTGTGTACTGGGTGCAGGCTCATACAGTTATACTTTGGGATGGGAAATTCAAACCTTCGACCCAGGATGTCCAATATGCCTGTAACAATACCAGGCATTTAAATAAAACAGCCTGATTTTTAAAGGAAAAATCGCCTCCAGCTCAAATTGACTTCAGCAGAATTTGTGACTCCTGCAGTTATCTTTAAAAACCAGTCCACCTCTACTCAGGTTCCTAATTATGGAATTAGGCACCTAATTTTAGATACTTATTTTTGAAACTGACCTATGTCATCTTGTTACATCAGCTCTCCCTGGTGCAAATGCATCAATTAAGACAATGGAGGTACTTCTACAGGAAGCCTGTCCCATGTCTGGAAAATCAGGATCTGTGACAGAGTAGGAACAGCAACATTTTAGTTTTCTTTCTTAGAAATACACAAACTGTGGTCATAGTGTTAAATATTTTGAAGGGAGTGTACAAACATAGGAAGTATAAACCAACAGGTGTGCTACTGTTTGACCCTGCTGTTTTCTAGCTTACAGGGATTTTTCTTTCCATGCAGTTCCTACAAAAGTTCTCCGTTGCTTAATTTCGCTACTAATTGTCCCTTTCAAAGCAAAAACATATAGCTATTAACATGTTCTTACCTGCTAAATTCACTTTTTGAAATCAGTAAAATGACTTCTTGGGTTTTTTGTTTTCCTCTGTGTGTTCTCTCAAGTTCCTTTATTTTCCAAGTAGTACTTTCTCACTGGAGACACAGCCAAGACTAAATTGAGGAGGAACTAGGAGAACAATAGAGAAGTAATTGCACTCCTCTCAAAAGGAAAGCTTATTCTCCTCACCAGAAATGATTTCCTGGACTCAACACTTTGCTACTAAACCTTGTTTACATACAGAAGATTCCTTTCATTGGAAACAACCCAGTCCGTGTCCTGTGCTGCTCCTCAAGTGTCCCATGTCACAGGGGACGCCCTGTGCCTTCTTTACTCTTCTGGCAGCAGCAGCAGGAGCTTAGCACCTCTAAGGATGGAATCTCTTCTTCTGCCAGTCTTCCAGAGGCTGAGGTCTAGCAGTCAGTCAGGCCTTCTTGCCAACAGAAACTGAGCCCTTCCTGCATATCTATAATTCACCTTGGGAAAAGTAACTTGCATAATCTCTTCTCTATTTGGAGCAACTCCTGAAATGATATTTCATAAACTTTGCGTGCTTCTTCAGTAGCTGATCTGTGATGTGTAATTAGATACCAGCTCCAAATGAGAACAGTGCAGTCTCATCCGAAGTGGTGACTGATAGCAATGGAAATATAGAAATAGGATGGTAAAAACAAAGAAAGATTCTGCTTTACAAAAGTACTAACGACCTGTTCTTTTTAAATGTCAATCTAAGCAGACACCTACTCAGTAAGATCATTAAGTTTAATTGCATCAGCACTTGACTAATCAGGCAATAATGCACTGAAAAGTAAGTGATTGACTTGTGAATAGTTCATCAATCTCTGAAAGAGGGCAAATTATTCTCTTTTACATAGATCTTTTCTGTGGCTGTAATATTCATTCTAGACTGAAAGCAGGTTTTTGAAATATTTTTTCAATGTTTTTTCAAGGGCATTGTGCAAGTCCACTGATGAATGCTAATGTTACACAATGTTTACCCAGGACTAAGTCTGATGGAAATATTAATCAAAAAATATATAAGTTTCCATATTAAAGTTGAAGTTTTTGTAGCAACAGCAGGCCCTGACCAGAAGCTGGAGATGTATGTTTGCCAAGAGAAACAGCAAGATCTTGCCAGCAGTAGGTTTGGGGAAAATGGAAGCACAAAGAACTGTTTTCAGTCTAGGTCATCTCTCTCCCCTCATGACTCTGTTTTCTTCTGAGCAGGTACATCCAGGAACTGTACCCCAATTACTCAATGCAGTGATCCATCAGGAATCTGGGCACCCCATTTGCATTATTCCCATTAATTTCAGTGGAAAGTGAGTGCATAACACTTGGAAGGAGGGGATTGGAGTTTTGCGGTGCTGTTTTCATATTGTTAATGAGTTGATCTATCTTGCAATAATTTCCAACGCAGTTGTGTGGAAGTAATTGCACCAAATTAATTGCTGGTGTAACTCCATCTGGTAGGAGTTCACAAAGTTCAGCTTCTGGTGCCTCTGCCAGCCCTGTTTACTTTCCCTCTCCGAGTGCAGCAGCTGCGTCACGGCTTTGCGCTGCACCGGTTTGGTGGCACATCCCAGCCAGCTTCTGCCCGTCAGGCATTCCCCCATTTACAGCGGGCTCGCAGCCTTTGCCCTCACATGCCTCTGCTGCTACCAGAGCTTGTAGCACAAGTACTGCTCACCGAGTTTCTCCCCACGGCTCTCTGCAGAGCTGCCACCCCGGTCAGCCTGTCAGGGAGGCCTTTGCACTCGCCGCTTTCAGACGGTGCTCGGTGCTCGTGCTCTGTCACATTAGTACCCGTTTTGTAGGGCAGGCCAGCAGTGAGACGGAGCCAGCATCTCTCCAAAGGGCCGGCTTGTCATACATCTCACCCCGCAGCAAAGCTGTGGCACCGGGGACAAAACCGACAGCGAGCGCGTGCACGACATGTTAAAGGATTGCCACAGCTACACTGCCGCGTGTGTTGAGATCGCACACAACTTTCCACGGGCACTGAAAATGAAAAGGATAATTCATTTATGTAGAGAAGCAATTACCTTGCTGGAACAACAAGTCCAACCTATAGTTCCACCCAAGCTAAATTAAGGCCACAACTCCTACTAGACTTATGAGAGTAGGGCAGGAAAGTAGCACATTGTTAAATACAAGGCAATATTTAATGTAACCCCATGCCAGGTTTACAAGAGAAGTTGTGTATCATTTGCTAAAGCAGCCAGTGAGTTGCGGCTTATTAGGTAGATGTCAGAGCTATGGAAAACTGCCATGGCCTTGTTCTAAAAATTTTAATCACATAGTTATTAGCCCTAGTCCATTTAATATATTCATGGCCATTTAGTGGCCTATACTACGTGTTAATAGTAAAGACTGAATGGAAATAGCACTGAACAGAATGGGTTGCACATAGTCATCAGGACTGGGTTCTTTTCAATACAGAAATGTGAAATATACCCAGATTCAGATTTAACTGGTTTCAAGTTTTTGTGGGTTTATTTTTCTTCATTTTATAAAAACTCCACTCATGAGCTGCTGTCCTGTAATCCTAGGACTATACTGAAGAATACTGTGGCTTGCCTCCCCTGCTGGCAAGGTCAGTTATATCAGTCCTGGGCCCAGCTCCACTCTCTTCATACACCAAATTCCCTTGATACACACAAAGCCTCTCTCTCTCACCCCAAGCATAGTGTTTGTAAGTTTTACTGTACCTAAAGCAAAACAATTGCTCTTTTCAGGAGTTTGACATCCTCAAAGTGAGAGCATAATAGCAGCTATAGCAAAAAAAATAGCATTAAAGCTGAATGCGAAAAGTCCTGATTGTGCATCACTGGGTGAAAATAAACAAATATATGCACGTATATAAATCTCCGTGCCTGCCAGATGTCATCAACAGTGAAATCCTTGGCCATACACAAAGGTCAGCTCCCCTTCAAACAGAAGCAGTTAGGATTTCAACTCGGGCTATGCTGGGTAGAACTTTCTCTCCTACTTTCACACCAGGTCAATTATAATTTTAATCCTTACAGTTCATTTATTCTCATGTGGCATAACATTATTTGAAGGGGAAGGGAAGCTTACATTCATTCAAAGATCTCAAAGGCAATAAAGTACAGTATGTATACCAAAATAAATAAAATTGCAGAAAGTTATTAAATTGCTCACCTTTGGATGTCAATTAGAACTTGAAAAGGAGAGAGATCAGCATACACATTTATAGTGAAGTCAATACTTCCTTAATTAGGCCGGGTATTTTTTTCAAACTAGCAATACATTTGGATTATTGTAGCTGTATCTGTGCTCGTATTGCTTTTGGCACCTTCTGAATTTCTTGGTTAATTTATTTCCCCTTAAAGTTGTTTGACTGAGTTTCTTTCTTTACACAAAACATAAGCAGCTTCGCTGCCTGGAAAACACAGAGCCCAATTGTTCTTACACCAGTGCAAATCAGCAGTGATGCCACCAGTCTATAGAATTACATCAACGTAAAGATGACGTCAGAGAGATAGTAATCAAAGCCCTTGTTTCAAAGTTAATTTAATTGTTTTTGTTTGAAAAAAGGAAAGATGAGTATAGAGCACATTTGTTCTCTTTCTCAACTGAAATGTCAAAGAATCACTGTGGTTTTGGCATCTGGTCTGTGTGGGATTTGCACACACAGATCACGTTTCAAAAGCAGGGCCCTAGTCACAACCCACTGTGCTAAGGGTCCATTTCCTTGATCCAGTTTTAAGGAAGGAGAGGGTTTTGCTTTTCTTCATTCACTGTCATTGAGACTGCTTTTGCCACTGTCCAGAGCCAGTAGAAAACTGCCATCAGCTGTCAGCAACAGAGCTCCAGCAAGGAACGCATGGTGCATTTAAAGCCATTGCCCAGCTTTGATTCACCAAGTCACTCTGCACATTTAATGCTTCAGATTTTTCCTTGGCAAATGAAAGAACATCAAAAGACTTGTAATATTTTCCATCTTTACATAAATAGATATATTGCTTATGAAAAGGACCAAGTGGGAGTTCTGGTGTGCCTTAGGAGGCTGCTGTAGATCACAGCATCTTCAGGGCTGTTCTAAATTGCAGCGGGTACCTTTCTGCCATAAATCATGTGAAGTTGCTTTTCTCTGCATTCTCTATGTCTCTGGTCACTGTAGCAATGAACCTTCACCACTGTTTTGCTCTCAGCCTTCAGGATTCACCTCCCTTAGGCTTAAAAATCTGGAAGCCAGGTCGTCATTGCAATGGGCCAGGTGGCATCTGTCCTTGCCAAAGCGCATTCAGCCAGGCACGGCAGAGGTAAGCGGCACCTTGGGCACGGAGGGAGCTGCCCAGGCACCTGTGGGCGCCAGCAGCACTGCCCCCGTGCCAGGCGCGCACTGGCACTGACTGCGCCCCGGCTCTGCCGGCTCCGAGCGCCCAGCAGCAGCGCTGCGTTCAGCCGGCACTGTGGGATTTCCCCTGCTGATAGCACGCTCCTCCAGCAGCACAACGGGCACCCAAAGGCTTTACCTGGCAGCACTTCCAGGTGGTTGTATAACGCTGTCTCGACAATGCTTGTAGGGCATTAGCAGGGATTAAGCCTGCACTTATTACACAAGCCGGAGCCACATGATCTGATTGACATACCCTGTCCCTCCATCAGCTTTGATTTGAAACTTCTGATGGAGCAATTTAGAAATGACATCCAGATTGAGGAATTGTTCTGTTTTACATCATTAATCAAACACCAAAAGTACTTTGGGTGCTGATCAGTTCTTAATATTCTTACCTAGCAAAGCAGTAGCTTGAAACTTATTTATAAAATAAAGCACTAAAGCTGCCACAGCATGAAAAGAAGCTACAGCATATGTTAAAGAGATAACCCAGAGATATCCTCACACTTTCCCAGGGTGAGGGAAGATACATTTTCAGGGGAAAACACAGATGAGAAGAAGCTGGTGAATCTAGACACGAGAGCAAAACTGATCAGCTCTGATCAGACAGTGGTGGTCCCCACTGGCCTCCAGAAGAAATTCTGTTCTTACCCACAGTTGCTAGGAATCGCCAGTGCAGCCCTGCCAGCACCACCCTCAGAACTGTGGAGCTGGAGAATCTCAGGGAGGCAGGAGTGCATTTCTTCTCTCTTTCGGTGGAAGCTAAACTGCATTTCATCCTTCCTGAGTACTTGTGTGAAACTCCCAGGCTATGTACCATGGGAGCTATCATAAAGCCTATCTTTGCTGAAACAGAGGAAAACATGACTGAACATCTGCCTAGCACACGTAGAAGCTACAGCTCTAAAAGGTGCTGGAGGATGTATACACATACAAACGTAGCTTGGTTGTAAACTTCCTCCACCTTTGTGTCCAACCCAGCAGCCAGAGCAGGTGGTGGGCACTCCTATCCCAGCTGACCCCCTCCCCTTTGCCCAGGACAGCCCTGGGGGTGACACACGCTGTGTCAGCACATTCACGTTTCATGCCACAGGACTTCAAGGAGGCTGAACTCCCAGAGGAGACCGCTGCCAGGTGTAGAACACTGGCTGCTTTATGCACAGAGGTGAGAAAGGCAGTATTTACCTACTGAAATAGCTGGAGTTTAACTATTTTTCATGGCACATACAGTTTCTGTTGAGTAATGAGACTCCATTGTGTGCCAAGTGCAGCAGACATAGAAGAGGAAATATTATTTCCATGAAGAGACTGTATCCTGGAAAGGCAGGGCACAAACACATAAACAGAGAAAGGAGTTGCCAACGGTCATATTTTAAAAAGTTAAACAAAAAAAAACCCTCATTCATGAATTGCTATTATTACTTTTTCACCTACTTTAGAGATTTGTTAAAACTCATTTTCATTGTAATAATTTTATTAAATAAACAGTAAATATAAAAATGCCAAAGGAGTAGCTATGATTCTTGATGTTTAATATGTGGTAGTTTAAGTATTGCCTTTGAAAGAAGACAAAAATAGGAAAAACCATTAAGTTTAGCCAGAATACAACGTTCAGAACTATAGGCAGGAAATGAGGATTCACAGCAACTACCTGTGAAGAGTTTCATATTTTCAACCATTTGCATTTTAGCTGGGAGATAGTTTGAAGTAGCACTTTTTCACTCACTTTGAATGTCTGTTTTTGCCGACATTACAGTATACTTGTATTTCAATCTATGAAAAGACAGAGGTTAAAAATATCAAAAAAACCTATGTTAGCTGTACTGAAATCAGTGAACCTTAAGGAAAATGTGTGTTGCTTGCAATACCCTGTCCTGAACAGTACTTTCAACATGTTTAAATGCAGAAGCACAATTAGAGGGTTTAAAAAAAAGCTCCACCCTGCCCTAACCTCTCCCATGCTGGCTTCACTTGATGGCCTCTCCTTGGCAGCAGTTCCCTTGTCTTCCCTTGTCTCCAGCTGCTTCTGAGGTCAGATCCAGATTCTTCTCAATCTAATGAAGAAAATATGAAATAAGAGAGCAGTGTAAGAGGACAGTTTGCTAACTTACCAAAGATCAGAAAAACTGAAAAGGGAATCACGAAGGCCATAAAAAATAACGAGGAAAAAAAAAATTGATGACTGGAGAAACACCCTTTTCCCATTGCTGCTCTGAAGACACACTCAGTCTTCAGAATCTTCCACTGTCTGGTTTGCACTAAAATGCCTTAAAACCCCTGACTTTTCCATCTTTTCAAGTTTGGATTTGTCATCAGGTGTTAGCAGATTACATGGACCACAAGTCTCCTAAACAGACTCTTTTGGTTTATATACATTAATTGATCCTGCTGTCAGCCAGAGGGAGATGCATCACCAGTAGGATAATATATAAAGCTAAGTGCTGTCTTGCTAGGCAGTGTAGAATAATATTCTGATTTTTATAGCACCTTCTCCCTAAAGCCCTCAAGGCACTTTACAAGGAAGATTGAATTAAGCTTGTCAGCACTCTGTATGGGAAGTAAATATTTCTTTTCTATGGTGGAGAAGGGAAACTGAGGCATTAATATTAAGTCCCCAGCAAAGGATTTAGCTGCATGCTTTCCAGCCCTTTAAACTTCTCACATGATTTAATTAAGCACATACTCAAGTGTTTTGCTGGAATAGTGCCTAAGAAAAATGCTACAACCACACTGCCAATTCAGGCTGCAGCTGGGAAAACACCATGGGTTGCCCATCACTCATTCTGTAACAAGAGCTTTTTTTTAATCTACTGTTTTTCCTAAAATTAAGATCACGTCTTTCAAGTCCCGCCTACATGGTGTGTTGCTGCCTGAGCCTGGATGAGTCCTGGGACATGACATCCTAGGAGACTGTTGTGTCTCAAATCTACTCTTTGGTGTCTCTTCAGTCCTGCTTTTCACAGGTCTGCCTTACCTCTGATCAGACAGATGTGCCTTTCCATCTCCAGTCCAGCTGTTGAAGGGGCAAACAAGACCTTAGGCTGTCCTTAGGGCTGGTGCTCAGCTGGAGGGCCTGTGGCATCCCCTTGGGGAGCAACATATGCCCTCTGTACCCAGTCACACAGCACTTCTGGGCTGAAATCCTTAAAAAACTGGCAGCAAACCTACATCCAAGTACCAGATATGCTCTCTCTGGTCTCACTTCCCTAAAGGGTCTAATGGCTAATTGCAGGAGCCTGGTGGGATTGTGGAGATGCAGTTTACAGCTCTGTATTCATTTCAGGTGCTGTCACTCTCTTCCTCATCATGCCAATGACTACGCGAAGAGCCAAATAAAGTGAGCTTGTTTCTGTCCCTTATTGCACATAACTTCCTGCAATTTAGTGTTTGCCAAGTGAGGCACAATGTAAAAAAATTAGTGAAACATAAGCAAGGAGCAATCTAAAGCACTCCTAAGGTCAAGTGCTTTGGAAAAGCAGGGCTGTATAACTCTTCAGGGATTTTAAATCTGGTTTTAATGCATATCCTCATACTGATGACCCTACATAAGCAAGCCTGACGTCAAAACAACCCTTTAAAATGAGTACATAGATAATACATCATTGCTAACACTATATACACTCTAATTAAAGAGATAAGGAACATATAATTTCTGTTAGAGGTGAATGAGCTAATTACTCTAGGTAGGCCTCCTTCAGAAGTGAGTGACACTGAAAAAGCTGCCAACACCCAGTTGATGCAAAGCCCACTAAAATTAGTTTAAGTACTGACGGGTCACAGTCAGAATTGCTCTGGCCACTAATTTCTACCTCCAGAGCTTCATAGAAACCTCCATCAACCTGAGGAAACTATTATCAATTCTAAATCTTAATATCATTCAATAAACTCTCAAATATCACTGCATTGATTTACAATCGAAAAGAATTGCAGTTGACAGAATTTGGCATATCTTATGTACCTTCTGGTTCTGAAGTTTTTAAGGATTACCACCATGACATTTTTCCTGACTTTCACTGTTCAAAGCAACATCCAAGTGAAGGTTACAGTTCTCATGTGTCTCCCTCTAGCCAGTGAGGCTTTAGCGAAAGGGTAGATTTTGTGAGACTTCTGATAAAACTGGAAGCAGGCAGTCACAGAAATCTGAAGGCAAGTTGCTCCTTTGAGCATCCAAAAAGGACTCCAATGGAGCAGGACAGGTTTGGGAACAGATCAGGGGCTGGGGTCAGCCCAGAACCCCATGGGATTGCTCTTCAGCCAGGCTTGTACTTTACAGTCTTTAAAAGCCCTATAAAGAGATTATTTGATCACCATTAGGGATGTAAACTCATTGCAAGAGGTTCCGTATCTGAATCAGAGCAGTCCAGCTCATACCAGCTGTACTCTGTAAGAGAAGCCTGCTGAAATGTCTCAGGTGCATCCAGCCCTTTTTCTGAGCTTGCTGGCAGAGCTGGGCCTGGTGTTACAGCCCATCCCTTGCAGCTCCCACTTGTGAATCACCTCCTGTTTGAGCCCTTCCCAGAGGGATGCCTGCCCTAGCTGCACTCCTGGCCCAGCAGAGCCATCCCCTCCATGCAGCTCTTTGCCCTCTGGAAAGTGTGGGCACTAAACTGGAAAGCAAGGATGGGAAACAGACACACAGCCACCTTCCAAGCGGGGTCCTGTCTCCCAGCACCCCAGCACAGTTATTGCCTTCACTGAGTAATGGCTTTGCACAGCATCTGCAGCCTGGCTGCAAGGGGCAGACGGGAGCCTTGCACTTGCACATCCTTGCCCATGTGCCAAGGGCCTGATCCATAGCCCAGCAGAGCCATGGGAGCTCCTTGGGCCCAGAGACCCAACTCCTTCTGCCTATCTCCATGAATCAGGCCCCAAAGTGTCTCATTTCTCATCAGTACTCTGGGTATTTCTGCTTTCCCCTGCTGCCTTTGCTGCTTTTGCCTTCATCATTACCTGCACCTCTTCATCTGCACGTTCCTGTTCAAAATGAATATGTAAAATTTCCTTGCACCTTTGTAAAGCACAGGGGCAAGTGCTGCACAGAAAGGAAAGACAATGGCTTTTCCCTCTTGTGTAAAGGAACAATTTCAGCCACATTTTCGTTGGGGCTTTCATTCAGAGTATTTTCTAAACGGATTTCTTATCTCTTTTACTAACTTTGGGACTCCAATGATCCAGACAAGCCTGGTAACTGAAGAAGTGAATCCTGCTGGTAACTCCACGCTGCCTTCCCACAGTATGTAATCCTCCAAGGACAAGGGGACAGATCAGCAGAAATCACTTGTACGTCAGGGAATGTAAACCTGGCTCTCAGCAGAGGTCCTGAGGAACCCCCCAGGTTGTGATGACCGGAAGATGAGCCAAGAGTTTGGGGTGCTGGCTTTTCATTGTGACACTAACCCTCGTGCATTATCATTTCTCCAAAAGTCTTTTACACTTTTACTTTCTCTATCTACCCCTTACCAGGAGTGCCTGGGCCCCACAGCTCAGGTGTGTGCTGGGCAGGTGCCCAGGGCTGCTCCCCAGCCCCTGAAGCCCTGCAGAGCGGCCGTGTGCACCCCAGGGTGTCTGTGCCCTCCCAGCACAGCCGGGCTGCACTGGGAGCTGGCCCTTCCCAGGCTGCTGAGCTCTGCAGTGGGAGTGGCTGGTGTTTTCCAAAGCAAATCACAATGGCTCATTTTCTATTTTCAGTGAGTGCTAAGAATATGACAAATTTTCTCTTATTCCTACAAATCCAGCAACCACATAGTCTTTCACTACCATAAAGAGTAAAAAATGTCCAATTCAGGATTTAAATTAGATCCAGGAAACCTCTGCTGTCTTTTCCTGTATAAAAGATGTTTTTAAAATAAAAGACAGTTTGAATGTGGCTTTACAGTACCAAATTGCAGCCCCAGATCTGTCATTAGAAGTGTCAAATTTCATGGAGGGAAATGAAAGGGGAATTACTGAAATTATTTGTATTTTAAGTAATATACCTAAATGGAGCCGGGATTTATCCAGATGGGTGGAAGTGAAAGGGTTGCAGTGAGCAGGAGGACTCCCTGTGGGCTGTGGGCAGAGCTCTGCCCCTGCCCAAGGGAAGGGCAGGGATAACCAACCTCAGCAGCACAGCCCTGTGCGGTATCCGGTCCTGTCCATCTGGGTAGGAGACAGCCATGGGGCACTAAGTCAGTTCTGCAGGCTGGGTGCTGCTACATCATTTTCCTTTTCATATTTAATTTCTTTTTGTTGGTGGTGTATGAACGTTTTTCTCAAACGAAATTAGAAGGTGGTCAGTGGGCTGGGGAGGCTTCAAGACTTCACCCTCCCACTACATTGGCAAGCTTCTTCACAATTCACTTGGCTAAAAATCTGCTTTGCCAAAACAGACTATGCCTCACCCCTAATTTGAGTAACTGGGGACTTCTGCAAACTTACACCTGCTCAACCTGAGGCTGAAATAACACTGCAGCCTGTTCTGCCTGCTTTTGTGTTCCTGCAAATGATTTAATATTTTGCCAATGCAGTAAATCAGAAAACCTTGCTATTGTGCGCGTTCATCCAAACCGGTGCTCACCTGAGAGCAGAACTTGTTCTCGTTCTTAGACCTTTGCAAACCAATGATTTGCTTGGAACATTTTTCCAATACACTCTTAGATATTTTAATTACTTTATTTGATACTAAATCTGTTTTACAAGTGATTGGGAAAGAAGAATTAAGCAACAGTATCCAAAATCCATATTAAAATTGCAACCTCCCTTGTAGTATCTGAAGCACTTGAAGACAACTGAAGGTTTTCAGAGCCTGCATAGCAGCATGTGCTTTTTCCTACATGGAATTTCCCTAATTCCTCAATCAATTACCTGGAAAAAGCAGCCATTTTAATCAAAACCCTAAGGGTAGATGAAATCATGAGAAAACACGAGCTTTATTGCAATGGATATTGACTGTAACTCATTAAGATGTTAAAGTATTGACATCCCGTTTGATGAGAAAAATGTCTGATAGCGAGTGTACATAACTGTGTTACAGAGAATGCCGCATCAACACATCATAATGAGTAACTAATGATGTCTGTGGCCTAACGAGGTGATTAAAGCGGTATCCTTTGATCTATGTCACTGACTTGATTTAATGCCAGGCCAAGATTGAATCTCTGTGCACCACTGGGGAGATTCAAGTAATTTGAGTAATTCACTCGCCTTGTCCCTGCATCACCAGGGATATTTGTGATGAACGCCGTCGCTCCTGTAGCTAAGTCACCCCGGGCAGCACGCACTGCCAGGGAAGAGGCCACTGCTCCCTGCCTGCTGGCAGCCCCTTGCAGGAGCCTCACTGCTGCAGAGCAGGGGTCTCACACAGCCTCCTGCCATGGCCACGCATCTTCCTTTTGCTTCACACCACTGGCAGATTTTGGAAGCATCCTCCACCAAGGAAAGCTCAAGTAAGATGCTTTGCTACCTTTCACCCAAGCACAGCAGGCAAGAGTCACGCTGTGGTGAAACACAGGGCTTTGTTGCCAGGCACATGCTAAGCATCCTTTTCAAACCAGGGTGCTTGTCCAGCAGGACAGAAGCTCAAGCACCTGTTCTTTGGGACAGCAAACAGTGTGCCAGGAGCCCAAACCACCAGCGACACCAGAGGCATAAAACCTTTGACCAGGTTCACAAAGCAGTGTACCCTGGCCACCAGCCAATAGCCTGCTTCTAACAGTGGAAAACCTTCTGACCCTTAGCAGGGGAAGGGACTGTTAACCCTGTCATACACCACAGCAGCTCTTTCAAGCAGCCCCTCCTACCTGTGCAGACAGACCTTGGCTGAGCAGTGTTGCCCTGGGGAGACCATTGTTGAGTCTGGGGTTGTATTTTCTTCATGAAGCTACCAAAACAAAAGCGTGGCCACCCTCAGCCAGGCCAAGGGTTCATTTCTGTGATACAGGGGACAACTGTGTGCCCAGGGCAGAGCACACAGAGACTGGGTGGGCATGTGGGCTTGGCACTCCCTGGTGCACTCTCCACTGCCAACCACTTTCAGCTGGCACTCTGAGCAGTGTGCGGTTTATGTATCAGCAGTCGCTGTGGATTCATCTGCACTAGATGCTGATGCTTTGCGTTGCAGTACTTCTTCCTAATGAAGCCAGTAACAGGGATTAATTTTCCCTCTCAATCATCTTTAACCTTAAGCAATAATTAGTACCGAAAGCATAACTGAGACTCAAATTCTGGGCACCTCCCTTGGGCAGGAAATTATTTTGCTTGATGAATAGACCATTTTTTACAAAGGGCTTTTTCCTGTACATAAATAACTGTGCTGGCTCCTAGATGCATGGGTGTGATACTGCCATCTCCATCCAAACAGGGATTGTCACCAGGGAGAATAATGGGTCCCCTGCCCCAGCACAGGGGCCGAGCACTGTGCAGCCTCCTCTCCCCCAGCAGTGCCCTAAAAGGGAGCTCAGGACGTGTCCAGGTACCATTCCCGACTTCAGGCAGCCCCAGCACACCACCCCTCCGTACCCGCTGGGGCCCTGCCTGTCCCTGCCACAGAGACAGGCCCAGCTGCAGCCCCAGCAGCAGCACATCCCTCCAGCTCTGTCCCCTGCCTCATTACCTCCCCTCCACAGCCCTGCTGGAGGCTTTTAGCACTCATTGGTCATTTATAACATTGACTGCAGCACTGCCCCATCCCACAGAGGGCACCTGAGCCATGACCCACCTCCTCCCCCCCACACACATAAACACAAAACCCTGGAGAGCTCAAACCTGAACACAAAGCAGCCCATATTTCCCCCCACACATACCAGATCTCCCCCCTTACCAGGCCCAGTCCTCTGGCTGGGAAGTAAGTCCAGCTCAGGCAGCCTTTATTGCCCTGGGTTAGCCGCATGCAAACAGGCTGCAGCTGCTGCATCACCTGTGCTGCCCGTGCTGCCACCAAGGGTGGCCTCGTGCCACCAAGAGTGGGTGCAGCTGCTGCTGCTGTCTTTGTCCCTGAAAGGGCCTAGGTGCAACTGATGCAAGAGCAACTCCTCTCCCTGTCCTGGGGAGATGGTTTGCACTGCTCTGCTCACCTTACATTATGCCAGTGCTCAGAAAATAAAGTTTGTGAAGCTCATTTTGGTATTTGGGTTGTGGGCTTCTGTGATAAGCCCAGCTAGCTCCCCTGAGTATGCTGACATAAATGGTGTACCCAACAGAGCAAAATATAGCTCCAAAATAAAGTTCTAATTTGATGAAGTAATTGGAAAGCTGTGCAGGCTCCTCCCCAGGTATCCCTGCCTGCGACTGTCCCTCCAGCATGGGCTGGGTGGCCAGGGGTGTCCAAGGATATGAGGCAGTGAGCCACTGTGTGGGATGGGTGCATCCCAGGGACACGCTCCTGTGCAGGGATTGGTGATCAAAATGATTCATGTGAGAAGGAAACAAGGGACAGGAGGTGTGGATAGGGGTCACAGCAAGGGGACCTGCTGCAGCTGTGACAGGCTCTGCCCACATGCTGCCCATTGTCCTCCTGTGGCCCATGGGATAAGAACGTGGGAAACAGTCCTCACGTCTGCCTGATGTTCTTCAACCCTTGTGGCATCTCCGGACCTTTTTTTTTTTTAAAAAAAGCATTTTGCTGTGTCCCCTTCTCTGCCAGGTGAGGGTGGACACAGTTGGAGCCCTCACCCTGCACTGTGGCCCAGGCCAGCACCATCCCGTGGAGATACTGACCTGAGTCAGCGCTGAGTTATGCCAGGCCTGGCCGGTGTGATGCTGCAGATGAGCAAACCCCAGAGGCACTCCTTCTGGGGATGGGGGACATTTCTGGCTTCCTGTATCCCCTTTGCCTTTGTGCTTGCCCTGGACAGGGGTTCCTGGTGATGCTTTGGTTTCTGACATGGTCTTGGGATACCAAGCCTGGGGGGAGGCCTCCAAAGGGATGCGCTGGGTGCCTCTCTCAGCTTAGCAGTAAAAAGAAATTGCACATCAGGGCACAGGCTGCAGGCGCTTCCAGAGATAAAATATTGTCAGCAGAGTCCAGACCATCCATCAGAATAAATGTAGCTGATGCCATGATTTATGGGACTACGATGAAGGTTTAATCCTCCTCTCAGCAGTGCAACCTGATTTGCCACAAAACCCTGTTAAATTTTGTGGCACACGCTTCATCACTTCATTAGGAGATAGAGAGAAAACGGTTCAATGCATTCCTGAATCTTTTATGGCTGGGACTCTCCTCCCACCACTCCCGAGTGATGGGTAATCTTTCTGATCAGATCCCCAGGAAAAGACCCCGTGGGATTACAGAGAGCGAAGGCATTAACAACAGTGACAGGAAAGGAATACAATATCCCTTTAAACAATTAAATATTGATCCTGCAGGCCTGGGGTGGACTCCATCACACAAAAGGAAACACCTCTGTGAATTAGTTTGGTGACATCCATACCCTTAGATGATATAAAGGTAACCAAGATTATTTGCTTCACTTATTTTCTTAATGTTTTTTCCCTCAATTAGAGAAATGCATCTGGTGTGAACCACACTCGCCTCTCAGACACTTGGCACTCGTCTTCCTGGAGCCCACCATGATGGGATGGGATGGGATGGGATGGGATGGGATGGGATGGGATGGGATGGGGAGCCTGGCAGGCTGCAGGTGGATGGGGAGTGCTTGCTGGGGGCGGAGGCTGCACACCTGCATGGATAGAGGGAAGCAGACACAGTGCTGGGAAGCCTTAGGTGCCTTTTCGTGTGTCCCGGCCTCTCCCCCCACCCAGTGGATATCCCTCCCAGGACTCCACCGAAGCTATCCCTCCCGTGGGAGAGCTGGGGCTGCCCATGGGGCTCACCTGCTCCCCTTGGCTCAGCCCAGTGCCTTGTGGCTGCACGTGGAGAAACAAAAGAAGGCAAGAAATGTCTAAATTTAAAGTGCTGGAAAATCCAACCTTTTATTTACTACATTTTTGTGACTACATAAACGCTGAAACATTGTAACGCTGAAACATTGTAACACTGAAAAGCATGATGACATCATCACTTGCTTTTTTCTTTCTTTTTTTTACTTTTTCTCTTTTTTTTTTTNNTTTTTTTTTTTTGCTTAGCAAACACAGCAGATGATATTGCACGGCATAAAGTGAGAACAGTAGCAAAGCTTAAAAAAAGTAACTTAAGGAAATCTTAACGCAGTACAGGAGATACTCATACCCAACCCAGGGCAATGCCTAGCGCACTGCACTTGTCATCGCTACACACAAAAATACAGAAGAAGCGCTTGACTAAGAGAGAGTGAGGAAATATCAGCAATCAACTGTAATTAGGTACAATAATCACTTAGTCTGAAATGCAGATGCAACGCATAAACTACTGCTGCTTCCTAATGGGCGAACTAAAGATGGCAGCAAAGGGCTTTAGCAAAATCTTCGCTTCGTTTTCGTTATTTTTCTTTTTTTTTTTTTTTTTTTTTTTTTTTTTTTTTTTTTTTTTTTTTTTTTTTTTTTTTTTTTTTGGTTCCACTCGTTGCTCTGGAAGAACTCCCGCTTGCTCTGGGAAGGTTTCCTACCCCTGCGGAGCTGGGACCTGTGATTGTCTCTGGCGCCCTCTCTGCGGCGGCAGCCGGGGCACGGCGGGGCCCGGGGGTCCGCACTGCGGCCGGGTGCGCTCACGGCTCCCCGGGCAAGTCACAGCAGGGCTGGGCCTGCCTTCCCCGGCGGTCGGGTCAGGCTGCAAAACTAACGCGGCCCCACGGTGAGGATGCAGTAAGTGCAGTAAATGCAGAACATTCCGTGAAAAATCAAACTACCGGAACAGGACAGGAAACCGCGGCTCCCTAAGCACAGTTTGTCCAGTGCTCGATGGCTCATGCTGATTCACAGACTAATACTTGGCCTCCCCCTCCACGTGAAGCAGAACTCATTGCACAGCATTAGCTCCTGTATTAAAAGCAGACACCGAGCCAATGCCCACCAACAGATCATTTAATGATCCTTCATTTCAGAGCGTCTTTATTGCCCCATTTCAATACTCGAAGTATAAAAATGTACCTAGAAAGTGTAACTTCTGACCGAAAGCTCAGACCCTGCCCTTGTCCTTCCCTCCCTCAACCCCTTCACTATCCCCTCAAAGGAAAACAAGGTACACCTGGGGCCCAGCTACTGCACGGGAAAGGAAATATTTACAGCCATCACAAACTGTGTCAGTACACAACATTTAGTTGAACCAGAATCTAGTCTTTATGCAAAATAAAACACGAGTGAGTGGCATCCTATTCTCTGTGCCATGATGCCGTCATCAGCTTTGCAGAAGTTTCATTGTCATTACTCTTTGTTCTTTTTCTGCCTTTCAACTCCGAACCGCCTTGTCCCCCCTGGAGCTGCGGGGGTGCGGGGCAGGCTCTGCGCCCCTCGCGGGGCCTCAGCACGGGCCCCTCCGCGCTCCCCGCAGCCGGGGCACCACGGCGCTGCTGCGGCCCCGAGCCCGGGAGGAGCTGCGGCTTCCCAGGGGACCCGGCCGCGCCCCGCGGCCCCCATCCCACCCCATCCCACCCCATCCCTGCCTGCAGGCCCTGCCTGGGGAGCCGGGGACCTGGCGGTGGCCCGCGGGTGGCCCCAAGCCTCTCCGAGCCCGCGCTGTGCCATCGCCCGCCGCAAAGGCCTTTCCGTGAGCAAGGTTTCCAGATTCAAGTCAGCTTTTCTCCCGAGGCCTGCGCCCGCTACTCGCTTGCGCTACCCGTGCGAATGGCGAAGGAAAATAAAAACTCAGCAAAATCTCTCACAAATGCCAGTGCTTTTAAACATTAAACGACTTTTAAATTCTTTGGATGTGCGGGTCTCACCCAAAAAGCAATCTTTCTAGAAAAAGACAAATAAATTAAAGAAAAAACACACTAATAATGCCTTTCTGCTTTCTAAGTGACAAAAGTACTACCTTGAAACACTCATTTTGGCATGTACAAGTTGGGGGGAAGGGAGGCCTGGGGGGGTAACCTGGCAGTGTTTGTAACACGGGTGGAAGTGCATGCCAAGACAAGGCTGAAGATACACCCTGCAGTCAAGAGAAGCACTCTCCTTCAGTTCATCTCAGCATCAAGAATGAAAAGATTGTAACATAAAGCTTTGGCCATTTTTGAATCTACTATATACAATTTTTTTTTTAAACTACATAGTCATAAATTAAAGCAGTGATTAAATAAGCGTATACAAAATGTAATTAAATTAAAAGTCACAGCACATTATAGAGAAAAAATAGGAACCATTTATCACAGCAGAGAATATTTTTTTTTACCCTGTGAAAAGAACATCGACTAGCAAACACAAAGCATCCTAGTTGAAACAAAAGTAATTGAAGCCATGTTTCCCATTCTTGCATTCATTGCAAACAGCGATCTTTACCCACTTTGAAACATTCCCAGGAATAAGATCTTCCTTGAGTATAACAGAGAAGTTCTGCCAAAAAAAAAGGAAAAAAGAAGAAACCCAAACCCAAACCAAACAATATAAAAGGAATATACAAACAAAACAACCCCTACAAAATAAATAAGAATTATAAAGCTTTTTTTTAAGTAACCTTAACAATTATCAAACTAGTAAGTTCTGCCTTATCACATAGACTCTCTATACAACATAACCCTAAAGATTTATTACTATGAGGTATTTGGAGGAATTGGTAAAAGCGATGCACGGCCTGTCTGGGCTGAGGGACTCAAGCTGCTTTGGGGGAAAGAAGAGGGAACCTTTGGTTTGTCAGCAAGAAAGTGGAAAAAAACATTTTCCTTTGGTATCAAAGAAAGTTTCATTGCATGGTTGCACGGCAAAAAAGCACCACGGTGAAGAATTATTCCTTTTTTTCATTAGTGGCCTTTCTAACAGGCTGAGGTATTCAAAGAGTATAAGGTGAGAGATAAAGAGGTCAACAGCGGTTTAACACTTTGGTTCAAGCAAGGCACTCGTCCTATGAGTTTACAAAGTTTGCAACATGTTTGCCTAGAGCTTTATTATTATTATTATTATTATTATTATCCTTATCATCGTCAGTAGTAGCAGTTGTAGCAAGAGAAGTATTCGTAAGGTTATTAGCATTACCACTAAGAATGAAGACAAGGTTACACACTGAGTGAAGGTGAGGAAGGGGGTCGGGGGGATGGGGTAAGAAGGAGGATGAGTTCCCTTTCCAGACCAAGGCCGTGCATGAAAAATCTTTGGTATTCTTTGGTATCATCAATGTGATTAAAATCACCAATGGAAATCGAGTGAGGTAGCGTCTTTGGTTCACACTATAAATAGTAGATCTTTACACACTTTTTTTTCTTTTTTTTTCTTTTTTTTTAACACGTGGAAGTAGCTATTCCTTACCTTTTGCTTCTTTGTCTTTAGCAAATAGTTACCAAATGTATTGTAAAGCTAACCACACCACAATAATAAACCAGGAGGCTAAGCAAAGTCTCAAAATTAGCCCCTGGGCCTTTGAATGCACCCAAACGCAGTGAGATAGAAAAGGGTAAGTGCTTTCTCTTTGTTTGCTAAATGCATAGTTTTCATCCCTATGTACAAAGGAGGAGGAAGAGGAGGAGGATAGGAGGAAGAGTAGTAGAAAGAAGGAACGTTTTTTGGGGTAAAAATGTCTCGTTTACAACTCAGGTGAGGAGAGGTGTCCTAAGACTCTTTGGTATAAGCTCAGCAGTGTTTCCGAGCCCTCCGGGCAGCAGCAGCCCCTGGGGCGGTGCCCACCACCGCGGCCTCATCCTGAAATGCAGGAGAAGAGCGGTGCCACGGGCAGCCCTGGGCTGCTCTCATGCTGGGCCACCCCGGCCACTCGGCTGCTTGGGAATTCGCTCCTGGCGAGGGGTGTGCAGGAGCAACTTCTCAAGCGAAAGCCCCGTTGCTGGCTGGCTCTCTCTGGTGGGGTTTGCGTTACCTGAGTAAGGAGAGGAGGCTGCAGCCCTGGAAAGCCACGCAGGGCTAACGGAGCTGTGTGGGGCAGTGTGAAGGAGGATTTTTTTTTTGTTTGTTTTGTTCTTTTTTTCCTAGAAATCTAACGATGCCATTTACAATGGGGATGGATGCAGACAGTTCACCTCTTGGCCAGTCTCCCCCTGTGGGTCACTGCGGTCAGGTTTGGATGCAGCCTGTTAGCTGAATGCATGTTCCTAATGCCTTCTTGCCCATGGAGTCACCTTTGACTGAAGCCCCATCTCCTGATGCTCCCAAACTGTTGCGGGTTCTGCTCCCTCTCCTAATCCTTCCTGGCAGAGTTTTAGATCCTCTGGTCGAATTTGAAACTAATTTCCATTTTGTCAGGAATGAAATGAACTGAAAGACTAACACTAACAGACAGAGACAGGTTTCCTGGGTAATGTTAAATGCAGCATTAGAAGAAACTCCCCTTCAAGGATGCCCTGTTGAGTAATGGCACCAGTCAGAGCAAGGGAGCACCAGGTAACCTGTCCATGCTTCAGTCGGTGTGGCCGGGCAGTCTGCTCAGAGGTAACACAGCTTTCCAGGTAGACTGAGCAGTTCCAGAGTTATTTGCTTCACGTTTTGAAAGAAATTAAAGAAAAGTGTGTTCTTTGCCTATTCAGAGTATGAGGCGCATATTGCTTATGGGAAGAGTGGTTTGTTCCTAATGGCTTAGAGAAAACCAAAAGGTTTATATATACTTAAACAGACATGTAAAAAACCCAAAATACTTAAAATCTAACTTGTGCATCAGTTTTAGTGTGTGTGGACATGTGTGTGCACATGTATACATACATACATACACCCCATAAAAATGTGTGTGCATGTACATATACACAGTCCTATTTAGGGGCTTGCATGTGTGTGTATCAGAGATCCTGAAATTGCATATTGGGTGCAAATTTAATGCTGGTATGAAAGTTCTCTTTGGTTTCAGCAAGTAGTCTATAAAGACAATACAATGGAAATACTAAAAATGCGGCAATGTACTTTGAATTTCCCTGCATTTTTAAATTCTCAAGTTTTAAATAAATAAGGCTTTATTCTCTAAACTATAGGTACGTTACAAAGCAGTGTTTTGCTGGAAAAAAACTAAACCGTTATTTATCACTGTCCTTTATTAACCTTACACTAATGAGACTGCATTCATAAGGTACTTTATATGTGAGCTTATTAATGTTTCCATGTCAATTATGTCTCCGTGGGATGGAACATTTCAAAAGAAAGCTTGCTAAAATTTAAGGTAAGCTAGAGACTCAAAAAACTTCCTGATTAGATTCCATTTTCATAGACAATAGCTTTGTCAGCCTTAAAGTGGGTTTAACATACTGAAATACGGAGAAATATTCAGTGCCAAAAATATTGGGTTTATTTCACTTTATTTTAATAAAGAGATATTTCATCTGTATTCTAAACACTGAGTGGAAATAAACTGTATACCCTGAATCTTGACTAGACCCTGTCCTCTTGGGAAGTAACTGGTGCTACAAAAGTTGCTCTACTTTGGTGTCACTGGTATTTTGAGTGGGCTTCATCCCTCAAACCAGTATCTGCTACTGTTTATAGTGTTTGGATTCTAGTTTACCTTGAATTTTCCTTTTTTTTTTCCTTAACAACAAAAAGGTTGGAAGTAAGATTACCTATTTCTAGTCCTTGCATTGGGCCTATACCTGCATATTTGCTTATTTTGGAATTTAATATATCTAGCATAATTACTACAGTAATTTGAAATACCGGTTAGAAATCTAACAGGCACATGGTATGGTTTTTAAAGTCTATTTTCCCCTTACACTAAAATTTAATATGCAGATGTTGCGTGCTTTTCTCTTTAATTTTATCAGAGTAGGAACGGGATGATTTCTCTCCTATGGGTCTGTTAGCAACAGAGCGTTTAAAGCTTTTCAGTTACAAACTTTAAACTATTTCATGCATTATTCTGACTAATAGATGAGCAAGAAAGAATGCATGGGACAAAAGCTCAGCCTGCTACACATAGATACAAAGCCACAGAACATCAGGCTGTATCTCGGTGTCATGGGAATTTTGCTCTTGACTTCAGAGGGATCACAATTCCTCCTCCCAAAAGCGCTACCGGAGCTCCTCTCGGAGCTCCTCCCACCAGCATTAATTGATGTTGTACCACCGTTTGCAAGAGGAAAAGACCACAAGCCTTCAAAGCTGTCACTATTCCTTTGCCTGGTAAAGTCGATAGGTAAAAAAAAGCTCGCTAATGTCAATGAGTATTGATCAGACGCTGAGCCCTGTGGTTTTGCATCCCTCAATTCGTTTCATCTTTGCATCCTGAGTGCCTCAGGTCCCCTGTTCGCAGGCTAGATGGCAGAGCTGAGCCACTCTGAAACAGCGCCCAGGCTGCGCCGGGCTCCAGGCCTGGGGACAGGGTCACACAGTGTCACACGGTGTCACACACGGTGTCACACACGGTGCCACACACGGTGTCACACAGAGTGCCACACACGGTGCCACACACGGTGCCACACAGAGTGCCACACAGTGCCACACAGTGCCACACACAGTGTCACACGTGGCTCCCTCTTGTGTTCCCGTTGAACTCAGTGAGGAAAGGGCTCACTGAGTTCAATGGAAGCAGCATCCCATTCTCAGTTCCCAAGCTCTGCCAGGGGCTGTGATCTCCTCGGGTGACATTCTTTCTTGCCAATCATGGAAAGAAACGATAATGTGGTTTTACTAATTGCAAATAACAGTCTTGATTACAAGTTTTATGTGTTATACAGTTAGATTAGTTTATACCTATAACTCTACATAGTATTTGTGTAAAAATAGCTTTGGAATATTAAAATCATTGCAATAAAATACCTGCAATATAATTATTAAATGTGTTCTTTGGTAGCTAGTCGATTTTTTTATGGATGGAATAGTTTTCCTTTTTTAAATCTGAACATTCCTTAACAAACAAAGAGAATGCACTGGTTTAGGTACCATTCAAAATTTCTTTGCCTAGTTTGAACTTGTTTCCAGGCATTGCACCAGTTAAGTTCAAACTGTGAAACAGCAAAAATCACACTACCGTTCCAAGGAATTCAGACGACTCCACGCTCTGTCGGCTGAGCCACGGCCCAGCCCTCTCTGGAGACCAGCCCTGACTAGGTCCCCACCCACTGGCGTGTACGGATACACTGTACACCTTCATGGCAATTGCTGTGGACATGAAGAGCTGTATCCAAAGAGATGTCTGTTCAATGACAGGAAATCACTATGCTCCAAACCACTAAACAGCCAAGTACGGTGAAGATGATAATGGGCAAAGGTGTAAGACCAGTGGTCTGTTCCTCTTCTCTTTGCTTCCCGTTTCGTTCCCTCCATTTCGCTTTCTTCTTCCTCTCTGTTTTTTGCAAGTCGTCATCCTACTAAAGTGTGTGTCTTAGAACAAAGTCATAATGCAGGTGAAATAAGTCTTTGGTTTCTTTGGACTTATAAATATTTTTTTCAAATAGTTCTAAGTATAAACCTGCTATTTTGAGGTCCTGGTCTGTCTTTATTTATTTATTTATTTTTAAAGCTTTTCCACCGAGGTTTTAGTTCGTGGTTATTCCTTCATGCTTTGGTACAAGTGCTTGATGAAGAAGATGAGTTGCCTGAATTGGAGCTGCCCTCGTCTTGCCACTTATCCAGACTCCTCCTCCGTGCATTCATGAAAAAGTTGCTGACGGTGCTCAGCTCCAACCCGAGCTGCTGGGAAATGGTGATTTGTAATTCTTTGGATGGACGCTTATTTTCCTTGAATATTGCATGTAGAGTTCGACGCTGGACATCAGTGAAGACCAACCGAGGCTTTTTGGGTGTATTCCCTCTATCTTTCCCGTGTTCTTGTTCTTTCCTCTTGCACGCTGCAAGAAAGGGGAGGACAGTTAGAGAGGGCTGGCAGAGGAGGGAACGCAGAGGAAACACAGTACAGGACAAATTAGAGAAAAAAGACCGTTCATGGCAGCTTCCAAATTTGGAGGGGATGTGGGACATTTAATTCTCTAACTCATCATAAACTATTACAAGTATAAGGAAGAAAAGTTAGAAAATACCTTTGTTGTTGTCTGTTAAAACTCAGCAAACGTTATTACCGAGAACTTACATTTTGATACCACCCATTAGTGCTGAGTATTTAACTATTTAGTTATTATAAGTAATATAAATAAAATTTAATTATTATAACTAATTTAACTATTTAATATCTCTAGGAGGTAGAATGGAAATTCAGTGAACTCCAAAGTTAACCTCGGTCACATTTTTTACCATTATTAGTTGCTTTTAGTACCTTTCTGTAGTTTTGTTGACTGAGAAATAAGGAACTGTGAGAAACCAGAGTGCAACTACAGTCTTAGAGGCCAGATGTATTCTGGACAAAATAAAACATGTTTTGTCATGAAAAACAATGGTATAGTAAATCTTCTTTATAGAATTGCTTCTTATTTCATCTATCATCCCTTCTTTCCCTTCAAGAATGTTATTTTGCTCTACATTATTAAAGGGTGCTTGCAATTTGAATCTGCCTCCCAGATCACCTTCCAGGCAGAATCCGATGGGATGTGAGGGAGACTCCCAGAACCCCGTCAGCCTCTGACTGTCTGCCAGCTCATCTTGTTAGCATTTTGCTAGGATAAAAGCTTCCTTGGGAGGACAGATTCCTCTGTCTCACTTTCAAAATTGTCTGAAGTTGTCTGTTTCCCTTTTTTCTCTAACAATGTCCTTTAATTCTGATTGAGAGATGTGTTTCTGAAGGTAACATGAATGTTCTTTCTCTGTGTCTGTCTAGTCCTGGCTTCTGTGGAGGTCAGTACTGATTATGTGAAGAATTTTGTGCAGTATCTCCACTTACACCATGGTTATTGGAATGAAAACAGCAAATTACTTTGCAAAGGTCCTTCCTACAACTTCTATTACTACCGAGAGCCAGCTCTGGCATGAGGATTTCATTGCTCACGGGAGGTATAAAAATAGTCATCCACCTTTTGTACTTGAGAAAGAGGAATGGCACAGATCACGATCCAGGAGCTGTGAAGGCTCCTTCTGCTTTCCCACATACGGAGCAAGACACTGGTGGCTCAGTCTTCTCTGAGGAGAGGCTTTTGGAAAGGTCCCTAACAATATATATTCCAGCCACATACTCTTACATAAGAAATCACACATCAATCAAATGGACTGGGCTGCCAAACTCATATCTCCTACAGGTTTTTTTATCTGAAAACCTTTGAAGAACGCTTTGAAGTTACATCCTGACCTCTAAAACACCATGGAGCTTCTGGGCTAAAAACCAGGTTTCCTCATGCACGCGAGCCGCTACTGAAGCCAAACTGCTGAATTCACTGTGGGGATTGGTGCCTGCTGAAATAATCTGCATCCCCACTGGAGGTTAACATTGGCAAATCAGGGGCTAAAAATGCTTTTGCAAAAATAGTCTGTTATTTACTGACAAATATTAAGAATGAGGATACCAACAGCATCTCAATCTTTTATATATATCTGACCATTTGATAATCAGAAATTTCTGGGAAAGCAGCTGCAGGAGCTCAGCTTTATAACAGCCTCAGCCTCCAGCTCTGACTGCCCCTAACAGGCTCAGGCAGAAGACAAACCAGGTGCAGACAACATTTGCTGTGCCTAGTGATTCATTTCTGCTCATGCTGCTTTACGCCTTCCTTTTTCAAAGGCTACACAGATTCCATCTTCCACCCAGATACTCTGTCCAGATCATAATTTGTCACAAAATCCTAACGGCACAGATAGCGTGATCCAAGTCAGTGCTGTGCCATGCTTCAGTGTGAATCATCACATCACAAATGACAGTCACAGCAGTAGGTACAAAGCCAGCTCAATTAGCAACGTGAGCCTCTGGGGCTTCGATCACAAGCTACTACATGAGTTCTCTCAAATAGTAGGGAATAATAAAAAAGCAACCATCTATTGTGAAACTAGCTTGCATAACACATTGTCTTCCAGAACGTGTGCTCATTTTCTGAAATGTAGCATTCCTGAAAAATTATTTCCATTGAAAATATCCCAAGTGTTACAACATACCTTGTTCCTCAACTTCAGTTGTATCAAAAACCTCTTAATTAGTGCTAGTGACATCACAGAGGTAAGAAAGAAAAGCTCATTACTAGGGAGAAAAACATAAAACCCATCCAGCCTATGATACAAACAAGCCTATTTTACTATTTTGCAAATATTTTCAGCTCTACTTCCATTAGCATTTGCCAGAGGCAGATTGAGGGCAAAGACTTCCCAACATGCTCAATTGTTCCAAGAGCCCTTGCACTGCCAGGCCTCAGGTTGTGAGCAGCAGGGGTGGATACCACCTCTCATCTTCTGCCTTGTCCAGGCTCAGGAATATTAATAGCACTTAAAAATAAATAATGGTGATAATGAAAAACTGTAATAGGGTTTCCTTGCGATCGTTTTCCCTGCACTGGAGCCAATCAATTTTAATAATAAATTGTAGCTTCCAGCTTGCCAGAGAACAAATGTACACCATGGGATAAAATCTGCTCCAACATGAGAGTAGATCCAGAGCAAGCACAGAGACTGGCCAGCTCACACGGCAAGGGCTGGCAAAGTGGGGCTGCCAGGCCCTCTGACAGCAGCCTGAGCCGGCTCACGCCCAGGCAGAGCAGCTGTGCCTGCTCTGGCCAGGTCCTACCCTAATGCCAGGTCCTCCCCTAACATCCGCTGAGGTCAGAGACGTCATCTGAAACGCTTTTTTGGAAAAACACCGGAGCCTGTCTTCACAACAATATATCACTCACTCCATCTCTCTTTTATCTTACGTAGCAGAAGATAACAACAGTAATTTGCACTGACGTCCTTCTTGTGCCCCTGCCCTTGAGCACTGTGAGTGGACCCTCTCCCACAGCACAGACACCGAATTTAGGTGCTTTGCAGGGTGCTGTGCTCCCCAGAGATGTGCACCTCTCCCAGGACACACCTGCTCGCACCCTGCCCTCGCTCCCTGCTGCAGGCAGCCCTGTTCTTTGTCTCCAGGCTGCTCCGGCTGAGCAATGCTCCATGTGATGCCTTTTGAAAAACCCTTTAAGAAAATCTCTTTAAGAAAAAAGAAAAGCAGAGGATAAAGGAAGAGTCACCCTGACTCTGGCAACACACGTGCAGATATGACAATGTAATATTATCAGTGCCAGAAGGAGCCTTATAAATCCAGTCCTGAACTCTGGCCTCTTCCAGTCACTTCCATCTTCCTCTGCCCTGAGCAACAGATATTTTTGACACTTGCAATTCTCCTGACACAGCCCATCAATCTATTTTTGTCTCCCTTTGTTCCTTCTAAGTCGCCTGAGGGATTTGGTCAAGTAAACTTGCCAAACCTCGTAAGGTCTGTACATCCCACGGAGGCCCAGCTGCCTGTGCAGGGTACAGAAGTGGGCTCTCACCTCCGCAGCTCTGCTGGCTGTTGACGCTCTCCTGCGGCCCCCAGCTGGGTGCAGCACAGCGGGATTAGTTCTGCTCTGCCAGGGGTATGAACAAGATCGTGTCTCCTACGAAAATGCACTAATTGCATCTTTAGGTCAAGAGAGTGAAGAGGATATTTTGCCTATCTGTGATATGAACAACATTATTCAGTCAGTCTAAAAGTCAAGATTATAGTAAGCTCAGGTGTTAACCCTGATGCTTGATCTAGTGTTTTACCCCTAGAGGGTGGATTTCTTCTTAAAATTGAAGGAAAAAACCCTGATTACTATGCATCAATTTTCAAGAGCATTTAGTGTGTACACATGTGCCTAGCTGTTTCTGGCAAACGTCAGTTTTCCTTTCTAAAAAACAGAAGCAAAGAATGAAACCAGTAATACTCTCAATAAACCTAATTTCTGATGGTTTCTGGTTTGGTTTATGCACACAATAATATATCACCACAAGTTCTGCTGGCTGCTTTTCTGGAAAACTGTCACTGAAACAGGGGGAACAACAATGGAAAATTTTACTTGGGCAAACCCTGCCCCAAGCCCTGTGGCTACTTTTGATGGCACAGGGCAACTCTCCCTGAGAGAGGCATCGCTCAGCTGGTGGCCCACTGTGCTGCCATCACAGAACAAGCTCTCTGACAGGGGATGGAAAAGTGCAGATGCCGAGGAAGATGGTGGATTTGGGAGGTCTCAGGCCTGGCACTGGGACAGCAGTGCCCTTACAAGCACAGACAGGCTGAGGCAGCAGCCATGCACTCAGAGGGTCACACTGCTCACCAGCTGCCTGCACAGCTCCCATAGCTCCAGCACAGGCGCACACAATGGCCACAAGCAGATTTTTGCCTGTACAAAGTGGCTGAAAGGGGAGCAGGGACACAGGGCAGCAGAGGGGAGCACCAGCAGCATGGCAACACAGCTGCTCTTGGAAGGGAAGGGTACGGCCCACCAGTGCCTGGGCATGAGTCTGCTCAGCCTGTGCAGGAGAAAGCCAACGTACACAGGGGATCTCTGCTTACAGGGAGCTGTTTTCTCCTCTGTTTGCACCCAGAGGGGGTCCAGATCTGCAACAGAGACACACACACACACACATACAGTGTCTCCCCAGCCATGCTGCATTCAGAGCCTGTGGACACCGAGAGGATCACCAATGACAGGATACCAGATCCTTCACTCTGAGGTCACAGGTCACATTTCCAGCTCTGGCCTGGGTCACTCCTGACCACAAGCCATTATTACTTGATGGCCACCAAGTGCCTTGTATGAGATGGTGTGGTGGTCTTTTACACCTCCTCTTGCAAAAGCCTAGTCTTTTAGTTCTCCCAGCCTCATGCGTACAGGACTGTCTTAAAGACATAAAAAGCCCTTTTAGAAGTCTCTCCTTACATGTATTTTCTAATCTCTGTTGTGTCAGGTCTATAAGGCCTGGGACCTGCCTCAGCTACAGTCTGAACTGTGTCCACCTAGGAATCCCTTTCCAAATCATCTGCTTCTAGTTTTGAAACATCATACGATATCCAATAACATGTTCGGAGAGTGAAAACTCTTCACTGGTATAAACTGGAGAATATCCTGAAGGATATTCTTCTGTAGGAGGCTGTACCTTCTGGTGGAGAAAGCAGCAGTATTTCTGTAGGAGGCTGAAACTGCTTAAGGACTTTGGCCATCATCGATAGTTCTAATCACACTGGCTACAACAGCTCAGTGGAAACAGGTAGCCAAAAACTTACAGTAAATTCATGGTGGCAATAACACATAATAAAGTGTGATAAGTTACATCCTTATCATGTGAATAACACCTCTGGGGCATGCAGAGAGACACACAAACAACAGATCTTTCCCAGTTATCAAAAACCTCATATTTAGGGGAATATTAAAACAAAATAAAAGGGCATATAAGATACAGGCTACCTGAGGCTTAGATGCCACCACATGAACAAAACCCAAGCAAATCTGTTTGACCTGAATAATAACCACAACTGCTGGGTGACATTCACTGTGGTACATCACCATTTAGTGGTACCCTGCACTGCCCCATCCTCCTTGTCACTGCCCCAGGGTCTTCAAAGGTGCTTGGGAGATGGAATCCCTCTGGAAAGGTGCTGTGTGAGACAGCCTCCACACACGGAGGCAGCTTGTGGCCATGAGCTCCCGCTGTAGCAGGTAGCAGACAGCACTGATGCTTGAAAGAACATTCCCTACAGCTTCAGCCCACTGTGGGATAAGGCCCTTCACCGCTTTTTAGTGATGAAAGCCTATGTGGGTGACACAGGTCCTTGGTTGCTCCCCAAAGCCTTCTCCTTCCAACTGAAAAGAGTGTTGTGTATTCTGAAATGTCTGAGCCCACACTAAATTATTTCTTTTTAACCCTGGCATTATTCAGCATCTGGCACTTGTTTCTCTAGTGATTTGTATTTACGCTTATTCAGGGTGTAGGTGTTTACATATACCCAGAGGTCTTTTGATTTGTGTCTCATTCTCTGCCATCAAATCCAGGGAATACTCCTTTGTTGTTGCAAAATAACAGAAGAGATGAAAATACGTTTGTATATGGGAAGCTCACAGGATGACATCAGCCTGCCAACACGCAGATCCCAGCTGAGCTAGAACGGTAAACATCTCACTCCTGGGCACTGTATTAAAATGAGTGACCTTAATTTGCTGCCCCTGGAATAATGAAGTGACTCTGAGGAGTGCTGACTCAGCAGTTCGGGATTCAGGGGTTTACACAAACTCAGTGTTGATGGATCTGTAACCACTTCAGCGAACTGACATCACCGTTACACAATGTGTTGCTAAGTGGATCAATTGGGAGAAAGCACATGATTTCCCTGCCATATCATTTAAAGTAAATGTTAAAATTCTTTAGCTAGGTCTTCAGTTAACCATTTTACTGTGACAAATATTTCTTTGCCTAGCATAAGTAATTAGAATTTAATCACTTAAACTGCATCTTAATTACACCAAATGAATTGAAAGGACATTTAATAGCAAAGATTAAATTGCCTTAATGAACGATTTTTGCGACTACATCGATATTTTAATCGCGTCAGCCAGGTCCGGCCCCCACGCCGCAGCGGCACAGGCGGGCCCCGGCCGCGGGATGGCGCCCGCTCCCTGCCGCTGGCCGCGGGAAGGGGCGCGCGGCGCGCCCAGGGCTCCGCACCGCACCGCATCCCACCGCACCG
>VWPU01000452.1:0-24199 GCA_013398955.1 Callaeas wilsoni
GGGGTGTGTGTGTGTGTGTTTTGCCCTGCCCTCAGATTGGTCCCAGAAGGGTTTTTAACTCTGCTGGTGTGTGGGGGGATGTGTGGGGGTGCGTGTGGGGGTGTGTGGGTGCGTGTTGCCCCGCCCCCAGTTTGGTCCCAGAAGGGTTTTTAACTCTGCTGCTGTGTGTTTCCCTGCCCTCAGTCGATGCTGCGGGGCCGTGGGGGCTGCTACAAGCACACCTTCTATGGCATCGAGAGCCACCGCTGCATGGAGGCCACCCCCAGCCTGGCCTGTGCCAACAAGTGTGTCTTCTGCTGGAGGTAAGGCACCCATGGGCTTTGGCCCCGGGCTGGGGGCTCTGTGGGACACAGCCAGCTGTCCCTGAGCCAGCTGTGCTCTGGAGAGCGTGGGCTGGGCAGTGTTGTGTGATACACACACTCATACCTCTGCTCACAGGTGCTGAGCGGTGGCAGTGTCTTTGGAAATTGGACTGTTTTCCATATTTAAAGGACCTTCACCCCCAGCAAGTCCATTGCTCTCAACAAGTGAAAAGTGATGACTCAGTAACTGTTGCCTTCCTAAAACAGCAGATGATAAATCCCAGAATCACTGAGGCTGGAAAAGCCCTCCAGGATCATGGAGTCCAAGCTCTGCCCCATCCCCACCCTGTCCCCAGCCCAGCGCACTGAGTGCCACGTCCAGGCCTTCCTTGGACACCTCCAGGGATGGGGACTCCAAGCCTCCCTGGGCAGCCCCTGCCAAGGCCTGACCACGCTTTCCATGGAGAAATTCCTCCTGATGTCCACCCTGACCCTGCCTTGGCCCAGCTTGAGGCCATTTTCCCTTGTCCTGTCCCTGTTCCCTGAGAGCAGAGCCTGACCCCCCCGGCTGCCCCCTCCTGTCAGGGAGTTGTGCAGAGCCACAAGGTCCCTCCTGAGCCTCCTTTTCTCCAGGCTGGACAACCTGTCCTCGACTCAATGACTTCCAGTTTTGGTCAGGAAAGTATCCCCTTTCCTCAGAGGACTGGCTTTGTGCTTGATTCCCTGAAGGAAAGGAGCTGTGCGGGATCCAAGCTGCTCTAGCACTCCTCACTCACTCCTGCCTGGGCTTCCAGGGGAGGTGTGTGCCAGGCTGGGGGAGTGCAAGGTGGGACTGGGAAGAGAGGCTGAGGCTCAGCAGAAATGCCAGCAGTGACGTGAGAGCGCTGGCGTGGGAGGACAGGGAGGTTGTGCTTTGAGCTCTTTTGTTTTCCACCCTGCTAAATCATCCCTTAAGAGCTGTACTTCCTCTGGGACTTACGCCTTACCCCAGGCTGCCAGCAACACCCATTCCACCCCCCCAGCCTGGGTGTCCAGCATCCCAGTGAGTAATCCCTGAGCAGCCTGGGCCAGGGGAAGGTGTCCCTGCCATGGCAGGGGGTGGAATGAGATGGGCTTGAAGGTCCCTTCCCACCCAAATCATTCTAGGATTCTGTGATAATATTTCCATGCAAAACCAGCCAAATTCCTCTGAGTGCCCCTTTCTGTCTTTCATAGTCTTCGGGTTTTAGTAATGCGGGTATTTCATGGGAGCATTTAAAGGACTGCCCTAACTTGGAGGGTGCTTGAAAGCTGTCTCCTGTGTTAAATATGAGCATTGGACACTGTGAAGTTTGCATTTGGGAGTCTATTCCAAAGTGTTAACGGGTGCTCTGGATGGGCTTTCCTCACACCCTGGCTGGGAAGGAGGCCGCAAATGGCACATCGAATGAAGCTTTGCTTCAGAGCAGGGCAGAGGCTGGGAAGGAGAACCTTGTGCTCGTGTCTGTTTTCCACGTGGTGGTGCGTGGAGGCCTGCAGGGAACTGTGCTGGGAGGGACATTGCCCTGCCTGTGCTTGTGCCTCTGTCCCCACACACAAGGTACATCTAAACAGCAGACAAGAACGTGGTCAGGATGAGGGGCTTTCTTCCCAGCATTGCTCCACGGAGCATTTCCCAGTTTCTCTTCCAAACGCCCTCATTCAGGACTTTTTGGCAGCAGCAGCAGCCTGGATGTAGAATAGGCTGAATAAGGGAAGTACAGCAAGTGTGAACTGGAGAGTTCAGAAACTGATAAATGAGACAGTACAGATTTATCAATAATTGATACATCAGTCCATTAGTGTAGAGACCCAGAGAAGGTGGCACTGTTACGTGTGTCTCTTAACTCATCATCCTGTCACTGTCACCTGTCACTTCAGAGGGATCTGGCAGCAGCAGCCTGATGACAGCGAGCGCTACAATGCTGGTGTTCCTGATGGCTACAAGCTGAATGCAAGGAAGCAGCTTCCCAGGGCACTGTGCTCAGAGTTCTAGTGTTGATTCATTTATTTCCCTCCTGTGGGTGAGGGGGGTGGCAGGTGTTGGACTCTCCCATATGGAATGCAGCCAGCTGTCTTCAGGCCTCTCCTGGAAACTGGGAGGTTTAAGTTGGAAGATGTAAGTCTCAGTTTGAGGCTCATCCCAGGACCTTAAGCTTGACTTAAACCAGAACTGCTACTGAAAGAAGGTTTCCTTTTGGTGACTTTTCCAGCTCCTCTGCCTGGGCTGCTGCAGCGTTCGTGTGGCTGTGAGAGAGATCTTCCCTCCCTTCTTTCCACATGCCATCCCTGCAGATCCTGTGCCAGCCCAGCTCCCAAACCTTGCAGTCAGGCCTTTCTGTACTCTGTTTTGGCCCCCCACACCTTGCAGGTTGTTCAGCATGTGAGACTGAAGTGGAGCTGCAGGCCCTGGTGGCTGGGCAGGATAAACAAGGCAGCTCCTGAGCAGCAGGTGCCATCTGTGCTGGTGCACAAGTGTGAAGCACCAGCTTTGATCTGCTGCTGGCAGAATGTTTTTCATACAGGTTTTGTGCTGGGCTCCTCGTGCAGCTCTGCGTGCTGCCTTGCAGATAAGGCTGCTGGGATTCTTTCTTCTTGATCTCTTCTTTCAGGATTTTGACATTTGTAGACTCTGCCAGTGTTTCCAGCTGCACAGCCACCGAGCTGTCCCAGGATGGCTGAAGGAAAGGCCAAGGAGCCTGTTTATTTTCTCTTCCTCACTTTGGCAAGAAATGCTGCAGTTCAGCTGCTTCCCCTGGGAATTGGATGTCACTGGAGTTGTCTGGTCCTGACTGACACATTTTGGCCCCAAACCAGTAATCATGGAATCACAGAATGGTTTGGGTTGGGGCCTTAAAGGGCATCAGTTCCACCCCGCTGCTGTGGGCAGGACACCTCCACTAGAGCTCATGGGTGGAGCCAGTATCCAAACACCCTCAGAAAATTAGGGGATTTAGTCAGAAATGTGGCTTCACTCTGCACTGGATGCTTTCCTTCTCCCCCTTGTCCTCAGGAGCTGTCACAGCTGCCAGGGCCCCCTCACTGGCTCGTGCTTCCCTGCCCGTCCCCTTCAGAGAGGTCAGGGATGCAGGATTATGTGGCAGCTTTTTGTGGGGACAGGAAAAGCAGACCGGGAGATGGGAACGGCTGGAGCTGTGCCGGGGCAGGGTCAGGCTGGATATCAGGTAAAAGTTCTTCCCCCAGAGGGTGCTGGGCACTGCCCAGGCTCCCCCGGGAATGGGCACGGCCCCGAGGCTGCCAGAGCTCGAGGAGCATTTGGACAGCGCTGCCAGGGATGGACAGGGTGGGATTGTTGGGGTGTCTGTGCAGGGCCAGGGGCTGGGCTGGGTGATCCCCATGGGTCCCTTCCAGCTCAGGACATTCCATGGCTCTCCAAGGTGGATTGTTTGGTGCCCTGCCCAGGCAGCACTGAGGCTGTTCCATCAAAAGCATTGAGGGGGACACCCCCCACTGTAATTACTGCAACGTCCCCAGTCATAATCCTGTCCTCCAAGGGAGTCTGTCACTCTCCATCCCTGCTCCCCGCTGCTCTCACTGGGGCTGTCTCTCTTTAGCTTAATTGCCTAAATGGAGATGTGCAAGTGACCAAATCTTTTAATCAATTAGAGCAAGTGTGGGTTCGGAGCTCTGTGACACCTCCCCACAGCACAGGCACCAGGCAGACCTGATTTGATGAGGGTTTTTGGCTCAGTGTCCGAAGCCCAATCAATTATTGTGGAGAGATGGAACAGGTAAATAAGATTTAAATTAATAGGGTTTATTACTTTTGCATCTGAGGAGGAGGCAAACCAGACAGAGTGAAATATCCTGTGAAGAAATTGGCTCACATTTCTTCTGCTGTAACTTTAGTGCTTATACCTGTGCTTGGAGGTTTCAGGTTTTGCTCGTAGACAGCAGCTGAAGTTGTGTTCAGACAGTAAATCAGTGGGTGGCCAAAAGCCAGACATCACAGTAAGCCCTGCAAAATACAGAGATTAAAAATTAATAATCTCTCACAGGAGAAGTACTTAAGGTCTTTAAAAAATTAAGAAGAAACTGAAAACACAAGAAAACAAAAGCTTCTCCTCAGTACCTAACTTGATTCCAGAGGCTAAATTCTTCAGGGGAATGGGGAATATTATTATCAAAGGAGTGGACAGTGCAGGTTTGGGACACCAGGAAGCTGAGTCTGAAAGCTCAGAGAGTCTCTGTGCATGTCCAGCCACCAGTCCTGGTTCTGCTCAGCTGCTGCTCTTTTCTCCCATGGTTTCAGTTTGGTTATGGTTTTGTTTCCAGAAGGGATCTGTTACGACCAAGGCTCATCCCTCACATTGGATTCTTCACTGGTTTGTTGAGTTTTGGGCCTGTCTGCTTGCCAGGAGCTCTTGAAATAACCAAATAAATGGGGTGAGGGACAGCACATCAGAGAATGTGCCCAGTTCATGCCCCTGGTAAAAAAAAAGGTAAAAAAAAAGAGTCTTTGGTGCCTTTATGTGCTGCTCTGCCAGCTCTATCATCTGAGGCATTTCTAGGAGAAAATGTTCATGTGTGGGATTGAAATCTCTGATTTTCATTTTATAGCACTTTGTGTTCTCCTGGACTTGGACTTCTTGAAGGTTCTGGGACTTGTTACAATCGGCTCCCAAATTTATGGCCTCAGGAGTGAATATAAACAGATTATGGGCTGTGACATGTCCACACTGGGCCTTGGTGGTCCCTGCAGGGGATCCTGCCAGGTCCAGCAGTCACTGATGTGGGGCAATAACTGGGGGCTTTGAAAGTGAATTTGCACATTTTGACCTCCAAGTGAGTTTTGGAATAGTCTGGGAAGCTGTGCTGAGCAGGGGGATGGGATGGGATGGGATGGGATGGGGTGGGATGGGGTGGGATGGGATGGGATGGGTGGACACAAGCACAGGACACTGAGCATCACCTGCCTTTCAGGAGACTGCTCTTAAAGAAGGGAGCATCTCAGAGTTGGGATGGGCTTTGCAGCATGGGGCATCTTCCATCTTTAAGGTTTCAATTGGAAGAGAATCACAGCATTCTTTTGGTTGGAAAAGCCCTCTATGATCCTTGAGTCCAGTTGTTCCCCCAGCACTGCCAAGGCCACCAGACCATGTCCTCAAGTGCCACATCCAGGGGCTTTTAAACCTCTTCACCACTGCCCTTCCTTTCCATGAAGTAATTTCCCTTAATATCCAGTCTGAACCACCTGTGGCACCCTCTGATCCTGTCAACCAATTTATCCAGCCTACTCTAGGGTGACTTCACCCACCCTGGCGAAAACGTTTCATTCAGATCCAGTATCTCGGTCCTGGTCTCTTCCCAGCCCAGTCTGGGCTCCTCCTGTTGCTCTCAGGAGGTACAGAAGAAAAGGTACAGCCAGATTTCAGATGGTACCAGCAGGAACATAAACATGGTGGCTTGTGCATCGGCCAAAGCTTTTTTTTTGGTCTCCCTCTTCCTCCTCCCATCATTCCAGGGAAAGTGCTTGGGATCTCTTCCGTGTGTCCTTTCCTGGTCATGTCTGATGTTTTGCCTTCCCCTTTCTGCCGATGCCCCTGTGTTTTTGTGCTCTTCCTTTTGTTTGCAGCTGGAGGCTCACAAGGCTGCAGAAGAGCAGATTGATTTTGTTGTTCTGCCTTTGCTTTTTATTGCTGCAGTTTGCACTTCTGTCTTAATAGGGCTTCCAAAACTGCCAGTTCTCCTGAATTTCTTTTCCCTTTAGCTCTTCTCCTCTGGGATCTCCCCTGCTGGCTCTCAGGGTTCACTGAGCCTGCTTCTTTAACTCTTCCTATTTTTATTCTGCTCGTGCCCTCCTTGGGAATGATGTGCTCTGTCCTCTCATGTCACTGTCACCAGCACTTCCTCACCTTCCTGTTCCCCACCAGGTATCACCCTGGCTCAGTCGATCCCTGCAGTAAATGGTATTTTATACCTGAGCTGCATCTGCCCTCAGAGCTTCTTAATAACCGTTTGCAGAATGTATAAAGCAGAAGCCGAATTATGACTGGGGGGGCAGAGCACAGCCCCTGGGAAGCTGCACCTTCACAGTGCTCCCAGGGCCTGCCAGGGATGCTGGGAATGCTGTCCCGTAATCCTGGTGGATCAGAGGTGTGCTGGGAGTGCAGGGGAAGGGAGGCAGGCTGGGTGGCCGCGGAGATTCCGGGGGAGCCAGCAGGAGCTTCCCATCCTGTTCTGTGAGGGCTGTGGCACTGAGGTGTCTCTGAAGGAGCAAACCAATCCTGTTTTACACCTGGAGTCTCTGCTAAAATCAAGGTTTTCTACTGAGGAAGGCAGGCAGGATGGCAGGCAGGCAGGAAGGGAGTTAGGATGGCAGGCAGGCAGGAAGGGAGGCAGGCAGGAAAGCAGGAAGGCAGGAAGGAAGGCAGGCAGGCAGGAAGGCAGGCAGGAAGGCAGGAAGGATGGCAGGAAGGCAGGAAGGATGGCAGGAAGGCAGGAAGGCAGGCAGGAAGGCAGGCAGGAAGGCAGGCAGGAAGGCAGGCAGGAAGGAAGGCAGGAAGGAGGGAATCCCTGACACCATTTCCTGCTCAAGACTGGCATAGCCAGTGAGGTGGATGATGGGAGGTCACAGAGCCTGGGGGGAGTGGGAAGGTGACACCGGAATTCTGTCTGTGCTGGGGACTGGGGAACAATCTCCTGAGTTGGAGGCATTACTTCTTTGTCCTCCTCCTGGCAGAGAACCTCCTTTTTGCCAAATAAGCAGCTCTGTAGACTTGACCTGGTGTGTTTATCAAACAGTGGGATGTGTTAAAAATGCAGGGCCTGTTGGACACTAATAGCTGTCCAGGGTGCGCCCAGAGCCTATTGATTTCCTGCCAGCTGGCCCTATTAAATATACAAGGTACAAGTTTTGTAGTTAAACATGGAGGAGTTTTATAAATGCCTTTTATAGCTGACATTCAGAAAACTTTCTGTGTTGCCAGGTGGGGAATAAAGGGGAAATTCAAAAAGCTGTTTTGGCTTAAAGGATCCTTAAGGTGGTAAAGTTTGAGAGCAGTGTTTGAATCTTTGCTCTTGAAGTGAATGAAGAAATTTTTGGGCTAAAAGGCTGATTTTATTGCGCCTGGGTTTGGAGTTTGTGTTTGAGCACTGTCAGAGGGTGCAGCTGCAGGCATTTCTCACTTGGAGAATCCCAGAATCCCAGACTAGTTGGGGTTGGAAGGGACCTTAGAGGTTATCAAGATCAACCCCCTGCCATGGCAGGGACACTTTCCACTGGCCCAGGGTGCTCCAAGCCCCGTCCAACCTGGCCTTGGACACTGCCAGGGATCCAGGGGCACCCTGTGCCAGGGCCTCACCACCCTCACAGGGAGGAATTTTTTCCTGCTATCCAACCCAAACCTCTTCTCTTTTGGTTTGAGTCCATTCCCCCTTGTCCAGAGGTCAGTGTGAGCCTTTTGCTTGTGTCCAGTGAGGACTGGACCAGCCCCTTCATCCTGAGAAGATGCTTCCCTGTCCCTTCTCCCTCAGTTAAATGCTGAGAGTCTTGTCCTAATCCCCTGTAGCTGGAAGGCTGAATGCAGCTGTAACCTCCCAGTTGTCCCCAGGCCTGACTTCCAAGGATGATGGAGAGGGGTGCAGGAAGCAGAGGTCACCTGGCTGCAAAACTGAGGGTCAGGAGTGTATTTTGCTTGGCCTTATGGAGTGGAATTATTCCAAGAGGTTTTGTGAAAGACCCTGCATTGACGTGCTTCTCTTAATGAACTCTGGGGACTGCAGGGGGAGTGGGAGGCAAAAAGTGAAGGGACTTTTGTGACATACTTTGGGATGAAGCAGGAAAAGATGGAGAGGGGACAAGGAGGTGAAAACACAGAATTTCATTGACTTCCTTGAGATGATATTTAAGGGCCGGATGATCCTCTCATGCTAATGAAGTAAGAAATGGGGAGGAACTCCGTGGGTCTTCCAGGTGCTTGGGTGGATTGACCTGGGTCAGCTTTTGCTGTTTTCCAAGAAAACGAAATAGAGGACAGTGATCCTTTCCAGGCGAGGTTGGCTTCCCAGCCCAGTGTGAGCCAGCTGTTCCTCACATGGAGGATCTGTGATTTTTCCCCTGCAATCTGCTTGGCTCAGGGGGATTAAAATCTGGGAGATGACTCAGATCCCCCAGGATTGCATCCCTGCTACAGCGCAGGCTTCCTCCTCTCTTCAGGGAGTTTGGAGGAGCCCGCCCTCATCTGTCCTGGTACCAGAGCACCACACAAAGATCGGGGTAGAAACAAATCCTGTCCTCGAGATGGTGCTTGGTACCTTTGAAATGGAACTAAAAATGGCCTGGGACCTCCCTTCTCCAGAGCTTTGTGCAGCTGTGGGCAGAAGAGGAGGCAGAACCAGTTTCCCTTTCTCTACAGAGGTTTTTGCAGACATTATTTTAGCTTAGAAACCTTTCACCTGTGCTTCAAAATAGGCGTATAAAGTTTGATATTATCCACAAGGTCCGTTTTTCCTTCTGGGAGACCAGAGCCTGGAAGAAGAGGGGCGTGAGAATGGTGTTCAGAGGTGACATCCAAAGGTTGGGGCAGCAGTAGGAGGGGGCGTGAGAATGGTGTTCAGAGGTGACATCCAAAGGTTGGGGCAGCAGTAGGAGGGGGCGTGAGAATGGTGTTCAGAGGTGACATCCAAAGGTTGGGGCAGCAGTAGGAGGTTGCTGAGAATTTTTTGTTGCTTTGAATGTTGTTGATGCCAAAGTCCCCAGGTGGCAGGTGACTTCTCAGGGTGGGTTACAAGTGACAGTGAGTGACTGTCCCCTCTTCCCTCAGACACCACACAAACCCCGTGGGCACCGAGTGGCGGTGGAAGATGGACCAGCCTGAGCTGATCCTGCAGGAGGCGATTGAGAACCACCAGAACATGATCAAGCAGTTCAAAGGTAACTTCTCCTCTGTCCCCACCCCGATGCTTTTAGGGGATCACCAGCAGTGGCATCTTCAGAACACAGGTGAGAATGTTCTGGTCCTTTGGGAAGGAGGCCTGAGATTCAGGATATCAGGAAGATGGGGGAGAAGAAACTTCTGTGGCACATTTAATGTTTTCTAAGCTGCTTGAAGTGAGTCTCAGCCACTGAGTATCTGCTGCTGCCTGGAGGGAGTAGAGTGGAGTTGCCTCTGGTGCATCCTAGTAGTTGTCAGATCCTTTTCCTTGGTGTGCACAGAGCCTTCCACAGTGGTTAAAGCCAGCTTGGATGATGAGGGACCCTGGCTCCTCTGGAAAAGTGAGGGCAGGTAAGAAGCAAAAGCAATCAGCCTCTTACCTGATAGGAAATACACTGCCAGCCTTAATACCCAGCTTTGTGCTAGCCCCGGAACTTCTGGGTTGTGTTTGTCTCATTAATAATGAAACAGCAGCGACCAGGGGATTTTGATTTTCAGGAATTATTCAGTACCTCTGGTTGTGACTGAGCTGCAGTTACACAGCACCTCTGGAAAGCACTGCACTTTGCTTCCCACAGAAATCCCCTGGGAGTTTGATGTTCTGTGTCTATAACTACAGAGAAGGCTGGGGGTTTTATTTCCCAAATGTGACGATCTGATTACCCTGCCAAGGTCAGCTGTGTGTGCTGGCAGGGCTGACCAGCTTGGCAGGACAGCTCCAGTGTTCTGCTCTTCCCAACTGCCTTTGAGCAGCAGGAATGGAATGGAACAGCCATAAAACATGCAAGATGAGCCCGGCCTTGGCTGTCATTTTGGGAACCAAATTGTTTAGGTTGGCTGTGCTCAAAGAGAATCCAATGGATCCAGGACGTAACAGGCACAAAACCCTTTTGTCAGCAGGGCGAAGCTGCTCTGTCTCAATCTCTGCAGTTGGATAATGGGTGGAAAAATAGCTCAGATTAGGGCCCCATGGGCTTCATTCTCTGCTCGTGGCTGGTTTGGAGCAGCAGCTCCAGGGAAGCCTCACTCCTGAGCCTTGGGGTTTCTTTGGCACCGTGTCAAACATCCCCTGCCCCAGGGGATGGTGGTACTGAAACACCCTCAGAAGCTTTGCAGGGGAATTTGGGGAGGGTGACAGGCACACGAAGGGCAGGGCTTTACCTCAGAGGGCCTGGAGAAACACCACTGTTGAGCCAATGGACGCATGGAAGGGGCTGGAGCCCCAGGAGCAGCTGAGGGAGCTGGGAAGGGGCTCAGCCTGGGGAAAGGGAGGCTCAGGGAGGACCTTGTGGCTCTGCACAACTCCCGGGCAGGAGGGGGCAGCCGGGGGGGTCGGGCTCTGCTCCCAGGGAACAGGGACAGGAGGAGAGGGAACGGCCTCAGGCTGGGCCAGGGGAGGGTCAGGGTGGATATTGGGAAAATTTCTTCACCGAAAGGGAGGCCAAGCCCTGGCAGAGGCTGCCCAGGACAGGAGTGGAGTCCCCATGCCTGGAAATGTTCAAAATTCGTGTAGATGTGGCACTTGGGGACATGGGTCAGTGGTGGCCTTGGCAGTGCTGGGGGAATGGTTGGACTTGATGATCCTGGAGGTTTTTCCATCCTTAATTATTGTGTGATTCGGAGCCCTGGGAGGTTCTGCAGGAGATCCACAAGCCCAGGTGGGTCCATGCTGGGAGTCCCACCTGTCTGTTGTCCCTGTCCCCAGAACAAGGGACAACAGACTTAGTTCCTGTTTGGGAAGGTCAAGTTACACATCCAAATGAGCTTGTTCAGCCACGGTGGGGCCTGGAGAGGTGGGGACCCTCCAGCCCTGGAGGCTTTCAAGTCTCCGGGGTAAAGCCATTATCACCCTGGACTAAGGAATAACCTTCTCCTTCCCTGACTCTGCTGTCTTCCTCAGATGGGTTGAGGAGGGGGAACAGTTATGGATAGACTTTTCAGCATCTGAATTGCTGCTGAAGTGTCAGGAGGCCTGGCAGGACATCCCAAATCTCTCTTTTTGGAGCCTGTTTTCCGTTAAACAGATTCATAAATATTACTCGAAATGTGCCTGTGCATCTGAGCACAGTTACCCTTGACCTGGAACTGTGAAAGGAGAAAAAAGAAAAGCTCTGGACCAGAACTGCGCTGCAAAGTGGGAAAAGAAAAGCTGGTTTACTTTTCCAGTGATAGATGGCAACATTCCTGTCCTGGATGCTGTGAGTCAAAGGTTTATTTAGGAGAAGACAAATCGGTAAGAAAAGCCCAGGAGCTCCTGTTCCATTTAGTGAATTCTACATCGTTCTTCCCTCAGGTGTGTGGGGAAATATTGTTAGAGTGCAAGCAGTGAAAGCCAAATTGAGTAGGAGCAGTGTGGGTGAACTGAGCTGGGGACAGGGAAAGATCCTGCTCTGGCAGGACCAGAGTCCCCAGCGTGCAGTGCCAGGGCTGGAGCTGCCTCAGGCAGGACCACAGCTGGCTCCTCCAGCCACCCAGCTCCTCCAGCAGCTCTGCACGGAGAGCAGGGGGTTTTATTTGGATTGATTTTTGAGAAAAAAGCCAGCAAAACCCCAGGAAGCACCTGCTTGAGCAGTGAGGTGGCCCAGGTTGCTGTGGGGAATGAAGGACATGAAGGACGGGTTGTGGCTGGGCTCTGTCCCCTCTGCTGGCACTGCTGGAGCACCTCCAGTGCTGGGGGCAGTCCTTGGCACCTCCAGGAAAGACCCTGAGGGGCTGGAGCATGTCCAGGGAAGGGAACGGAGCTGGGAAGGAGCTGGAGCCCCAGGAGCAGCTGAGGGAGCTGGGGAAGGGGCTCAGCCTGGAGAAAAGGAGGCTCAGGGGGGACCTTGTGGCTCTGCACAACTCCCTGACAGGAGGGGGCAGCCGGGGGGGTCGGGCTCTGCTCCCAGGGTGGCTATTGGGAAAATTTCTTCAGTGAAAGGGCTGTGCAGCCCTGACACAGCTGCCCAGGGATTTGGAGTCCCCATCCCTGGAGAGATTTGCAAACTGTGTGGATGTGGCACTTGGGGACCTGGGTTAATGGTGACCTGGCAGTGCTGGGGGAATTGTTGGGCTCCATCTCAGGGTCTTTCCCAACATTAATGTGTCTGTGATCCTGCAGCACTGGCTGGGCACCCAGAGGGGCTCCAGAGGGGTCCCACAGGGCTGAGGTGTTGGACCCTGGCCCCTGACACAGAACAGACTGTTTGGGCTTCTGGGCAATGAAAACATGGGAAGTGTCTCAGCTAGGGAGTCCTCAGGGCTGGAGTGTCTGGGGGTGCTGCTCAGGTGCCACCCTGAGCCATTTGAATAAATTGGTGCTGCTCTTTCCAGTCCCAGCCCCACAGCTTTGCAGGCAGATACATCCACACACCCATTCCATGGGCCAGAGAAACTGGTGAGCTCATCTGGTGCTCTATTCATTCAACCCTTTGCAGTAAAAATGAGATTTCCTTTGAAGGAATAGAATTCTTGTGTCCCTTTATCCTTTAGGATACCCTGCAGCATAGCCCTCTCTACTCTGGATGCCTGTGGGTGATGATAAATCATCTTCTGCTTTAGTGTTGCCACAGTTTGTACTGGATTTGGACAGCACAGCCATTAAGGCCCCATAATTCTCTCTTGGAGTAAATGATGGAGAGACACCTCACTGATAGGAGCGGGGGTGGGAAGTTTATTTGATGGATACATTTTTCTAGGGAGTGACTTGTAAATCTTTCTGCCCTTGCAAAGGGCACACACAGGATGGAAACATAACTCAGGAATGGGAGAGTGGGAGTCTGATAACACAGGGAAAAAGCCAGACAGAAATGCATGACCTGTCCTATGAAGTCCATGGAGTAGCCATGGATCAGCATGGATAGAGCTGGTCCCTCATCCCCCTGTCCCCCAGGCTCCTGTGATGCTGCTCAGGTCCTTACAAGGGGTACCAGAGTCAGCCCCCAGCCTCCCCAGGGTGCTGTGCCGGGTGGTGCCGTCCTCTCCCAAGCTGACTGGAGCAGCAGGAGAGCAGCTGGAATCAGCTTTTCCAGGAAGATGTGCTCTGCTGGGAGCTGATGGCAGGAGTGGAGCCATAGGGATTCAGGAGAGTCCATGCCCTCCTGGAATACACGAATCCTGGGCAGTTTATCCCTGCCTGCCTGGAGATTCTTGTGCTCAAATGGTTGTGTACAAACCCACTCCCTCCTCTGGGTGGATATGCCAGGTTTGGTGTAAACTGTTTTGGGAAAGTTTCATTCAAAGTTTAGGAGATGTTGGGGTTTTGTTCTTCTGCTTATAAAGCTGGCAGGGTAATTATGAGAGTCCAGATGCAAGGTGCTGAGAGAGAGAAATTAATTAATTCCAAAACTGACTTGCAGTAGTTTTAGGAATATGAAAGTTAGTCCTTTAATCTCAGCATGTGCTGGAGATGCTGCTTTCTTCTCCAATAAAGCTCTCATTTAGTGCTGTCAGGTTTCTATGGAATAACCATTAGTCCTGTCATTTCCTCAGGACTGAGCCTGGCTGCTTGAAAATGCACTGGGCTCTGCTCTGATTCCAAACCAGCTTTGCTACGTGAGGCTGGAGCAATATCCACAAACACTCCTTTTATCTGGGCTGTGCAGCAGAGCTGTAATTTTCTGTACTGCAGCATCAAGGCAATGAGAGGGGAGCTGAGGACCTGGATTCACACTCCAGGCTTTGTTTTTATCTTTAAAACAGACCAGCCTCCAGTCTAAAGCCTCAGATAGGATTCGAGTACATCAAGGCACGTCAGGGAAATGTGAAGTGACAGATTTGGAACAAAAGCTTGTTTGGAGGCAGCTGATTTCATCTGGGGTCCTGAGCACCTGGTCAGGTGTGGGTGGGCTGGAGGAGCATCCACCTCCCCTTCCCTCCCGCGGGCATCAGGAATGGGACTCAGGTGCTATTATCACGTGGACGCTACATTTGAGCTCCTTGTGTTTTCCTCTTTCTTCTGAAAGGTCTCTGGCTCTTCAGGACCGTGCCATGTGCTGGGTTTTCTTTTGAACACATCCTCTGTGGAGCTGCACGTTCTGTGTTTCTGGTCTGGGTTCATTCCCTTGCTGAGTTTGGGGAGTTGTGCTCGGCTCCTCCAGGAGCTGCTCCTCCTGGAGGCCCACGGGGACTGTGACCTGGGCTGCTTTCTTAGGACACCTGCTTGGAGTGGCTTTGAGCTGTGCTGTGTTTGTGTCTCAGCATTCAGCAGCATCCCCGAGGTCTCAGCAGTGGAGAGCTTGGCTCAACTGTTTAATCTTGGCTCAACTGTTTAATCTTGGCTCAACTGTTTAATCTTGGCTCAACTGTTTAATCTTGGCTCAGGTGTTACCAGCAGATTGCTGTCAGCAGTGCACAGGGCACACCCAGCCCCAGGCTCTGGGTGCTGCTGCTCTCTGGGTGCTGCAGAGCTGCTCCCTGGGCCCTGGCTGTGGCCTGGTGTCCCCTCTGCTTTGGGAGGGCTCCAGCTGCTCTTCTCAGCCCTCCTTCTGCCAGGGTGTGTTTTGGATACAGATGTTTGGGACAGGGATTTGTTACAGAGCCACAGAAGCGTTTGGCTTGGAAGGGACCTTAAAAATGCTCTCGTTCCAACCCCTGCCACAGGCAGGGCCACCTTCCTGCAGGCCGGGTTGCTCAGGCCCCATCTACTGTTGATTTAAGGCTGTTCTCCCCTTTCCAGGCGTGTCGGGAGTGAAGGCAGCTCGCCTGGAGGAAGCCCTGACAGTGAAGCACTGTGCCCTGTCCCTGGTGGGGGAGCCCATCATGTACCCACACATCAACCGCTTCGTGAGGCTCCTGCACCAGCACGGCATCTCCACCTTCCTGGTCACCAACGCTCAGTTCCCTGAGGAGATCAGGTAAGAGCTGCAGGAAATTCCTACTAAACTTCCTACTGAAATACTGGAGTGCTGGCCTGTGTCCTAATCCCATTTAATGGCCCCTCAGAGTCAGCTCTGCACGAGCACTGGCAATGGAAAAGCCCCCTCAGCATCTGATTTTAACCTCAATCTCCCCGAGCTCCTTCTCATCTCTTTCTCCCCCTCAGTTTGATTTTCTTTTCTGTACCTCCTAAACAAACTGTGATGACTTCTGGAAGTGGAGAGGATGGAACGTGGCGCCTGTGAAGGTGTGGCAGGAGGGGAGCAGTGAGTGAGCTGCCTGGGACAGGGATAACTGATGTCCTTCTGTCAGCCAGAGCAGGACCCCGAGCTCAGAGATTGCCTTTTGGCTGATCTTTGTTCTGAGCCCAGAAGAGCAGCTGTACCCAAAGAGGCTCAGCCCAAAGCTCTGTCCAGCCCAGCATCTCCAGCAGGAGAAGGAGAGGTGACAAGCACGTGTTCATCAGCAAAGTGGCATCTGTTTAACCTCCCTCAGAAGGACTTGAGTGAAATCTTCCAAACACTTTATTGAACTCTTTCAGAGTCTTTACAAAGGTAAAGAATCCCTTTTTCTGATGTTCTGGAGCATCCAGGCTGCTGTTACCAAAGTCTGAAGCAGTGCAGCACATAGGGAAACGCAGCTCCAGGGAGGCCCGTGGCTCCTGAGAATTCCAGCAGTTCATAACAGCAGCAAATCCAGCCCTGGAGCTGTGGGAGCTGTGTGCAGGGTGGCCTTGGTGTGTCACCCAGCTCATTCCAGCTCCCTTCTCTGTGTCAGTGCTCCTGGGAGAGCTTCCTTTGCACTCCTTCTCGTGGTCTGAATCTGGCACTGAGGGGGGAGCGCAGGCAATTTGGGAGTGAGTAATTATACACTACAAAGGCATTCCAAATGATTGAATAATTGTGTAATCAAGTTACTTTAAGTCATGTATTATGTGCCTGATAGATAGAAATTGCTCTTTCCTAAATATAGCAGTTTAAAAAGAGAGCACACACTCTATTTTGAAGCTGCACTTTTCGGATCTGCTGAATCTTTTTAAAAAGAAACAAAAAAGAAGGGGATAAAATGCTAGTCTTGCTGTCTTAAAAATTGCAACTGATCTTTGGCTGATCAACGCGGGTGATTTACTTAATATGGGAACTGAAGTAGGCACCCAGCTCACTTCTGTGCTGTCAGCAGAGGAGCTGTAGTCAAAAAGTTCATCCTGAAACAGGCAGGGTGACCTCTGGTGCAAGAGAGCTGAGAGGGACTGGGGCCAAGGGATGGAGGGACAGGACGCAGGGAATGGCTCCCCACTGCCAGAGGGCAGGGCTAGATGGGATATTGGGAAGGAATTGTTCCCTGGGAGGCTGGGGAGGCCCTGGCACAGGGTGCCCAGAGCAGCTGTGGCTGCCCCTGGATCCCTGGGGCAGGTTGGATGGGGTTGGAGCAGCCTGGGATAGGGGCAGGTGTCCCTACCCATGGCAGGGTGAGCTTTAAGGTCCCTCCCGACCCAACCCATTCAGGGAGAGGGCAGCATGGCCTGGGGTGTTGCTGAATTCAGGACAGGGGCTCCAGCGGGTGCCCTCGGTGCCTGCCTCTCCTCCTCCTCCTCTCTTTGGGCTGCAGCTTCACCTGCCTCAGGCTCACAATAAACTGAGGGAGGTTTTACACCCAGTGAGCTCCTGTTGAACCCTTGCCTGGCTCCTGTCTCTGATCCATGGCTGTGAACAACCCTCAGGTGTGGGTTTGCCTTTATGATCAATAATAATACCAATAATGAGCAGATGATTGTTAATGCTCACAAGCAAATGATCATTTTGGATGCTGCTGTTCCTGTCCCCTGTGGGCTCTGTCCTGCCTGCCTGGTGAAGCCACCTCAGGGCTGGTGGCCTGAAGTCAGTTTATTCATTGAGTGGCACAGCTCAGCTGAAGATTTCAGCTCAGGATTTCTGCCCAAGTCCATGTGTAAATGCCATGGATTTGGTCTCCTGGATTTCATCTCAGGTGTCTGAGCTAGCTCAGAAATTCCACCCCCAAATCCATGCTGTTACTATACAGCTGGATTTGCTGTTAGTTCTGCACTGGAGCTGTGTCCCAGAACACCAGCCTGTGCTGTCCTTGTTCTCACTGCACCCGTGGCTGCCCTTTCTCCTTGTTCCCCCTTGGCAGAACGTGCCAGCTCATTCTGGCTCGATTCCCAGTCGTGCAGAGCCCTGTGGACCATTCCTGTTTGGAGCAATGTGGGGCTGAAATCCCTGCCTGGGATCGATTCTAATTCCTCAATTTTCCCCATGCTGACAGTGCGTCTGGCTCCTGCCTGTGCTTAGCTTTGAGAAGAGATGATTTTTCTCAGCCCCTCTTTTGAAAAGCACCTGCTCCATCTTCAATGGGGCCCCCTTCAATTAAGCAAAGACAGCACTGAGTAAAGAAAGAGTTTGGCTCAACATTCCTTGAAACTGAGCACTTCAATCCACTTAAGCCTAGAACATTTGGTCATTTTGGAGTCTGTGGCTTTGGGCTGCCGGTGCAGACAAACTTGTTTACAAAACTGAGATTTTAACCTGAAATGTTTGTTTGTTCTGAGTTATTTCATTTTGCTGTCTAAATACACACAGAGGGAATGTGTTCAGATGGTTGAGTGTCCACATTAAGTGGATTTTTCTGGACACAAAGAGCTCTGGTCAGTCTCACTCTGGCCAGTCCTTGTCCCTCTGTCACCTTTGGAGCGGGCAGGGGTCAGTGTATTTTTAGGTGGCACTCTTTGGCAGCTGAACAATAGCTTCTGATTTCTTCTCATCTTCTCTAGAGAACCAAATGAAGCTGGGACTGGTGCCTGCTCATTACAGACTTCACACAAAAAACTCCCAAAATGCTGTCCCCAAATGTTGAGAGCTCTGTGGTAAACTGGGATGTGGTTGTTGATGCTGCAGGCCCTGGGGTGGGAGATGCCACGAGGGGTGGGTATGTTACACTCACTGCCTTTGTCACTTCTGTCAGTGGAAGGCGTTTATCTCCATCCTGGAACTGTGTCCCCACCACTGGAGGTGTCCTGGACGTGGCACTCAGTGCCCTGGGCTGGTGACAAGATGGGGATCGGGCCCAGGCTGGGCTTGGTGACACTGAAGGGCTTTTCCAACCCCAGTGATCCTGGGATTCTAAGGGAGCTGTTTTCTAGGTTGTTCTTAATCCCTTTGATCCTTTTGCTGATGGACTGTGGTGTTGCTGCTTCTCCTTTATTCCCTTGGCGTTTATGGAAGGGATCAGACTCCACCCAGGCTCTTCTCACAGCACAGGAGGTTTAATCCCTGCAGAAGTTCCCAGTGTTGGGCTCCCAGGTGCTGTGACCAGCACTTGTGACCAGCAAGGCTCTGCTCTTGGATTTCTGTGGAATAAGAGCCTTGGCAGTGGAAGGAGAACACGGTGGTGGTTTGTGTGTGGGTTTATTTTCTAAACAGCTTTGAGATCCCTTCAAAAATGTCATTGATGATCCAGCTGCAGGCCAGGGGAGTTCAGCATGTCCAGCAGTAGGACCTGGTTGAATTATGGCTGAATTTAGAGTCACAGAATCCCTGCGGTTGGAAAATCCCTCCCAGAATCATTGGGTCCAAACTGTGCCCAATCCCCACCCTGTCCCTGGCCCAGAGCACTGAGTGCCACGTCCAGGCCTTCCTCGGGCACCTCCAGGGATGGAGATTCCAAACCTCCCTGAGCAGCCCCTTCCAAAGCCTGACAACCCTTTCCATGGGGAAATTCCTCCTGATGTCCATTTCTGTTGAATGGGGTTGTTTTCCCATGGGCCAGATAGATGGTGCAGAAAGGGCAGAGCTTTGTGGATTGCAGAACCTCTCCGTGCCTCACCTGAACCCCTTCCTTTGGGAAGCCTTTCCCGATGTGTTACTGATGCCTTAGGATTTTAGGTTTTATATTTTCATGTATTTGTAATCCTGCAATTCTTTAGTGTATAACTCTGAGCTCCATGTAGAGTGTCAGCAACTGCTTTTCCCGTTTTGGTCAGACACAACAATTCCTCTCCAGGCCTGGGAATCACGGACACCTCACTGTGTCAGGCCCCGAGAAATGGACACAAAAGTGAGTCGGGGGGGAGCAAACTGAGAGAATGGGACTGCACTGCCTGAAGCTGGAATTGCACAATTAACCTCTGATATGCAAATGGACAGAACTTCTATCTGTCCCAAAAACGTGTGACTGTGTCCATCCTGGGTGCAGTCTCTGCGAGACTCCTGCACTGCCCAAGGTGTGCCCTGTGAAGGCCTTTCCATAAATCCCTGCCCTTTATCCTTTCGCTCTGCCCAGCCTCTGCTCCAGGGCAGCCTCTCCAAGGCATCATTGCAGCTCCACTGGAGTCAAATCTGTCCTGGTGTGGTGAGGAAATGACAATGAAATTGTCGGCCCAGGGCTGTGTGTGTGAGTGCTCAGCCTTGGGGGTGTTGTTTGTTGAGGTTATAACACCTTGCTGATGATGATGGTCACTTGGCAGAGATGAAGTTTTCCTGGAAATACTGTCCAGTTCCTGTTCCTGCTTTTGTAGGAGAACACAAAGTCAAGCAGCAGATTTGTGAAAGCAGCAATTCCCTTTTCCCTTCCCAGGAGGCTGGAGCCTGTGACCCAGCTCTATGTCAGTGTGGATGCCAGCACCAAGGAGAGCCTGAGGAGGATTGACAGGCCTCTCTTCAAGGACTTCTGGCAGAGATTTCTAGACAGCTTAAAGGCCTTGGCTGAAAAGGTACCCACTTAAGAATGGACTTTTAAATGGTTTTGTCCTTCCTTCTGCACTTTGCTGACTCACCACACCTTTTTTCTTCCTTCTCACCTTACCTGCTTCTACTTTCTGCAGGAGTAGAAAACTCGAGAGGCTTTAAGATGGACCATGGGGTGGGTTCTGGGCATGGTGGGAATATATTTCCATGGTTTGGGCATTCAGGTGTGTGAAGTGCAGCAGGTTTGAGCGGTGTTCCAGAGCAGAATGTGTGTCAAATGGGACAGTAGATGCTGTGAGTATAAAGTGCTGTGAGAGATGAAGAGATTATCAAATAATAGAAGATTTCCTAACAACGGGGTTATGCTGAAAACAGGCTGCTGAAGGAAAGCTGGAAATTCAGGGAAGAGTTCTAAATCCCCTGTGTCCCTTTGCTCTGGTTCTCAGAGGCTCCCCTGAGACAGCCAGAAAGGACATTAAAATGTGTGCGCTGGAGTTTGGTAGCTCTGTCACCCTCCTGCTGCAGAGAAATCTGCTTTTTTCTGGAAGATTGACCCAACCCAGGGGATCTGAGCATAGCACAGGGGGGGCCTTTGCACGGCGTGTGTTGGACTCAGCTGAGCAGTGACCTGGGGGCCCCGGGGTGGTGTCAGCCCAGGCTGTGTGTGACAGGTGAGTTTTGGAGTAATTAATGAAGCACTCCTGGGCCCAGCAGCACATGAATGAATAAGAATAGTGCCTCAGGAGCATGTCTGCCTCTCTTGTTCCTGCTCCTGGGCTCTGATGGAAACCAGGGCTGTGTTTACTGATGTGGCAGACGTTGACACGTTACCTGCTGGGATGAGCAGCCAAGAGAGACTGTTGCCTTTGAATAATGAGGTTTTGTTTGAATAATGAGTTTTTCTGCCTTCTCAGATGACAGTGTCAGACCATCCTCTGCCAAATGAACTTAGATTAATAGATCTGTGTGACTCAGAGGAATTGAGTGGCACTTTCTGCTGCAAAGGCACGTGGGCAGCGTGGTCAGGTGCTTTGCGTGTGGAGGTACAGCTGCTCTTATGCAAAACCTCAGGCCAAACTCTGAGAGTATTGAAATCAAGTGCAAGCTAAATTCTCTGTGACAGTGAAGTCTGTGGAAAGAAGGGGAGCTAAAATACTGAAGGCAGAAAATACTGGAAAAGCCCTTTGGGAAGTTACTTTTGCCCATCATTTCTTTCCTGCTGCCTCTCTTGACCCTGGGCGTTCATTACTGGGAGTTGTCAGAAGTTTCCTTGCAAACAGTTGAAGGTGAAAGTATTGGCAAGTCTGTCCATACAGCTAAAAATACCCTGGTCAAGGTGAAGAGTAGAGGAGAAAGCAGCTCCACTAGCAGGTGCATTTTCTCCTCCAAGCAACTGCACTTTGAAGGGTCCTTGAAAAACTGATAACACAAGAGGCAATTAATGGTTGTTCCAGTTGGTGGAACCGTGCTCTGCCAGCCCTGCTCGGCTGCACGAGGCAGCATCACACCTGGGGACAGCAGGAACTCTTGGGGAAGTTGCTGTTTGTTAGTTTTTCCTCTTAATCCCAGAATCCCTAAGGTTGGAAAAGCCTTCCCAGCCCATCGAGTCCAAGCTGTGCCCAATGTCCACCTTGTTCCCAGCCCAGAGCACTGAGTGCCACATCCAGTCCTTCCTTGGATTTCTCCAGGATTAGGGACTCCACACCTCCCTGGGCAGCCCCTTCCAAAGCCTGACCGCCCTTTCATGAAGAAATTTTCCCCAATATTCAGCCTAAATCTCCCCTGGCACAGCGTGAGGCCATTTCCCTTTGTCCCTGTTCCCGGGGAGCAGAGCCCGACCCCCCCGGCGGCCCCCTCCTGTCAGGGAGTTGTGCAGAGCCACCAGGTCCCCCCTGAGCCTCCTTTTCTCCAGGCTGAGCCCCTTCCCCGCTCCCTCAGCTGCTCCTGGGGCTCCAGCCCTTTCCCAGCTCCGTTCCCTTCCCTGGACACGCTCCAGCTCCTCAGGGTCTGTCTTGTTCTGAAGGGCCCAGGACTGGCCCCAGCACTGGAGGTGCCTCAGCAGAGGGAGGTGCCCCACAGGGGGACAATCCCTGCAGTGATCAAACATGGGATTCTGGTACCCAAAACCTTCGAGTGCTCCTGGGCAGCAGCACCTCTCTGTTCCCCTCCCCGCTGCCTTGCCCGGAGCTCACAGGAGTTGTTGGTGGGACTGTGAAACATGGGAGGTGGTGGCAGCTAAAGCTGGGCAGGAAATACAGGCCCTTTTCCAGCCTGGGTGCGGAATGCTGCTGCGTTGTGTTGGGAAGGTGGTGTTAATTTATCAGGACACAAATACAAGTCCCAGATTTTCACAGTGCCTGACAAACCTTCCAGGCTGATTCAGTCCTTCCGAGGCAGAGAGGAGCTGGCACTGCAGCTCATCTGAGTCACTGCTGAGCAGTCATGGGCAGCTTTGAGCTGGGCACATTGGAAGACAAAAGCGGGCAATGTGAGTTTATGGGAACACGAGTTGTACCTGCTGTGCTCACCCTCGTGGGGAGGTGCTGGTCCTGCTCTCTCCCTGCTCCCTGCCTGGGGCTGCCAGTGTGGGTGGTGGCAAAATAATCCTCTGGTTTGGTAATCCAGACCGAGAAGTGGGAGAAAGGAAGAGGAAAGGGCATGGTTTTAAGTGAGAAAGGAGAGGATGTTTGTCTTGACTGTTCTCTTTCCTCCCACCAAAGGCCAGGTCTTGTTAAATATGGGAGGGCCCAGGCAAAGATGGGCTTCAAACCTCTTGCCTCCGTGAGTTGGTTACAGAACCTTAGAGGTGGTTGCAGAACCTCAGAACTCTGGAATGGTTTGGGTTGGAAGGGACCTTAAACTCACCCCATTCCAACCCCCAGGGACCCCTTCCACCAGCCCAGGCTGCTCCAGACCCCATCCGGCCTGGCCTTGGCCCAGTTATGCTGATAATGGATTTCATGCTTTTGACTGAACTTCTCACAAAGTTCTTGAGCCTCAGTAAAGGAGTGAATTTAATAACAAATTGTTCCCAGGATGATCTGACAGCCTCATCCAACATGTCGGGGATTAGTTGCTACATCCATTTTCAAAGGAAGCCCAGGAATAAAGGATGAAAAGCTTTTGTGCTATTTCTCTCTGCAGCAAACAACATGAACGCCCCCTTTGTCCACTGCTCCTTGGAGCAAGTTTGATCCTTTCTAGAGCTGCTCTCATTGAAATGATCTTCATGTTAAATTTTCTGTTCTGAGAAGTACTTTTTGAGAGAGGAGTTTATGATAAACAGCAGGTGGACTCCCAAAGGCTCCCTTTGTTTCTTGTCCTGAGTCCTCTACCCTTGAAATTAATTGGAGAGGGAAAAGAAAGACATCAACATGTGAAATTTAAACTATGCCCTTCCCAAACACCACGTTTGAGTTTTGGAGCCTCATCCTCTGACAGCCTTGAGTTTGTGAGAGTGATTGAGAGGTGACTTGGCTTGATAGACAAGTGCTTGGGGGAGGCACTGAGGATGTGAATCCTTATCATCAGGATGAGACATCTCTGCTGGAAGATGTTTCTTCCAGCCATTGCTGCTTCCTAATCCATATCCAAATGAGGAACAGGTTGTAAACCAGTGATGAGGGTCCAGCTCAGGAGGGAAGGGGGAGATTTTCCACCCCTAGAGGTTTTAATATCAAGTCGATGTTTTTTTTCCAAAGTACCTTTAACCAGATGTGCTGAGCAAGAAAACAACCCGTGGTCTGTGAGCTCTCTTCCCCCCCGCTCCAGTCAGAGTCGGGATCTTCTGGTGTTTGATTTGGGCTCTGTTTCCCTCAGGGTGACTGGACCATGTTCTGCAGGCTGAGAAACTTTGGAAACTTGTCCTGGTCGTTGTCCATTAATCACCGAGTGTTTTCCCAAGCAGTAGGGATGTTGGCTGGGGCAAATGGGAATCCCCTGCTGAGCTGCTGAGAAGTGAAATGGGGATGCAGTGACCCAGTGTGACAAAGTGCTTATGTATTTCTACCCAAACACTGGGAAAACAGCTGGAGAAAAGATGGTGCTGGACACAGAGCAGCACATGTCCTGTTCATGGTTCAACATCCCTTGGCGGCAGCTCTGAGGGGGCTTTTTGCCTTCACAGAATCCCGGAGTGGGTCAGGCTGGAAGGGAGCACAGAGGGTCACTGGTGCCACCTCCCTGCCCAGGCAGGGCCATCCCAGAGCACAGGGCACAGGATTGTGTGCAGAGGGCTCTGGAATATCCCCGCTGAGGGAGACTCCAGCCCCTCCCTGGGCAGCCTGTTCAGGGCCGGGCACTGCCCAGGGCAGAAGTTCTGCCTCCTGCGCAGGGGGAATTCCTGGCATCAGCCCCTGCCCGTTCCTCTGGTGCCACTGCTGGGCCCCGGAGCAGAGCTGGGCCCTGCTCGGAGCCTCCCTGCACA
>VWPU01000452.1:24205-40476 GCA_013398955.1 Callaeas wilsoni
ACACAGGGACGGGCTGAGGGCCCCTCTCGCCTGGGGCTCCTCTCCAGGCTGAGCAGCCCCAGCTCCCTCAGCCTTTCCTGGGCAGGGCGATGCTCCAGGCCCTCCTCATCCTCACAGCCTGTGCTGGCCCCGCTCCGGGAGCTCCCTGTCCCTGCTGTGCCGAGGGTCCAGAGCTGGACACAGCACCCCGGAGGTGCCTCCCAGGCTGGGATCTCTCCTTGACCTGCTGGGAATGCTCCCCCTGACCTGGGGAGAGTAAAACAGCTCTTGAACAAGTGGCTGCTGGTCCATGGGTGTCCATGGGCTTGCTGAGCTCTGGGCTGAATATCCTGCTGTCACTCGTGCTCTGAGGAACATCTTCTAGCCCTGGCGTGGTGTCACCTCCTCTGTCTGTAGCTCCCTGAGTTCCTCATGATGAATCCTGTCCCAGCCACGCACTGGCCTGGCAGGACTTGCTGTGCTGCCAGTCAGGCAGGCAGTGCTGAGCTGCTGGGACCTGCAGGGACCAGGTGCCAATGTTCTCTCCAACAGGCTGGAGCCATGCACAGAGCAGGAACGAGCCCTGCAGGTTAATAGGATGGTGTGGCACTGCGGGAACTGATGATGGAGCAGAACCTTGTCCTTCCTGTCCTTCCAGGAGGGTCACAGAGCAAAGGAAGCAGCTCACTGGCACTGCCAGGAGCTCACACTGTGCCTTTGGACATCACACACGACACTGCTGCAGATCTGGGATCTAACCTTGCCCTCACGCTTTTTCTGCTTCAAGGGGATTAGGATTTCCTGGAGAAGTAGGGTCAGGGCTCGCTGGGAGAGGTGGAGCAGACGCCTGGGTTTTTTCCTTTATTAAAAAAAGGTCAAGAAGAGAAATTGTTCCCTCTGCCTGTGCTAGGATATCACTCATTGGCAGTGCCTGGGTTTGGTGGCTGGATATTCCTTGCTGGCAGGTGCTAGGAATGGTTTATCCAGGGGAAGGCACGGCATATAAAACCATCTCCCATTGCTGTCTCCAGGTTTGCATTTTCACACTGCTCACAGGTAGTTCCTGTTACATTTCTGGGTGATGAAGAGACCAGTTTGGTATTTAAACATTCCCAGCTTTGCATCTGCTGCTATTTACTTGACTCTTTTTCTTTTTCCCAATGCTATTCTGTCTTCCAAGTTACCCTTGTCTTTGTGTGATTACAAACAGCATAAATACTTTGAGTTACATCCTCAGCAGGTTTTAGTGCTGATTATTATGTAACATATGATGGGAACAATTGTTTTTATGAAAAGACACATTTGATTTGCAGGGAGATGATTTATGTGGCTCCTGGGGGAGGGGAGCCATGTCTGATGTTTCTGAGCTGAGGGACTTTTAAAGGAGAATTTAAATGTAAAATCTGCAACAGATGTTAGAATCAGTAATCAATTTTGCCACTATAAATTTAGAAGAATTTGACTCTTCTGCAGAGTAAATGCTCTCACCAGCTGTGTGCTTGTTTTAATGGGATTGCTAATGAGACTTATGGTGAAAGCCTTTGGCAAAGCAGCCTGAGGAGTGTGACACAGGTATGATGTTAATAGGGAGCTATTGTCTCTGAAATCCATCTTGTCCTTTCAGTGTCCTCACAGCAATCCAAACCAGGCTTCAGCAGGGTGCTTGGCTGCTGAGGGAGTAAAATCTCATTTCTGTGTCTGTGCCAGTCCCTCCTGGTTTGCTTGCAGGCAAGGAAAGGGGAAATGTTCATAACACAGCTCCGATCAGAGGGACGTGTTATTCCCAGCCGCTGCTGTCCTGTGTGTCTTGGGAAGGCAGGGGCTGAGGCTAGGGAAGGGAAGGTGCTGTGGCCACTCAGCGAGCCCGAGGCACAGGTCGGGGTGAAATCCGTGTTCTCCGTCCATGATCCCAGGTAAAGCCCCTCCTCTCGCTCCTGCCTGGGGCTATTTGCTCCTGGCTGTGGCTGCAGAGGGTGCCCGGTGCCACCCGGGCGTTGGGGTGGGCACCCCTGCCCCCTCCCGTGGCCTTGGGAAATGGGAGTAACAGGGCCCTCCTCTTCCTCCTCTTGCAGCTGCACTCATCCCTTCCCTCCTCAGCCAGCGAACATTAGCCAGCTTGCCCAGCTTTTCTGCTGCTGAACGTTTAGGGAGCATTTGCAATTCTTACCCTCCGTCAAACAGGATCTCTCCTTTGCCTTGAGCACTTCTAGAAGCTGCCTGAGAGATGCCAGCCTTGGCTTTTAGGGAGCTGGGTTCAAACCAGTCTCTGTTCCCCCTTCCTGGTTATTTATTACCCAACCACCAGCCAAGGGCTGTTCCCTTCCCTGGGCTTGGCTCTGGGAGCCAGAACTCCCAGCTCCCCCAGCAGCCTCCATGGCCTTGGGGAAATTTGGTGACATTTTCATTCTCTGCTTGTGAACTAGAGCAGTTTTCATGTAGAGCCCCTTGAGGAGGCAGAGCCTGTGTGTGTTTTTATGGGAACTCTCCAGAAGGAAAGACCAACACTAAAATTCTGCTTGTGGAAACAAGGGAAACTTGGGGCTGCCCTTTGCTTTAAAACAAGGTTTTATTTCAGCCCATAAAGCTGAGCTAATGAGTCTGCATGGCACAGATTGGGCCTGTGCAGGGCAGTGCACAATACTCCAGTTGCTACATGCCTTAACTCTGGATTTCTCTCCTCACTGACCAATTACCAACGGCTCTCGCACGAGGAGTCGGGTGAGAAGCATTTATTGGGTTCATTGAATCCACTCCTTTGGATCCTTTGGATCCTTGCATTTGACATTTCAGGAAAGACAAGCTGACAAAGCATCTGCAGGAGTGATGTGTTTGCTCATCTCGAGTGGGGAGTGCATAACTGAGACAGAAGCACTGCAAGCAAGGAGAGGGATTTTCTGGGAATATGGTGATGGTGAGAACATACTCCTGAGTTTGGGAAAGACAAAATCAGGAAGACATTGCTTTGGAGGGAGGGAGAAATCCTTTCATGATGGGCTGTGTGCAGGAGTGCTTGGATGGCAAGGCTGGAATGCTGGATCCAAGCTTGCACTGACACATGGACACGTGGACACGTGGATGGGGTGCCCGGGGATGTTCAGTGCCACATCTCTGGTGGTCTGGGCTTGGGGAGGTTCTCCTGCCCCAGGGTGAGACCCATGTGCTTGGCTCCAAGGGGAGTGGACCTGATTTAGCTGGTTTGGGCCCTTAGGGCAGGATCCTGCAGCAGGAATGTGACAGCAGAGCTCAGGGAATGGTTGTGCCTTCAGTGCTCGCTCGCTGCTTCTCCCTCAGCGCCCGGTTCAGCTTCTTTGGGTCACAGAGACCCCAAACTTCCTTTGTCAGGGTGACTTTGGGCAATAAACAGGCTCACGCCAAGGAGTGCTGCTTCCCTTGTTCCATGGGGATGTGGGTGCCTTGGCCCTGCTCCTGTCCACCCTCACAAGTCCATGGGGAACTAGGGCTGGGAGCTGGGTGTTGGTGGCTCTGGCCACGTGCTGGTGGCTGGAAGTGCTAGCCACCTCTCAGACCATGTGGCCCATCCGTGGTTTCCATGGCTGCTCCAGTGACCCCTGTGGAGGATGTTGACTTGCAGGTTGTGCACTTGGGAGCCAAGTCCTGTGTGTTCTCCTTGGATAAAGCTGCTGTTGGATTTGGCAGTGGGAGAGGTGCAGGAACTGCAGCACAAGGATTCGGAGTCCCCTCTGAAGCTGCAAAGCTGCTGGGGCATCTTTCACTGAATTCCCAGAAATTCATGTAATTCTGATTATAATGTGGTAATTCATAGAATTCACCAGGGAAGATGTGGACCTGTTGGAGCAAGTCCAGAGGAGGTCATGGAGATGCTCCAAGGGCTGGAGCCAGGCTGGGAGACTGGGGGTGTTCACCTGGAGAAGGGAAGGCTCCAGGGAGACCTCAGAGCCACTTCCAGAGTCTAAAGGGGGCTTTTAAAAGGAGGGAGAGGGACTTTTACACAGGCAGAGAATGACAGGACAAGGGGGACAAAATCTGTTTGGTGCAAGAACCAAATGAGATGCAGTGCAAACGACCTCTGTAAGTGCTTAGTGCTAAACCCAGCAGGTCTGGAGTGTTTGGGGGTGATGAGCCCTGCAACTGGAGAGTTGATGATCCATAATAAATACAAATAATAGAAAAGAACTGTTTACAGAGCTGTACAAGTGAGTGTGTGTTTGCGTCATTGCTTTTATGTCCTTCTGGCTCGGGGTTGGATTTGCTTAACAATCCTGGGGAGCTGGATCTCCCTCTGGGCGCTCTGAGTCCAGCTGGCTGTGGAAGCAGCAGGATCTGAAGGCATTTCATGGACACTGCATCTCCAAAGGAATGCTTTAATTTGAGGTGTTGGAATTTCAGGTATCCCCTGGGCAGGCTCCTCAGGTGGGGCACACCTTGCACTGTGAATCCACAGACACTCAGGACTTGAGTAAATCCTTTGCTGGGAGTTTTTTTCATTCCCATGCTCTGCTCTAGCACCTGCAGGAGTTCTCTCAGCCCCAGCTCAAGCTCACCTATTCACCAGAATGGGCACTTAAAATGTTTAAAGCCCATAATGGTTGTTCTTTTAGAGCCCAACTCTTGAATTAGGGCTTTACAAGAGCGCTGGGCTTGCAAGGATTGCTTAATCAATAAGAGAAATTTATGTCAGACTCCTTGTTTACATTGCTCCTTGTGAAGTGAACTGGGCAGGATTTTCAGCAATCCTGGTGGGGCTTTCAGATCTATTTTTAGATGATTTGGACAAAACCCAGAAGAAAAATATAAATTATTTGCTTCGCAGCCTGCAAGAGTGTTTTTAAACGAGGCAATTATGTTTTTATGGAAGCTTAATCTCCGCTTTCATCACTGGAAGTTGCGTTGCTGGTTTGTTATTTCCCAGGATAACGAGTGTCACTATTCCCATAAATACAGTCACCCCTTCCCAGGCTGTGGCTGAGCTCCTGTGCTGAGCCACCCTCACAGGACCAATGCCTTCCCAATATCCCATCCATCCCTGCCCTCTGGCAGTGGGAAGCCATTCCCCCTCTCCTGGCACTCCAGGCCCTTGTCCAAAGTCCCTCTCCATCCTTCCTGTGGAATCCTTCAGGTGATGGGAGGCGACAAATGGGTTGCCCCAAGACTAACCCTCCTCCAGGCTGATCCTGCAGTTACTCCCTCAAACCTTCAGTATTACAGGGTTATTTAAAATACAGTTTATCCTCCTTTCCTGTATCCTCCACTGCTGAGCAAAACACAGCGATTTTGAGGAATAGTCTTTCAGAGCCCTGGGAAATCTCAGTGGGAGGTTGTTTTCCTGGCTGAGATTTCCAACTACAGAGATCTATGAGGAAGCATCCAAGTCTTTGGCTGGGGGTATAAATAACTGGGATGGCTTAAAACTCCTGAGCACCTGGCAGTGCCGTGAGGCAGGCTGGGCTCCAGCCCTGGATCCGGAGTGACTCTGGGAATGTTCAGTTCATGCCTTAGCCACAGCCTTCGGCTGAAGTGGAGCTGGGTTTGAGCTGCTCTTTTTAAGCTGCTTTTCTCCCTCATTTCCTTTTTGCCCATGCAAATGCCACTCTCAGGCTTTTTCTTGAAGTTCCCCATTCTGTTTGTTAAGACACTGATGTGTTGTTGTTTGAGGCCAACTTCTTCTTGCCACACGATCACTGAGGTTGGAAAAGCCTCCAGGGTACCGAGTCCAGCCATTCCCCCAGCACTGCCCAGGCCACCACTGACCCCTGTCCCCACATCCACACGTGTTTTGAACACCTCCAGGAATGGGGATTCCACCCCCACCCTGGGCAGCCCCGTCCAAGGCCTGACCACCCTTTCCATGGATAAATTCCTGCTGATGTCCACCCTGAGCCTCCCCTGGCCCAGCCTGAGGCNTGAGGCCATTTCCTCCTGTCCCTGTTCCCTGGGAGCAGAGCCCGACCCCCCCGGCTGCCCCCTCCTGTCAGGGAGTTGTGCAGAGCCACAAGGTCCCCCCTGAGCCTCCTTTTCTCCAGGCTGAGCCCCTTCCCAGCTCCCTCAGCTGCTCCTGGGGCTCCAGCCCCTTCCCAGCTCCCTCAGCTGCTCCTGGGGCTCCAGCCCCTTCCCAGCTCCGTTCCCTTCCCTGGACATGCTCCAGCCCTTTCTTTGGAACTCTCCTCCTTGTCTGTAGTGCATTTTTAATATCGTCCTTCTCCTGCCTTCCCTGCAGTGCTGGGGTCTGATTGTGCCCTGAGGTGACAGGTTTGTCACTGTGAGGTGACAGCTTTGCCACAGTGCCTCTCCAAGACCACCAAGGCCTCCCTCATCTTGGCCAAGCAGCCAAGCCTGAGACACCAGGTCATGGAGCGTCAGGATGTGACTGTGGAGCTGTCTCTGGGACATTTTGGGGAATGTGAAAGCACAGGAGGCTGTGGGAAGTCCCAGATTTTGCCTTCAGCTCTTCCCCCTCTGAAGCCTCTTCTTTCCCACACCTGAGCACGCATCGAACAGCCCGGTGGATGTGGCACTTGGGGACACAGTCAGCGGTGGCCTTGGCAGTGCTGGGGGGAGGGCTGGACTCGACCTTGGAGGGTTTCCCCCCAACCCCTCCTCCGTGTTCCCCATCCCGTGCCCCGGCACGCAGGGCCTGGCCCGGGGCAGTAGAGGAGGAACCGTTCCCATGGTGAGAGGGAAGGAGCCGGGGATTGTGCGGAGTCCTCCGAGGGAAGGGAGGGATGGGCTGGAGCCAAGGTCAGGGCTGGCTGAGCTCCTGTTGAGGGCAGAGCAACAGCTGCAGCAGGACAAGGCCCTGTCCCTCGGGATGTGCCCGGCAGGTTCCTGCTGCTGCAGCAGCTGCTGCTCCGACCACCGGTACGGAAACGGGCCTGATGCCACCTGGGAGCTTGCACAGGAGCCCTCCCTTCCCTGTCAAGCTGCTGCTTTGAGCCTTGTGAAAGTCACGGGGACTCGGGCAGGAACTTGCTGGAGCTCTTCTGCTGCTGGAAGGGGCTTTTGTCCCCACTCCCCGCTCAGGCTGGAGCCCGGCTGTGCTGTCCCTGTGGCACGGGGCTGGGCCGGAGCAGCCTCAGGCGCCTGCTGATGCTTTTCCTGCCTGTTTGGAGTTAAACATCCACTTTTTCCCGGGAAAAGAAGCATCAGCAGCCTGTTAAACAGCAAGCTTGAAGTGGGTTTTGCTGCTGATTTGATAGGATCTGTTGTTGTGCTGTTCTATTTTAAGTCCCTTTGCATCGGGCTTCTTTTTCCCTGGGTATAAATTTTACATGATTCCTTGAAACTGCACTGGAAATATGGAAAAGAAAGAAATAATCACTGGAATGTTGTTGATGCTGATTTCCAAGGGTAAGTGTGTTAAAATTGAGTCTATGGAAAATGGATAAGGAACAGTCATGGTTCTGGATTTACTTAAGAACAGCATTTTCAGCTCTCAAAACAAAGCTGTTGCTGTACTTTGTTTTATTGCTAGAGATTTTTCAATAATCTGATTAATTTCTGCTGAAGTGTGAAGCAATAAAGTAGATTACAAGCAAGTGCAGGAAGAGTGAGTGTGGAGGGGAGTGAAATTTGGTGGTTTTTTCTCCTTGGTTTCCAGTCCTGATCCCTCATTCCTGTGCTTCACACATCAGCAGGGCTGTGCAGAGGCTGAGGGGCTTTTCTGGTGTAAAATTCCAGCTTGGGAATTAGTGCTGATGTGTTCATCTCACTGCAGGATTTTCTTGTTCTTTCCAGGCAGGATTTCAGAACTGGGATAGCCAAAGGGTTTGGTGGGACACCAGGGCAGTGGTGTTGAGTGATAAAAAAACCTGATGCAGACCAGAAGTCCAACTTTGCTGTTTTCCTAATTATTATTCAGGAAAGTTTTCATCTTATTTCAAGGCCTTGGAAGAACAAGGAGTTTCATATGGAGATCAGGCTTGGCTCCTCACAGTAATTATACAGAGAGAGAGGGAGACAATTTTGGTTCTTGCACATTTATATTAAAGCTGGAAGAATTAAAAACTGCTTTAAAGGGACTGCCCTGGGCTCCAGGTTCAAGACAAGATGCGGGACCAGTCCTCATCATGTGGACATCACCTTGTAATTGTATTTTTCCTGAGTCGCTAATTAGTTTTTTGCCTGATTCCCTCACAAGGAGCATGAATGGCTTTTGCATAGAAAAGTAGTGCCAGATTTGTGTTTTGGTTTGGGATTTGTGTTTGTTTTTTTAGTAAGTTTGGGGTTATTTTTTAGAAACAACCCAGTTTCTTTGGCATTAACACTCAAATCACGGAATCATGGAATGGGTTGGGTTGGAAGGACTTTAAAGACCATCCCTTTCCACCTCGCAGCCATGGGCAGAGGTGCCCCCCACTTCATCTGCTTTGAGGGAAGTTTTTCAATCTCAGCCAAGAAAAACTGAGCACTTAAAGAAATACTTTTGTGCTTAGACATACCTGAAAACACAAATCTTGGGTCATTTCTGAGCTCTACTTTCAATACCCATATTTGATGTTTTTGTTATACCCACATAACAGCAAATTATTTTCTGATGGTTTTATGCAAATCCAAAGAAAACCTCACTTTTGGAAGTGTAGTGTGACCAAAAACTCAAGACTGACTCTCACAATTAGAAATGTCTCAATTCCATTTAAGCTCAGAGTTTACAGTAACGTTTGGGTCACTGCAGGCAGAAAAACACAGGGCCCAGTCATCCATCTCCAGGTTTTGAACCTTCAGAAACTCCAGAATCATGGAAAATCCACATCCCCAAGTACTTGAGAATCAGTAATTTGGTTTTGCTTTTCCCACACCCAGACAGGAGGCAAAGAAGGTCCTTAATATGAGGTTAAATGTTGTGCAGGGTCCAACAAGAGGGTGACGGGGGTGGCTTTGTCCCCATCCTGGGGAACAGCTGGAGGATCCTGGGTGAAGGCCAGGGCTCTGGAGCTGAGCCTCAGGTGGAGCCTGGGGTTGAGCACTCACTTCTCAAGCACTGAAACCCCTGCTCTGAGCTTTGCTCGGGTTTCACAGCAGAGTTAATGTGTTAATTAGCCTATGCTAATGAGCACCTTTTTAGCACTGGAGACAAAGGCTGCACTTGCTCTCACCTGGGTATTAATAGCAGCTGCTGGAACAATGTTCAGTGTTTTTAGTGGGTTCCTATGCAGCAGAGCCTGTTCAGGGTTTGCTTTAATGATCTTTAGCCTGAAGAAAGGAAGCTGGGAACTTCTGTGCTGAGTTCAGCTGGGAGGGGAAAAATTCCACCTGCGCTGTGCAAATGTGCTCAGCTGAGCCCTCCCGGCCCCGTGACTGCCACGGAAGGGTGGCACCTGGCAGGGATGGATGGGCCCAGTGCACTGAGGTGCTCGCGTGGAGAGGGGCTGCCAGAAGAGCGGATTCATCTGCATCCTTCCAAAGACACTGAGTCTTCCCTGATGATGCTCTGGGGTGCAATGGGTCCTACAGAGAGTCCAGAGGAGGACATGGAGCTGCTCTCGGGCTGGAGCACCTCGGGAGCCAGGCTGGGAGAGCTGCGGTGCTCACCTGGAGAGGAGAAGGCTCCAGGGAGGCCTCAGAGCCCTTTCCAGTGCCAAACGGGGCTCCAGGAGAGCCTGAGAGGGACTCGGGACAAGGGATGGAGGGACAGGACACAGGGAATGGCTTCCCACTGCCAGGGGGCAGGGTTAGATGGGATATTGGGAAGGAATTGTTCCCTGGACCGGTGGGGTGGCCCTGGCACAGGGTGCCCAGAGCAGCTGTGGCGGCCCCTGGATCCCTGGCAGTGCCCAAGGCCAGGTTGGACAGGGCTTGGAGCAGCCTGGGATAGTGGAAGGTGTCCCTGCCATGGCAGGGGTGGAATGAGATGCACTTTAATATCCCCCCAGCCCAAACCATTCCAGGATTCTGTGATCTGCAGAGCTCCTGGGAGCCTGGGGGCTCAGCAGAGCTGGATTTGGGAGAGGCAGGAGTGATCTCCAGTCGTTTTAGAGGGACTCTGTCTCTGGGCTGAACTGGAAAGCTTTGGAAAGCTGTGGAATCTGGGGGGTGTTGGGATCTGAGATTTCCTTGGGCTGTGTTTTGGATCTTTCCTCCCTTCTGAGGTTTCTGCATAAAACAGCTCCCTGTCGACAGTGGGGGAAGGATTTTGGCTGCAGGGGCTTTTTTTCCCGATCCGCATCCCTGTGACAAGTCATTTCGAAGTGTGAAAATTGCTTCGATATCTTTATTTAGCACTGAGTCGCTCAGGAAGCCGTTGCATAACCCGGGCAGGGGAACGGGCTCAGCCTGGGGGCAGCTCCGGGGCTGCTCCTGCCAGGAACGCCGCGCTCGGGCTGCACTCACCTCCCGCTTTTGGGCTGCTTCGTACCACGATCAGAGCGGTCCCTGCCAGCTCAGAAGCTCTGAGAACGTGTCACGAAGGGACTTTTAAAGTGGAGCCTTTCCTTGAAGAGAGGAAGAAAATCCTGATGAAAGGAGCTGCCTTTGAAGTGGTTCCTGCTCCTCATCCAGTGCTGGCAAAGGGGTGTGAAGTTGTGTGAAACAAAGGGCAGGTTCTGTTTAGAGTTTGCACCATCATTTCCTCCCCCCAAGAGCGGTTTTTCCATCCAGCTGTGCATGTTTTCTGTTGAGAATGTTGAGATTCATCAGCTGCAAAAATAGGGATTTCTATGGAGGAGTCTGTGGATGAAATGGCAATAAAATAATTTGATTTGTAAGTGTTCAGGACACCTGAACCTAAGCCAGCAGCTGAAACAAAAATCTGATTGTAATTCTGGTTACTTCCAAATAGGGAGGCATTTTTACTCTGCCTGAACAAAAGAGAAAGTTCAAGTGACAGGATCCAAGGTGAGGGCCTTGGAGATGCTTCTCCTGCTCCTCTTGGAGAAGGGAGATGCTTCTCCTGCTCCTCTTGGAGAAGGGAGCTTCTCCCCTGCCCCAGCCAAGCCCGTGTCCCTCCAGCATCCTGCTCTTCGCAGGTGATGTGTTCCCCCTTCCCTCTTCCTCCTGGGATCAGACCTGGGCTGTTTCATGAAGAATAATTACATTTGATCTAGGAAAAGATGAATGTTGAGGAGGAGGGAATTAAAAAGAAATGATGAAAAAGAAGCAGCCCCAGTCCCTCGTGGTTACTGGAGTGGGAAGGGAGCACTTTGTCCAAGTGGCACCGAGTCCTCTTTCGAGGTGTCCTGGGCACGGGCTGGGGCTGAGGCTTGGCCAGAGCTGTGCCTTTGAGGCTGGGCCAGCAGCACAGGTCCCTTGGTACATGTGACAGGCCGAGGAGGACGTTAGGATGCTTTCCAGGGATAATGTCACTGCCTTGGGAACAGGCTCGGTGTCAGCGCTGCCCCTGCGCGCTGGGCTGGGCACCGGGCAGCTGTCCCGTGGGAGCTCGTCCCATCGCTCTCCAGGCTGGCCCAGGGAGCTCCCCAGTGCCTGGAGCTGCTGGAGAGGGGCAGGGCTGCAGCCTGGGGACTCCTCTGGGGGTTCAGCTGAGCCTTTGGAGGGAAGGAGCGGTGTCCATGTCGGGTTGATCCCAATCCTGACTCTGAGCTCTGGCCGTGGGGCGCTGCTGGTATGGGACTGGGGCATGAGACACCCTGAGACAGAAGGTTTGGTCTTTTTCATGGCATCAGAGAATGTCGTGAGCTGGAAGGACCCACAGGGATCCAGCCCAGCCCCTGGCCCTGCACAGACACCCCAACAACCCCATCTGTATCCCTGGCAGCGCTGCCCAAACGCTCCTGGAGCTCTGGCAGCCTGGGCCTGTACCCATTCCTGGGTGTGCTGAGACCAGGATCTCAGATCCACCCAATGGAAGGATTCTTTATCCTCAGCATCCTCCCCTAACCCTGGTCAGTCTGTGTTTCCATGGTGCCCTGGCCTGGCACTGAAGGGCTGCAGTGCTCCTTGGGGTAGCCTGGAAGGATTTGAGCAGGAATTGCCCAAAGGGAAAATACTGGGGTTCCCCTGGCTTGTTCTGCCCTCCTTTGCCCTCAGGAGTTTCGGGAACAGGAGGCTGAGCTGGACCCACCCCACTGACTTGCGTTTTTGGGACCCCCGGGGCTGCCCCTTCCTGCCAGGCTGGGTCTGTGCACAAAGAGATAGAACAGACCCACACCCTTCACTGCCACCCATCTGAAGGGTTGTTCTCACACTAACTCCTCTTTCTCTCATGTTCTCCTCATGACTGGAGTGGAGTAACAGCTCTTTTCCTGGAAACACGGCGTGTGGAGCATCCCAGGCTGCTTTTATATCCTGATGCTTTAGATTGTTAAATTCTCATGGCTTAAGCTCTTTATTTCTTGTTTTGCTGTGCTTATGAGAGGATCTCCTGGGGCCCTATTGTACAACAAATACAAATAATCCATGAATAAAACAGGCTGGCTGTTTGTACTCCTGGCAGTCTGCAAGGATTGCTCCCAGATAACGTTTTGGGATATTACTCATTTTGATCTGTGCCTTCTACCAGCGTTTCTGTGCTCAACAACACTGCAGAGCTGTTGCCCTCTGGAAAGAGGCTTCTCCAGATTAATTTCTGATCTTTCTACCTGTTCACTGTCTGCCTTTGGCAGAGTTTCAGGTTCCTTCCCTGCTTTCCCTGCCCAGCTGTGGTGAGTTCATGCAGTTTTTGGGATAGTTCAGGTGTGGGAGTGGTAGACACACAGAAGCTGCAGTTATTCCTTGTCAGTGCTGCCCCGGGGGGGAGAAGCCCTTTAAATTCACTCGTAGCACATTTAGTTTTAGGAAGTCCTTGACCTGAAACTTCTAAATGAGCTGAGATGTGAATAGGAGAGTAGTAAAATGAGATTTAAATGGGAGAAAGCCCCACTTCCCTGCCTGGGAGGATGTGCTGCCCTTGCCGGGGCTGCTGTGAAACAGCACCAGATATGTTAAATACAGACTGGTATTTACTGGTGCCTTGAAGCTGCTGCACTTGTTCCCCACTGGGAGCTGCCCTTTGGGGAGCCAGTTCTCATTAATGGGTATCTGATCATTGCACAGGACTGACAGTGTGTGCACTGCAGATTTTCCTCCTTAGATCTTTTCCCTCTGCTTTCTTCTTCCCGTTATGTGCAAACGCCGTGTTTTTATTTCTGTATTAGTTCCTCACTGTTCTTCTCTCTTCAGTAATTAACAATTGATTTCTTACTTGTCTCTTGACCTTTCTTTTGCCAATCCATTCAAATCACAGGAATTTCTTGTTCTTTAAGTATCTGCTTAAATGCCACGCGTAGAGGTCAGCTGGTTTAGTTCTTGACACACGGGGAAGAAGATGCTCCTGGTGTTTATTTGTTTCTCCTCTAGCTATTTCTTAGTAAATAACCTGGAATGATTCCATAGCAAATTGGTGTAGAAATGACTTTCCCCCCTGTGGAACACACAGAGATGGGTGTAAGATGAGTGAAACCTTGATTTTTATGTGGAGGGCAGAATTCACTGATGTGGCACTTGGAGCCTCTGAAGGACTAAAATGTTGCTTCTCTGGGCACGCTGTGGCAGGGCCTCCCCTCCCTCACAGGGAGGAATCCTGTGGTCCTGTCCCTCTATGTCCTTGTCCAAAGTCTCTCTCCAGCTTTCCTGTCAGCTCCTTCAGGCTCTGCAAGGCCACTGTGAGGTCACCCCAAAGCTTCTCCTCTCCAGGCTGAACAACCCCNTGTGAGGTCACCCCAAAGCTTCTCCTCTCCAGGCTGAACAACCCCAGCTGTCCCAGCCTTTCCTCCCAGCAGAGCTGCTCCATCCCTCTGCTCATCCTGGAGCCTCCTCTGGGCTCTCTCCAGCAGCTCCAGCTCCTCCCTGGATGGGGCAGCTCTGCAGGTGGGGTCTCACCTGGGCACAGGGGCAGAATCCCAATCCCTTTCCTGCCCCTGCTGAGGATCAGTATTTACATTTTACAGTCCAGAGTGTGCAGGGAAAGCAAAGGAGTTAATCCAAACTGCAGATTTGCCGGAAAATTGCTCTACAAATAAAAATAAATTCCAAAAATAAGTGAAATAAAACATCAGTGGAAGATGAAGGGGAGGGGAAGGATGGAAACAAGCGGATGTGAGGAGTGAGGAGTGGATTTGTTCCATGGCCAAGTGCTTCTGTTGAGAGGCCTTTTGTCACCAGTGGCTCCTTTGGAGAGCAGCCCTTAGAGGGCAAATCGGAGTAACTCCAAGCAGAGAAGTTTTGGGAGTGCTGCCTGCCACCTTCCTGGGAGGAAGCTGGATCTGGGAATCTTCTCCACAACTCCCTGACAGGAGGGGGCAGCCGGGGGGATCGGGCTCTGCTCCCAGGAAACAGGGACAGGAGGAGAGGGAACGGCCTCAGGCTGGGCCAGGGGAGCTCAGGTTGGACACCGGGGAAATTTCTCACTAAAAGGTTGTCAAACACGGGAACAGGCTGTGCAGGGAGGTGGTGGAGGGGTTTAACAGCCCTGTGGATGTGGCACCTGGGGACATGGCTCAGGGGTGACCTTGGCAGTGCTGGGTCAAGGTTGGACTCGATGATCTTGAGGGCTTTTCCAACATAAATCATTCCATGTTGCTGTGAAGGTCCCCAGTGCTGGGTGATCCAGCTGGAGGCACTGAAATTCCTGTAACTAATGGGGAGGGTTTGTGCCTGGGGAAGCAAATCCCAGAGAGACATTTCCAGTTTATTTTGCCATGAAGTTAATCTCCTGTGGAAACAAAGTGCCTGGGATATGAGGTCTGGCAGAGGGAGGATTTGTGGTGCACGAGGTGGCTCAGCCCAGGTGCTGAGGAGCAGATTTCTTGAAGGAACAGGTCTGGGTCTGGTTTGGTTCAATCTTTGAGTTCTTGGAAAAAAAGAATGATATAATTTCTTTTTCCTGTTTGAATCTGTGTACAGGGCTGGAACACCTTCCCTGGGTCAGAATGGGATGTCAGTGGGATTTTTCCTTTTTTCCTGGGTCACAATGGGATGTTAATGGGATTTTTCCTTTATTGCAGCAACAACGCACTGTTTATAGGCTGACCCTGGTGAAAGCTTGGAACGTGGATGAACTCAAAGCTTATGCTGACCTGATATCCCTTGGGAAACCAGACTTCATTGAGGTCAAGGTGAGCTGCATGGAGCTGTTCCAGTTTTTCTAGCAGTATTTTCCATTGTTTTCTGCCCATTTCCCCCCTCCCTTTAGTCTAAACTTTCTCAGTAAGTAAAATTCTTCTAAAGTGATGCATAAGAAACTCCTCTCTTGCTTTTAATATTAGTGAATAATAATTAATTAACATTCAGGTAATGTTTTCTAGTGCCTTATGTGTGCCTTTGGAGCAGGTTTCCATGTGCCAAAAGCTAAACTTTGTACCAGTCTCGATTTCTGCCCAACAGAATTATCACACTCTGGCCTTTTTTTGTATTTCTGTGAAAACAAAGATAAATAGATATTCCTTCTTTATATCAACTGACAGTTGAAACAAAATATTCCAGGTCAAGCTGGTGGTTTGGGGTAGGATTCTTCCCATCCTGGTCTCGAATTTTGCCAGGTGAAAGGCTCAGTGATGTGTTTGTGTTTGGCTGTATTTGAGGGCTGCCAAGCAGGAGATGTGAGATACAGCAGGGCAGGAGGGGCTTTATCGTGGGCTTAATCAATTTAGTAAATAGAGAATGTAAAAAAAGTTACAAACTTGTAAAAAAGGCGCCTTCCCAAGTGCTCTGAGCATTTTCACCCAGCAGCTGCTGCAGAGCAGCACGGCTCCCTCAGCTCTGTGTTTCTGCAGCTCTGTTACTCCTGGACTTTCCTTTTCCTTTTCTCTTTCTTTCTTTTAATTTTTTTAACTTTTTTTTAACCTTTTTGTTTGTTTGTTTTTTCAACCTTTTTTTACTGCTGCTATGAAGAAAAAGCCCAGATTTTTGTGAAGGTTTGAAACCTTCTCTCAGCACGGAGAGTTTTTCTCTCCAGGTGTGCTGCTGAAGTTGGGAGCTTCATCCCAGATCGAGTTTGGAATTTGGTTTGGGGAAAACCCCTCGATTTTCCACCTCCCTGGGTGTGTCCCTGGCTGTGCAGGATCCTCCCAGGGAGGGGAAGGCAGGGATGGAGCAGAGGCTGTGGGGCTGGTGCTGCTGAGGCTGCTCTGCCCAGGGCGTCAGTGTTAATTAGTGAGATGAGGCAGGTGGCAGTTGATGTTTCAGCACGGATTCTCCTGGGAACTCTCCAGGGCAAACATCTGTCTCCTGCAAGGCACGGGGCTGCTCTTCCCTCTGCCTCACAGTCCTGCTTCCCCGGAGCTCTGTCCTGGAAAAATCCTGCCTTGCTCTGCCAAGGAAATAGGTGAGTGGTCATAGATGTACTCCTGGCGCTCTTCCAGCTGGGACAGGGCTTTATCTGG
>VWPU01000455.1:0-11908 GCA_013398955.1 Callaeas wilsoni
CTCTCCATCTTTGTTGTAGGTTCCCTTCCGCTACTGGAAAGCAAAAATTAGGGGCAAAAGTCTCCCTTAAATAATCTTGAAATACATGGAATTATCTTTTGAAGGTTTCTATCTTTACCCAGAACTCCCGCACTTGGATTAATTACAAATTAAAGATGTTCTTTAAGCTTAAGAGGTGTGAGTTAAGTGAGATGAACCCAGAGAGTATTTATGGTTTATCTTTCGGGGTTTTTAGTGCAATAAGGTGTCAGAGGCAGTCCAGAGCCTGAAGAATTAAAACCCTGATCTAATTTAAAGAACAGCATGGGGACCATGTGTGGTTTTTTCCACACTTACTCTGAGTTTGAGGTTTGCTGTGCCCAAGGGTGCCACAACAAATGTGAGCAGAGTGAAAAGGGCCCATAAAAGACGAATTCAGGCTGCTGTGGCACAAATCTAAATGTCAGGAATCAGGCATTATGGACGTCAGGAAAAACCGGGATGAGTCAATCCCCGAGGTGAAAGAATTCAGCCAGATTAATCAATGGAGTCCACAGAGACTGGAATGCTCAGATTATTCCTATAACATAAACCCAGACATAAAAATATGCAGGAACATTTATTGTGACTCAAAGAAAAGGTTAAAAGTGAGCCATAAGGAAATTATGACATTGTCTCTATTGCCAAACCCGGAAATTTTATTGCGAGTCTTAAACTTCGCAGTATCTGGATTTCAAAGCTTTATATCTTGGTGCTTCTATGGAACTTGTGATCTTTCCTGGATAATTTTGTAAAGAAAAAAGCAAAGGCCAATGTTTCACAAAAACAATGACCCAAAAAAAAAAATGTGTAACCACGTTGCTAAACAAAAAATAAATGTCAGCATCCTGGAGGAAATTCTGATATTTCAAAATGGACTTTCATGTTGAAATAAGTCAATACCAAAATTGGTCTGGAGACCTCTCACAGAATATGAAGGCTTGGTGGCAAAAATTGTCTTTCAGAATGGAAAATGTTTAATTTAGAGGCAATTTTATACACAGGTGGGACTTACACTCATCAGAAACAGCGGCTTGGAGCTGCTCTTGTAGGAGATATTCCCGTTAGGTGTTGGTTTCCTTAATTCTCCTAATATGTCCATTGCATGGTTCTGAATGTCTTCCAAACGATCCTGAGGCTCAGCAGTTTGTGGGACAGGCTGGTGCCACCAGAGGTGCAGTCCCACAGCTCTACCCCTGGTAGGCGGCCCTGCTCCAGTGGATTCCAGGGAAAACAACTCCCATGTCACAACTGTAGAATTCCAGAACGTTTTGGGTTGGGAGGGACTTTAAAGCCCATCTTGTTCCACCCTCTCCCACGGGCAGGGACGCCTTCCACTATCCCAGGGTGATCCAAGCCCCGTCCAGCCTGGCCTTGGACACTTCCAGGGATCCAGGGGCAGCCACAGCTTCTCTGGGCACCCTGTGCCAGGGCCTCCCCACCCTCCCAGCCAGGAATTCCTTCCCAATATCCCATCTTACCCTGTCCTCTGGCAGTGGGAAGCCATTCCCTGTGTCCTGTCCCTCCATCCCTTATCCAAAGTCCCTCTCCAGCGCTCCTGGAGCCCCTTTAGGCCCTGGAAGGGGCTCTGAGCTCTTCCTGGAGCCTTCTCCTCTCCAGGTGAACATTCCCAGCTCTCCCAGCCTGGCTGCAGAGCAGAGGGGCTCCAGTCCTTGGAGCAGCTCCGTGGCCTACTCTGGACTCACTCCAAGGGTTCCACGTCCTTCTGATGTTGGACTCCAGATCTGAAGATGCCGCTCCAGGTGGGATCTCACGAGGGAGGAGTAGAGGGGGACATTCACCTCCACAAGCAGAGGTGATGTCCCAGAAAGGCAAAGCAACATCAGCAGTACTGCAGCAACATTAAGACCAAATATAAAAGAAAATTGGCCATTTTGTCCTGGAAATCTGAGGGTTCCTCATGGATTTCAAGGCATACAGGACCATCACTAGCTATGGGGATTGAGGAAACTTCTTTCTCCTGCCTGTAGATGGGGAAAATATATCAACATTGTGAGGTAAAACACTCTTGTTTGGGCAATCCAGTACTAGGGAACATTCCAGAAGGAATCCTAGGCTAGGACCTGACACCTACAACCACCACTGAATTTTCAGACAATCCATCTGTTTCAGCACGGATCCAATGTAGGCGTTTCCATTTTTACCCAGGATAAACCTCACTCTGAATCCCGGTGATGGTTGCAAGTGGGAGATCTGAGTCACTTCTTGGCTCGCTCCACTCTGAGGTCAGAAACAAAAGCAGAGCTGCCCTCGGAGAAGGTAATCTCTGATATATTGGGATAAAATCTATCCCCATTATTCTTAGCTCGTGGGCTTTGAGAGTTCAAGTTAAGTCCTTCAGCCTTTAGGATTTCAGGGAAAACAGGGGCTGAGAGCTCAGTTGCTCTAGACTTTCTCTACAGTGGGTTTAATGAGCTGAGTTAACTTAGAGAGAGGACAACAGGGAACGGCTTCAAAGTGAAAGAGAGTGGATTTAGAGTGGATTTAGATGGGATATTGGGAAGGAATTGTTCCCTGGAAGGGTGGGGACGCCCTGGCAGGGGGAGGCCCTGGCACAGGGTGCCCAGAGAAGCTGTGGCTGCCCCTGGATCCCTGGAAGTGTCCAAGGCCAGGTTGGACGGGGCTTGGAGCAACCTGGGATAGTGGAAGGTGTCCCTGCCCATGGCAGGGGGTGGAACTGGATGATCTTTAAGGTCCCTTCCAAGCCAAACCATTCCAGGATTCCTTTTCATGAACTTCCCCATGACGAGCACCCTGTTCCCTCCAGCTACACCTGCACGCTTCTTTCAAACCCTTCTGTGCATTCCCTGGGAAAATCAGCCTGATCCTTGGGAAAAGGAGCTGGACTTTTCCAGGCTGTTTATCTGTGAGAGCAGCACAGCACCCGATGGAGACAGCTCGCTCCGGGTGCCCTGCTGGAGCCTGGCTCTGTGTGTTCACACCTGCAGGACAGGATTTCAGGGAAGCGCTGCGCATCGGGAATGCACTTTCCAAATAAAACTGTTCTTTCCAGGGCCCTGGCTGCTTCCCTTGCCCAGCCTGACTCCAAACACTCATGCACAGATGGCTGGCAAAGCTCAGGCCAGCTGTGACCAACAGAGAGTTCTGGAAATCCTTGGCACAGGTGTGATTTTGGAGGCATTTGGAACAGGAACTAGTCAAACGAGGCTCACACACCTTATTTGAGGCTGGAAAAGTCTGTGGAGGTAATTAGTGAGGACTTTTTTTAGGAGATTTGTTTGATTTGAGTCAAAGCAGTTTCTCCATGCCCTCTCCTCATGCTCCCAGCTCAATGTCAGCCTGATTAATATTGTCAGTGGAGGAGATGAATTCAGGGAAAAGGTTTTCCTCTCGGCCTGACGTGTGGCTGTGGTTCTTCCTCTGCAGTTTGCGTGGAGGTTTGGGCTGTCCCTGACAGCACCCAGCTGGCCACGCTGGGTGATGTTGCTTCCCTTCTTGGTGGGTGGCTCCAAGCGTCAGACAGGGGTGGAATCAAGGCCTTGGAACACACGCCAAGGACTTATTTTAGCTGGGATGAGATCAGAGCAGTTCCCTTGGAAATGCTGGAGGAGCAGAGCGTGGCTGTGATGTAACACAATCCCTCTTTATCAGCTTGAAGGACCGAAAATCCCTCGTCCCATGTCCCATCATCACAACGGCAAGTTGTCCTCCCTGCACTTGCTAGAACCAGCTTTTCCCAGTTCACTTCCCACCTCACTTCCCAGCAACTTGTTTGCTACATTCAACCTTCCCAGCTTGCCCCTCTTCCTCACCCTCCTCCATCATCACCCTCTCGGCATCGTGCCCAATCCCTGGGTTGTTTTGGGTTCTTTCACACCAGGCAAATCCTCAGGAAGGACGACGTGGGCCTGGTCCATCCACGCGCTGCTCTCTGGAGTCCTGTGGGACACAGATGGAACGCTGAGTGTTTGACACCAGCCTTGCAGAGCAGCAAACGGAATCCAGGGAGCATCGAGGGCACCCTCAGCAGGTTCGCAGAGGACACGGAGCATTCCTGAAGAACAGGATGCCATCCACAGGGACCGGAAGAAGGGGCCCATGGGAGTCTCACAAGGTTTAAGAAGACCAAGCGCAAGGTGTGTTCCTGGGTCAGGATAAGCCCCGGGATCAATCCAGGCTGGGGAGGAACAGATGGGGCAGCCCTGGAAGAAGGACCTGGGGGTGCTGCTGGGTGAGAGCTGGACATGCCATGGCCATGAGAATCGGCAGCCCAGACATCCAACTGTATCCTGGGCTGATCCCCCAGCCTGGGCAGCTGGGAATGGGGGAATTCTGCCCCTCTGCCCTGCTCAGGTGAGGCCCCACCTGCAGAGCTGCTCCAGCCCTGGATCCAGCACAGGAAGGACCTGGANAGGAAGGACCTGGAGAGAGTCCAGAGGAGGCACCAGGAGGATCTAAGGGATGGAGCAGCTCTGCTGGGAGGAAAGGCTGGGAACGCTGGGAATGTTCAGCCTGGAGAAGAGAAGGCTTGGGATCACCTAATTGCGGCCTTCCAGGACCTGAAGGAGTCAACAGGAAAGATGGAGAGAAAATTTCCAAGGCATGGAGGGACAGGACAAGGAGGAATGGCTTCCCACTGCCAGAGAGCAGGGACAGGTGGGATATTGGGAAGGAATTCCTGGCTGGGAGGGTGGGGAGACCCTGGCACAGTTTTCCCAGAGAAGCTGTGGCTGCCCCTGGATCCCTGGAAGTGTCCAAGGCCAGGTTGGAGAGGGCTTGGATCACCCTGGGATAGTGGAAGATGTCCCTGCCCATGACAGGGGTGGGAATGAGATGATCCTGAAGGTCCTTTCCAACCATTCTGTGGTTCTCTGGTTCTGTGATTTTAAATGAGATTCGATACCTGTCCCAGACAGTTCATTGGGATGCCATTCCCAAATCCAGTGCAATGCAGCTTAGCACTTTAATTTACATTCCTGGGAGAAACTCCTGGCAGACCAGCCCGCTGTCACAGGAACAGTGATCTGCAACCAGTAATTCACTCAGAGAGGAAAATGAGAATCCTAACCAATGGAATTTTCCATGGATCCATCTCTCTGTGCTAAGAAAAATACCAGTATCACAAAATGGCACGTCAAGGCTTTCCAGCTAATTGGCAGCAGCTTGTTCAAATGTGGTTCAAACTGTCTTTTTTGACTGTCAGTCACTTGTGGAATTGGCTTTGGAGCAAATTCCTTCTGTCCCCCCTTGTGTCATCCCTGGCATCTCAGACTTCCAGCCCTCTGTGCCGCTGTTTCCCACTTTCCCATCCTTATTAATTTAAGAGTAGCCCTGCTTTGAGCTCTGATCCCTCAATCGAGTTCTCCTGCATACTTTGTTAATTAGGGGTAGATTTGGGAATGTTACTTAGAGGAAAAGTCATGCTTAAAAATTGTATTTAATTGATGTCTGAGGAAGGAAATTCCTTGGGGTGAAGCCTGTTTTATTCTGTGAGGGCACCGCCATCGTGACAGAGTCTGCAGCCTCACATAACATAAACAGCAAAATATTTCATTCCAGATACTGGAAAACGCCACTCCAACGGATTTATATCCACCGGCCAAGGATGTACAGCATGTTCTCTGCTGGGTGGTTTGGGGATAGTTTTAAATTTCTCATGTTAGCAGCTCAATTTTTCTTAAAATTCATTTCTGCAGCCCAATAAATCTCATTGTTCATAGGGCTTATCCCAAACTCACTCAGCCCTTATTCCTCTGACTACATTCCTCGCTTTCACATTCCCGTCTCTCCGTGCAATTTTAAACATTGGATGGCTTTCTTCAGCATCAGGAGCGCATTCCAAGATATTTTCTGTCCACTGTGAATGGGTAAACGAGTCCTGATTCTGCCAGTCAGTGAAATCTGGGGTAAGTTTAGCAGGTTTTTGCACTGAATACCCAACAGTACCGGGGGTGAGCAGACAGGTGGTAGCATTGTTGACTTTTTGCTTTAGGTTTTGGACCCCGCAGGGATTTTTTTTGGCATCATTTTGATCAAAACACCAAAGTCAGGCTGGTTCCAATCCCCTCCGGGAATGCCTGGATCTCCATATGAGCCGAGCTTGGCTTACTAGTTCATACCTTGTCCCAGTATGGCTCAGCCTTTCATCTCAGCTGCTCCACTTCCTCATTAGAGGGGGATTAATCAAATCCCATCAGCCAATGGAGCTGCACTGCCGGCCCTTAGAAGCGAGAACTCTTCCGAAGGAAGAATTTTAGGATCTGACTCCGAGTCAGAAGACTCGCTCCTTGAGCAAGAATTAAGCAGAGCTGTGTGAAACTTGGCAGATCCAAATCTCAGAGCTTGTGCAAAGGTGAAAAAAAAGAATGAGAAGAAAAACTGAAAAATAAAAACTGATGCTCAAATTTCGGGGTTGTCTCCGAGCTTCTGCCTTTGGGGAGCTCACAAGAAAGGCTTTATTTGTTTTGACTTGCACTTCCCAAACCACAAATAGGTTTCTAGAGGAGGGAACCTGCATTCCCAGGGGTCAGCGACTTCCCAGATGTGCCAGTGAAGGGCAAACATCTTCGTGTTTGTGCCTTAGCTCCTGAAAATGGGAGGATAATTATTCTTTCTCAATTGGTTTGATTGCAAAGGCTTTCGAGCTTTAAATACCAACTTTTATTTTGAGTTGAATGGTGAGAAATCTGCATTTCTCAGCCCTGGCACTGAAACGTCACTATTTTAAAGTTAAATAAGAAAGTTTGCACTGTGACCCAAAACCAATTTGAGTTTTGCTCAATTTTCACTGTCAGATGTAGCCAGATTTTAATTTGGTGACAATGCCTTTATCCAAGTCACCTCTTCCTTTGTGAAGACTGAGAAAAAATTTAATAGTAATTTAATAGTTTGGAATTCTGAGCTGCTTGAAAAGGAAATCACTCATTGGAATTAGACAGGGAAAGTCCTTTCTGATAAAATCATCACTGTGATCACATAGAACTTCCCGTTTCTTTTGGAATCTGAAAAATCAGCACACAATCACTGAATGTGACCTGAACCTGGGCTTGTGCCTATCATTTCTTAGCCTTACCAGAAAAAAAAGGGAAAAAAAAAAGGACAAAAACCAGGGATTAGGAAGAAGTAGTTTTATTATTTTCAGAAAGCCTTGTGAGACTCCTTCCGCTTGAAGAATTTTCCAATGATTCTCCGTAGCTCTTATGGACCAGTTGGAGATGCTGAGGGCTGGGGAAGGGTAAAATCCTGGGATTTGTCTCACCTCCTGGCTTGGGATGAGGTAACTCACCTCACTAAGAACAACACTGGCTTTTCTAGGCGGCCTCCACCGAGCTGCAGCTCCCCTCGTACCTCACGCTGAGTTTTATATCCGAGGAATTCAAGCTGGGAGCCTGACTCATTCCTCCAAGCTGGAATTCACCACAGGGGTGGGAGAACAAGCCCCCATCAGTCTCGGAGCTGAGAGCAAGGGAGCAGCGACCACCCCAGCCTGGGAGATCTCCTGTTCCCTGCTCCCTGCTCCCTGCTGTTCCCGTTTCAGTGCCACCCCCGCCCGTCCTGTGCCCCGTCACAGCTCTGGTTTTTAATGAGTCCTCCTCTGTCAGAGACTCCTGTTCCTGCCCCCACCGCCCCGGGAGTGTCACAGACTCATCCACCAGTGTCACTTTTACCCAGCTGGGCGGCCCCGAGGCCACCAGGTGATGTGCGTTAGGCAACAGTCTCCAAAATCCTCCCTTTTTCCTTCTTTTCCTGCCCTCCCAGCCACTCTGGGCCCCTTTGCTGGCCAGAGCCCCCCCAAATCAGTGCCCTTATCTCTGGGCACAGCTTCCACGTTCTCCTGCTCTCCTGTTTCACCCACGTCTCTCCGCTGGCTGCAGTTATAACCCAGTGGGTAGGAACGGGAGAGGCTTGGAATTCTTTGGCTCATCTCTCGCCCTGCCTGGATACGCCTTGCCAGCGCGTCTCTCACGCCGGAAAATGACAGCCCCCGAGGCTGATGATCTGCTCAGCCAAAGGAAAAGAGCACAAAAATCAGCATCTCTGGAAGATCTCCTGAGAAAGGAAGTCCCAGACACGGCCACAGCTCACCCTAAGTTTGTTATCCCTGGCCCAATTCAGTTTGTGGCAAATGCCGAGGCTCCTGAAAGCCAAATTAATTTCTAGTTGCCGTGGTCGTTATCTCAAAGTCAGTCTTTGCTGATTACGAGTCTCAAATCCTTTCATTAAGGCAGGAAATAGGATGGGTTTGGGAGAGAGGGGGGAAGGACAGGGAAAACCAGCAAATGCTGCAGCTTCTTGTGGGCTGGTGGGAGATGATTCGTTTGGCCATACACACACCTCACACCTCAGGTGTTCTACCCAGCACTCACTGACAAAAATAATGTCACGGAATCACAGAATGGTTTGGGTTGGAGGTGAAAAATCATCCCATTCCAAACTTCCTGCCAGGGGCAGGGACAACTCCCAGTCCCAGGGTGCTCCAAGTCCCATCCAGACTGGCCTTGGGCACTTCCAGGGATCCAGGGGCAGCCACAGCTTCTCTGGGCACCCTGTGCCAGGGCCTCACCACCCTCCCAGCCAGGAATTCCTTCCCAATATCCCATCCATCCCTGCCCTCTGGCAGTGGGAAGCCATTCCCTGTGTCTTGTCCCTCCACCCCTTGTAAATGATCTCTCTCCATCTTTCCTGTTGACTCCTCCAGGTCCTGGAAGGTCACAATGATGTCACCCCAAGGTTTCTCTTTTCCAGGCTGAACAATCCCAAGTCTCCCAACCTTTCCTCCCAGCAGAGCTGCTCCATCCCTCCAATCACCTTGGTGGTCCTCATGAATGACTCCCATTCCAGGGTCCCTTCTCCATCCATCAGGTGAAAACTCTACCCCGATGTTAACATGGTGCTTACTCTCAGGTCATGAACTTTTTCAAAAATAAAAAAGTGAATTACTGAGGAATTCTTGACACCCTGCCTGCCCCGGTCATTTTTCTCACCTTGTACTGATCAAAAACTGCTCCAGAATTCCCCAAATTTCCCAGCTGTTTAGCAGGTGTCTGGGTTTATGGCATCACAGAAACATCCAAAGCCCCCCAGACTCTCCAAGACTCATTTAGAATAATATGAAAATAATTTAATCAACTTCAACGTGCCAGGAAAGCAATACCCTGTCCGAGGGTGAATTCCACCGTTCCAGCTGTCAGGAGGCTCTGGATTTAAAATACAGTAAAACTTTTACAACCAAACACCGGAGCCAAATTCCTCCCATCATTAATTTTTTCGAGGAAGCAACCAGTAGTGAAGTCTGAGGCACAGATTTATAGAGAAAAGTATAAAATAGATAAGAGCATTAATAAATCCTGTTCATTTATTAGGCCAGGAATATTACAGACACAATTCCCTGGAGGACTTGAAACTGAGAATTTGAATTAAGAATTCCTTATCCTGAGGCTTTGGGACATCTCCTTTCTCAACCCCATTCCCTGAGTCTGAACACCTGCAAGTTGTTCCCTGGAAAGCTGAGGCGGCCAATGTTCCTTTTGGTAGGAAAGGAGTTGTGGAATTAGGGAAAAAATTGGTTCTGGAGGACTTTTCTTGAAGTCATGGTGGTTTTGGAGATAGGTTATAACAGCAATGGCAAGGACCCCTGCTATTCCATGAGTAACTCCATCTGCAAAATGTTTGGAATTGGAGTCTTTTAGGAAGATTAAAGATATTGAGTGGAAAAAACTTACTAATTTCTCTAAGTGTTGTGTTTATTAAACTCATGTATAGACTCCTATTTTGGGAATACTGAAGTGTAATTCCCTGATGGGCAGTTTTAGCTGGAATTCTGATCCTTCCTGTTGTTTTCCTCTAACTCTGAATGACTGGTTCAGCTCTTGCTCCTGAAATCTGGTGGCTGACACTGAATTCACTGAAGCCTTCACCCCCTGCCTTTGTTTTCTCCCAAATAAAACCTTATTTAACCAGTGCACAGCAAGGTTTTAGAGGTTTTATTGGTAATCTCTGTGACTCTACGTTCTTTAAAAATAATCTCGTTTTCAGTAGTTTGATTATATTTTATTTATATCTGTCTGTACAGGCATTTTCTTTGTGTTTAATCTGATCAGAAAAAGACATTTAGGGGGTTTTTGGGGTAGTTTCAGTCTATAAAATGTCTCGACACTAATCCAACAGTTCCATGTCCTCCAAAATAATCCCACTCTCAGGTGATCACTCGGAACTCTGTGAGTCGTGACCCTAATGCCCAAACCAGTTAACTGTGTAATTATGAGGGTGGAAAACTCACGGAAAACTGGGATTGAGGCATCTGCAGAAGGGGAACCCTGTGTTGGTGCGCTTCTTAAACGAGAGCTTCGGTTCAGTTCAGAACCCACGAGACAAAACCTTCCCCATCCGTGAGCATCCACGCGGGAGTGTGGAAGAGGAGGAGGATAAATCCACGCGCGGCACCAAGGAGAGGGGAAACATTAAATATTAACCACGTTAAATATTAAAGCCCATTTCGCTCTTTTCCTCTGGATCCCTTTCCCACCGCTTTATTATTTTATTTAACTTCCAGTACCCCTCCAATAACAATTTGCTGATGGTTCTCTCACGAAGAAAAAAATCAAACAACATCAACTTCCGGTAAAGAAGGCTGAGATTTGGAATTTTTTTTTCCTGTGCAAACGTCAGAAATCCTAGTTTTTACATATTGGGACTTGAATTTTGGAGTTCTGACAGACAGAAGGGCTGATGGGCCAGATCATCTCACACCAGTCCCTGAAACCCTTAATCCACAGTGTCTTAACGAAGTATGGAACACTCCCAACTGCAAATAAAGGGACACTTCCTCAAATAAATAAATAATCTGGGATTTGTCTGTCTCAGAGGGACATTTATCTTATCCCATGATATTCATCCAAGACATTTGAGATGAAGCACCTCTGAATGTGCTTTTTTTCTCCCCAGCGCAAATGAGTAGCTCAGAGAAAGAAATTCCTTCTGGGCAGATAAAGTTGGAGGGAGATTAATAAGACTTAAAGAAATGCTCAGACCTTTGCCAAAGCAGGGACTCCGAGCTCAGCCTAGACACCAGAATAATTGGATATTTTCACATTAATCTCAATCTATTTATCAACTTCCCTTTAGCAAAATCAGGATAATGTTCCCGTCTCAGAGGGGTATTCCAAAAATGATTAACACTGGAAAGCCACTCAGGAGTGCCGAAAGCAAAAAGCCCAGGAGGAAATGAGCTGTTGTGTCTTTAGAACAGCCTTTGAACTGTGGGGAGAAAACACTCCTGGAAGCAGCTTCTGCACAATAAACTCCAATTTTGTAAGGAATTCTGCTGCTATCTGGGCATGGCTCTCACCATGGGAGGCTCCCATTTAAATATAGGAGGCTACTGGATCATTAAGCAGGAAGATAATGTGCAATAAAAGGGAGAAAGGTAAGGTTTCATCAGCTGTTTTTATTCAGGCTTATCTTAATTACTGAGAAATTCACTTTGCACTGGCAGTCCATTGGGTTTTTATCACCTAAATTTGTGTGCGTGTGTTGGGCTGCGTGCACAATACGGAAAAAACATAAATTAGACAAGAACAGAGAGCAGAAAATGTTCTGAATTCTTCCTCCAGATTTTTTTTTATATATAAAATATATTTCGCTAGATATTTTTTCTTCTTCTTTCTCAGGAGTGAAATCCTGAATGTGCCCCATTTTCCAAAATGAAGAAAATGAAGCAAAAATAAAAGTAAAGTCAGCTATAGTTGGGCGTCTCCAAAAGAAAAACTTTAAATATTGTTAATAAAGGAGGTTTGAGATATTTTAAAGTTGTCAATCACTTCTGAAAATGCTTTTCATTGTCAGGGTAGGGATTTGTGATTCTGAGTGTCTCATTTGATGTATACATATAATATATATTATATATATA
>VWPU01000458.1:0-112427 GCA_013398955.1 Callaeas wilsoni
GCCGCCGCCCCCGCCGCCCGCGCACCCGCACCCGCCGCCCGCATCCCGCTCCCTCCTCGCCGCCCTCGTCCTCCTGGGGCTGGGGCAGGTGGTCTGCAGCGTCGCTCTCTTCCTGTACTTCCGAGCTCAGGTAAGCGGGGACTGGCGCGGGCGCTTCCCACTGTGGCAAGTGCGGCCGCCTCGCACCCTGTAGGAGAGGGGAAGGCCCTCGTGTATGTGCGATCAAGGAGATTAATTTTTAAAAAAACGAAAAACCAGAAAGTTTTAGAACACTCTTATCTGTCTTTGAAGTTGATCCACTTGTGAGAGGGGTCGGGCCGATGGGCTCCCAGTGCCCTGCCCAGCTTGTGCTGTCCCTTGGCCACTGGAGCTGCTCAGTACGAGGGGTCCCAGATAGCGCTCCGGGCATCGAGTGCGTTTTGGGGTACACAGGGCTTCGCCGCGAGGTTGCGCGTGAGGGGTTCCCTGACTCGGGAAACAGTTTAGTAATGATCCTTCACCCGAAGTCTCGCAGGCCTTTGGTTTTTAATGATCGGCTTTCAGTTTTCCACTGGAGAGACGTTTGACATTGGATATTAGAAAAAGGCTCTTCACTCAGAGGATGGTTGGAAACAGGCTCCCCAGGGAAGTGGTCACAGCACCAAGCCTGACAGAGTTCAAGAAGTGTTTGGACAATACTCTCAGGCACATGGCGTGATTTTTGGAGATTATGCTGTGCGGGGTCAGGAGTTGGGCTCTTGAGGGTCCCTTCCTACTCCACATAATCTGTGATTCTGTGACATGGCTGAGGTCTTTGGCTGCCATGAATGTTTCACCAGCAGGAGAAATGGTTTTAAGGACAAAAAAGGTCATCACGCAACACCACTTGCGATAGTTTGTCTCTCAGGCTGCGCAGGGGCACTGCGGAGGAGCGGGGTCTGTTGTGGTCGTGGGCATCGGCCAGAGGTGCCTGCCGCAGCTCAGGAGCTTTTTCTGGGATTCTGGGGATTTCTGGGAGAGAGCCGCCCCTCACCTGCCAGGCCGCAAGCGCGCCGGGATGCCTCAGGAGAGGCAGCGGTGCGTGCCGAGAGGAGCGCGGGGAGGTGTCGCTGTGGGGGCAGATAAGTGATGAGCGGTTGGGCTTTCGGAGAGAAGAGGAGCCTGCTTCTTGGAAATGGCTCGGCTGCCTGGATTCCCTCGCTGCTGCATCTCTTACCCTGCAAGGCTGAGCCCTCTCGGAGGAAGTGGGGAGCTGCCAGCTAGTTGGTTCTCAGGGCTAGGTGTTAGGTTTCTGCTTGGCTTTGTTGTCGGATGCTCATTAGTTCTGTTAATGTGGGTCTCACTGCCGTCATGGAAGTGGTGCTTCTGTTGTGTGCACTTTTCATTTGAAGTCGGCAGAGACTGGAAACCTGTTTCTTTCGGTTTACTTTCTAGGTAGAGGCACTTGATCTTGAGGTAGCGGGCTGGATTTCTTAACAAAGTGCACTCTGAAAACAGGTGTTGCACAAGCGTATACCCACTTAATGAGATGAATGACTGTCAAATATACAGTGGCACTGCTGATTGTTATGCAGACTATTTTGTATTTTCTTACCGAGAATGGCTTTGTGTTTTCCATTTTTCCAAAAATAAAGTGTAAAGGCAATACAGCACTTAGTTAATCATAACTTGTATATTTCAGAAGAGTGACATCTAATTTCTGGGACTCCTTGTAAAGTAGCTTAAAGCTACTTGTTTGCTTGACAGTGAAATAAATGAATGCCTATTTCAACTTGTGACAAGGGACTGTTTTTCACTCCAGATGTTCATGAACCTGAAAAGACATTCTTGTCAAAACATACCTCAGAGATGCACAGCTATACATTCATTAGAGGCTAGAGAGCCATTGCAATCAACACAACTAATCAAAGTATACCCCCTTATTAAAGACTCTTTCTGATAGGTACATGTCAGGGCTTCACGTGTGCCTAACAAAGGGTAAAAAGAACCATAATGGCTGTTTTCCTTCTGCTTACTTGATTTTAAAAAATGGCGTGGTCCAGGTGTAGCTCTGCATTTGACAGCTTAATTCTCTTGCTAGTTTCTTGTTCCTGTAGATGTGGAGTAGTGCTGTTGAATGGAGTCCTTTGTAAATTCGAACTTCCAAAACATCTAGAAGAGGTGATATAGCTCAATGTAGGCTTGACTGAAGTCATTGCCAAAAAAAATTTTAATGGAGAAAATGTCATCAGTGGAAAATAGAATAATAAGTATACTCTTGAAGTGAGTACATAATTCACTATAAGAAGATATGATGATTCATATTTGTTCACCTTTTCTAATTGTGAAATAAGATAGATGGAAAAACATAGTAGGTTCTGCAGCAGTTAATTCTTATTTCACACTCTTAGAGATTTATTTTACTTAATTGGGACATGGTCAGACCTCTTTCTTTTGAAAAGATTTCTGTGAAGTTAGATTATATTAAGCTGCTTCAGTCTCGCCTTTTCAGTGTAAATTTCAGCTAAGTTTGTAGTGTAATATCACAACTTAATTATTTTTAATTAATTTTGTTAAAATAATGAGTTAGTAGTAGAAGCTGTGCATGAAAAGATTAGTTTGCTTGGTAAATTAAGCAAATGTGAATTAGAAAGATTTGACTGTATATGCTGATATTAAGAAATTATACATCTTAGAAGCTCTTTAAAACCTTATCTAAGAGTCTGAGTAAACTCTGACTCAGTTTTACCATTCACATTTTGTCTGTATTCGCATAAAATCATTTGGGCTGGATCATGACATAGTATAAGCTGAGACAATAGTTGAGGTTTTGGTTTTTCCTTAATTTTGTTTATTTTGTGGCTTGAGCATTTGGAATTTCACAAGACACATAACTAAGACTGACACTAGGTTTTCATGGGTAAACATATGTTTGTGGCCAAGAAATAATGCAGTGCAATGCAAGTGAGACAATGAGCTGGTATGTCGAAAAAGGGAAAAAAAGCAACAAGTTTGAATTTTACCAATATTCTCATAATAGTGTACTGAACTGTAAAAACATTAGCATGTTTTATCCTTGCTTTTTGGTCCATCCTGTGCAGTGTACTGAATCCAAGAAATTAAACAGTAGCAAAATATATTGGTCTTAAGCATTGATTTTGCTTATGCTTTGAGGAATATTTTTGTAAAATTATCTGTAAAAATGCCACGAAAACTTAGTTAGATACTCAGAGCAGCTGGATGTCATCACTCAGTAGGGACTCATACACAGCACAAGGAGACAGAAGTATTTTCTTCAACTTTGACTGGTAAATGCTGAGGTATAGTCTCCAAAAGCTTAGCTTTTAAGCTTTTCCTTCTGACCCATTTCCTTAGTGCTCAAAAAAGTAGAAATCTGGTCTAACACTGCCTGAACTGGAGGGAGGTGAAGCAAATTGGAAGTGCTCAAATTGAAATGTGGTGGTTGAGTGTCTAAGGCCCACAGTTTTAGCTAGACCTCCAAGAGTGTGCACTTTTCCTATTAAAAAAAAAGTCTGTAGGAATGTTAGGTATTCTTCCAGATTGAAGAGTTCACACCTGTATAAATGGTGACCTGGAAGTCCAATTTTTATTGTAATTTCATGCTTATGTGAAATTCTGACTTTCATTGTGGTATATTTTCAAACAATTACCTTTCAGATTTCAGGTGATATTTTGTGAGCATTGTGGCTAACAGAAAAACAGCTTGCTGGGGGTCGCTAGCATCTTTCAGAAGCCTGGAAGAACCCCTTCTTGGTGCTTAAGGAAGGTCATGGGGTGCAAAGTGATGTTTGATAGTCTGGAAAATGGTTTGAATATAAGTGCAAGTATAAATGTTAAACATTTATTGTAATGAATAAGTATTCAATGCAATACTGTAACAGTGCATAATTGATGCAAAATTTAATAGTAAAGGTGGGTGGAATGTATTGTCTTTTAAAACCAAACTGAGTCTTTTACATAAGAAAATTGGTTCTTAGTTCTGTAAGTTCATTTAGTCTCACCCATGATGCTGGAGTTCATTATGGCTGCCCTGAATGGGGTGAAAAAGAGTCCAGAAATGCAACTAGAATGATGAGAGATGCTGAAAATCAGAGGGCACTGAAGGAGTCTGATCTGATTTCAAGGTCAGGCAAAACCGATATTAAAAAATAAGCTAGACACTCCTCTCTTTAGTTTAATTCCTCTAGGGTATTTAGATTACTTCACACTTTTTAAAGCTTTCTCCTTCGTTTTTGTTTGCATCTTGATGTTTCTTCCAGATACTAAATCTTTAGGACTTTTTGCAGAAGGTGCCATGCCCTGCCCTGCAAGTTAGCAAGCTACTTCTGGTATTTCACCATAATTTTCTTGTTCTTTAAAAGTTCTTCTCAAAACATGTCCTTGGAAGTTTTTCTGTGCATCACTACTTCCCCACAGTTTTGATCTCGGTGCTGGTAGTGCTCGTTTACAGCCATGGCAGTTCAGTGCGTGTTCTTTGTAAAGACGTAAGAGGCAGGATTTCTGAGAATGCCTTTTCAGGCAAGTGAGCTGATTTTCATAGTTAAGTGTGGTGAAGACTATTCTTGAAGGCATTCTTTGAAAAGGGTGAGGGCAACAGGTGGGTTAGCTAACCCCAAAATCAGAGTTTCCCTTATCAAACAGTAAATCTCTGGAGACTTGCAGTTTTTGTCAGGGTGGGCTCCACAGCTCTTTAGTTGCTGAATGCATCAGCTGCAGTGTTTCCATTAAGCCTTCAGTCTTTTACCAGTAGGTGCAGAGATGCTGGTTTTGTGTCTTAAGCCTTGAGCAGATAAACTGCAATCTGAGCAAGTGATTCTGTGCAATCTGCTGTTACTGTTGTGGCACAGTATTGCGTGACACATTTGAATGATCGCTGGTGGGTGATAGCTGTGAGTCTACGCTGGCGTGATTTGTCATGCTGGACACTCAGGCCTTTACAAATTACATGATCTTTGTGCTGTAAAACCTAGTTTTCTTGCCTGTTATTCAGAAGATGTTTTAATAAATCTAAAACTGGGATAGTAGTCTCTGACTAGTAGAATTACTGATAAAAATAAATATTTATTGGCAGTTACTTGCTGTAGCTTTCTATGTGCTATCCTGTAATTTGTGTAGGGGAGAGAAGGCTCAGATTTCCAGATCCTGTTAGAGATATTAATTCCATCAGGTCTCTAATGATCCCAGCATGAGAGGTTACGTTTGAAATAATGGGTCCTGTTTTGGGTCCCTTGGTACCAGAAGTGTATCAATAAACTGGAAGGTGTCCAGCAGAAAACTGCTGGGACAGGTAGGAACCATAATGTATATAAAGAATGGAGAATTGGATTCTTTGACAAAGAACAGACTAAGGTGAGGGAAGCTAATAATTTTTTGTAGCTACCTAATGACAGTCGGGCTCTTCAGAAGTGCGCAGCAAAAACAGAGAGGCACAGTCATAAATTGAAGCAAGGGGAGCTGTAGCTGAGTATGATAAACAAGAATTTTTACACACTAGAAGTAGTGAAGCTTTAGGACAGTTTGCCCAGAGAAGCTGAAAGTCTTCGTTGATGGACGTTCCCCAAGGCTTGTCTAGACAAGGCCTTAACCCACCTGACCTAAGTTACAGGTTGGCCCTGCTTCAACGTGGGGGGCTGGACTAGAGACCTCCAAAGGTACCTTCCAACCCAAGTCATTCTGCATTAACTACCTTTTAGTAGCTGTTGGTAAACATTTTGTGCTTCTTTCTTTTTAAAATTGTTTTAGTTTACAGTTGATTTTCTGAGTTCTGAATACAAGTGGAACATAGTGTGAGAGATGCTTTTGGAGTGCAGTTTTACGGTTGGTTAAAGCTAGTGCTGCCTTCCTGCTATTTCATTCTTATGTCTATCTGTACAGGCTCTGATGCTTGCCTGATACCTGGAGTGACTTGATTTTGGGGAACTAATCTTAAAGGAAATTAGGCCAGCAAAAATTCTTCCCTTGTTACTGGTTTAGAAGAGGAGACTGAAATCCAGGAATTAAATTCTGTAGTGAAGGGGGTGAGAGCAGAGAGGTGCTGGTTTAGATCTCCTTATACAGTTAATGAGGCTGCCCTGCACTAGCTGACTTCAGAAGGCATTAGTGTAGGTTTTTAGCACTTAATTCATAGAGCTGCAATGGCTATGCACAGATTTTCTTTGGGATTCAGCTGTGTTAGGCCATCACAGGAAGATGTTACTGCCTCCAAGCCATTCTGTAACTCATCACTACCCCTCTGCTCAAAGCTGTGGCATCTTCTGATCTTGAGGTGAAACTTTTATGACCTGCTTCATTCCAAATCTGCAGGGATGACTGAGACAGTTAAACCAGGCTACAGGGTCTGACACTGGTCTGAATAGATCGGGCAAAGAGCTTTCCATCTGGGGACTTGAGCAGAAGGATGGTAATGGAGGAGGCAGCATTTGGTGTTGCTGTCTGTGCAACAAATGTTTCTCTGCTGTGTGCGACTATTTGGTGGCTGCCTGGGTAGTGTAGATTTTAATTCAGCTCTGTAATCTTAACCTTACACTTTTAAGTTAACTAATTTCTTTTTTTGGGGGCTAGGGAGTTGAATTTATGTTCCTGGGAACAAATGATACAACATGGTCAATTCACTCTGGCTGTTTTGTATTGTGAAAAACTTCCTTTTGATGTGCAGTTTTGTTCAGCGCTATGTTAAAGGAAATTGAGCACCAGGAACTGTCTATAATGTCTTGGTATTCCTGCATTGCAGTTACAAATAACCTTTTGTAATTCTCAGGTAAAATTGTTTCTTCCACTTAATCAGAAAGACGGAAGTAAATGTTCTTTTATAGGCCAACTGATACAGTTGGAGAACCTAGACAAGAATTTGGGTGCATAAACCCTTCTTCAAGCCTGAAGTAAAACCAGAATAAATGCAAGCTGAGAACAATTTCTGAGAGTCCTAGGCCATCTCTGGAAGATAGTCGTTAATCTCTTCAGCGTAGAGGATTTGGAGTATGTGAAAAAACGGGTGAAATGGTTTAAACAGTTTTTGTGCAATAAAACTCTGTCAAAGTACAATCCTAATCCTTGGAATATCTTCCAATTTATCTAAGTGATAGAATGCAGGATTTAAAAACACACTTGAGTCAGTCACAAAGACTGATTGCTAAAAATGTCTTGCAGATACTCTAAACTTACCATTCTTTGTCTGGTGATGGAGAGGTGTTTTGTGGTGCAGTTTAATCATCTCTTGGTCTTTGATTTTTGGTGTCTTGGCGACTCTTTCACATGGCAATGTCCCTTGCCACTGTCATGGCTTAATCCCAGCTGGCAACTAAGTCCCAGGCAGCCGCTCACTCCCTGGTGGGATTAGGGAGAGAATGGGAAGAGTAGAAGTGAGAACTCATGGGTTGAGATAGAGAAAGTTTAAAAGGTAAAGAAAAAGCTGCACACACAAACAAAGCAGAATATGCAATTCATTCACCACTTCCCATGTGCAGGCAGGTGTTCAGCCATCCCTAGCAGGGCTCCATCACACATAACGTGACTTGAGAAGACAAACGCCATCATTCCAAATGTAACCCCTTTCCTCCTTCTTCCCCACCTTTATATACACTGAGCATGATGCCATATGGTCTGGCATATCCCTATGGCCAGTTCTGGTCAACTCTCTGGGCTGTGTCCCCTCCCAGCTTCTTGTGCACCCCCAGCCCTCTCTCTGGTGGGATGAGAGGCAGAAGAGGCACTGACTGTGCCAGCACTGCTCAGCTGTAACAAACACATCCCTGTGCTATCAACACTGTTTGGGCCACAAATCCAGAACACAGCCCCATGCCAGCCACTGTGAAGAAAATAAACTCTATCCACAATGAGCACATCCATAAAACAGTTTCAGTGATAGCTGACTGACAGCTTTAGTGATATAATTTCAGTGATAAGATAATTTCAGAGATAACTTCTGTTTCTCCTGTTGAAAATGGTGTGCTTATACACACATACGTACTTTCCCCAAGTTTCTCTACTTGGCATTTGTGTGTCATCTTACAAACAATAGCTTTTTGAGGTAGGATAACTGTGTATGTTTCCTGCTAAAATGTTATATTGCTCTGAGTGGTTGAAAAATGGAATTCAAGATTATTGACTTTACCAAAGAATGAGATTTATCTTTAACTTTTGAAGGTCACATATCTAGTCTAAGCTAATGAAAGAGGCAGCACCAGAAGATAATTCATTCTCCTGTCTCACATGTTTGTTGGATCAGTTAAACACTGATGTTGGGAACTTTTTTCCTCTACATTGTTTATAATGAAAATTTAGATAATAAACTTAGCCAGGGGCCAAACTTTTCGATGGTTGAAAAGTGTCTCTAACACTTAGAACTGTGGTTGTGCTTATGTTTTTGTTTCAGATGGACCCTACTAGAATTTCAAAAGAACATGCACACTGTGTCAGAACACTTTTTGGACACCAAGAAAATACAGATTTGCATGATGCCTCCTTTGAAAGTCAAGAAGTGAAGTTAATGCCAGAATCCTGTAGAAGTGTGAAGCAGGCTCTCCAAAGGGCTGTGCAGAGGGTAAGTAAGGCACAGATGCTGTGTTTCTTTATTTCATGGTCCTATTGAACTTAAAACAATTTTTCCAAAGTCTATGTTCAGAGGTAAGTCCTATAAATTATTTTCTGGTGTTTGAATAACACCTGAAGTTTTATCCAGGATTGTATTGTATTTGCTCATGAACCTGGTAGTGGCTAACCAGTTCTGTATTCAAGCACATTTTATTTATTTTATCTTTTTTTAAGAAAGGAAGACTTGAAGTTGTACTAAGAAAACTGATTGAAGTTAGGTGATTAGCCATCTGACATTTGGATGGGCCTGAATGGTAATCATTTATGCTAATATTTGTGTAGGTTTTCCGGTACTTTGGAAGCTTGTAACAAGTGTCAGTTCCACACTCTTTTCAAAGGAATCTTCCAGACAAGATTCTCTGAAGTCAAGATTGTCAGCAAGCAAAATATTGCGTGAAAGAAAAGGAGATAGCATTTGCTCCATTTGCTCTTGTTTCTTACTCTGTCTGGAGCCTGAAATGAGGGACAGTACCACTTTGGTTTTGCTCACTTTGCCAGTTCTGTGTTCTGTGCAGACCATTCTCACGCTGGCAGAAGACCTACTTTGCTGTAGCATAACTGGGTGGTCTTTGCCCAGGAATTGAGAATTATGGCTTGTTCTCAAACACAAATGACAAAAGAAGTCAGCCCTAATGAAGAAGCCTAGGCAAGCTGGAAATATGCCACAGTCCTCTTTTACTGCAGTTACTGCCTTTGATCTCTTTTTGTGTTCATGATAGTGTTTAGTGCTAATTATGGGCTCTGTAACAGATGGATGTCTGCTATGGTATTTGGTTTTCTTGGCTTATCAGGCCCATTACAACTTTACTGCCTCACATCTGCATAGGACTGTCAGTTTTTCATTAAGGTTACTCACTGCACTCACATACACTTTAGCATGATCTGTACTTGAGTTATATTTACAGCATTTGAATTGCACTGTTTGCTTTTAACAGAGAACTCTTGAGTGACAGATTCTTTTGTGAACAAAACACAGAGAAACATAGGAGCCCATGTCTTGTCCCTTTTGCTAGTCACCTCCTTCAAGAGCTTAAGGGGGAAACAAAGGGTTATGTCTGTAGGATTAGTTCTTTCCTCCTGCATTTTATAGAGCCTCTCACACTGCACCTACATGTGTGCTGTGTGCTGGGCTGCTCATTCACTCACGACAGAGTATGGAGCTTATTACAGTAAGTCAATGGGGAGCCCTGTGTTCTGGTCATTGGCTGCTGGTTACTCAACAAAGGCACTGGCTTTAGCTGAGCCTTTATATCCTGCCAGTCTGCATGGAGGTTAAATGCTGCAATGTCCGTGGCCAGGATAAGTAGTGAGTAGGGATAGCTTTTTTGGCTGATGACTATTAGTTTGAGAACAATAAAATTTCCCTTGCCAAAGTAATTAGACTCTGAATTTCCTTTGAATGCAATGGAGTTTATTAAGCAGCTGCACCAGTGGTCTGGATGCTTTGTCATCTTATATGAATGACAGAGAAAAAAATAGATAGCAAGGTGATGACCTGAGGCTTTCTGCATCTTTTCAGCACATCAGAGAAGTGAAAGTAACAGTGTCAAGGCAGAATTATACTTTATTATCATCTGTAAATTCTGCCTTTCAGTCACCCTGCAACAATGAAGAGCAGAGATGCAGCTGTAACTTACTTGCAGTTGTGCTGCTCGTTTGTGTGTGGATCCAGCTAATGTGACTTAAACGAGGTTTTCCTGTTGTCTGTGCTTTCTTCACGTTCCTGAAGGAGATTCTTAAGAATCTAACTTATGTGCGTTTCGAGAACCAGTATCCTTATTTGAACTGGCAGCATGCTAAGTGACTAAAATGGAACACTTCAAAATACCATTTATGTTTTTTGATTTTTCAATATATTGTCTTCTGCAATTCGAGCTGTTCAGGAAATGAAAATAGACAAATTTCTTTTGCTCAGGTTTATGGTCTGGTTACAGCTTCTAGCTTCCTGCACCAGTTCTTGTCAGTTTTCTTTGCACACCTGTAGACAGAGTGCTTAAATGTAAAGCAGGGATTGATGTTGAAAATGAAAGTGCTCTTATGAAAACCAGTGTAGTAGGGCTGCATGGTCCAGTCTAGAAATACTAGTCTCCTGAAAAAATAATAAAGTTTTTTTCTTTTAATCAGAATCTAATGATTAATGCCTTAACATATTCTGTGATAAAAATTCTGCTTCAGGAGCAGCTTACTAAGTAGAGAGCATATTTTCAATATTGCATATAAACTTTGAAGCAGACAAATAATACACTTTCCTTGCCAGTCTGTTTGCTTAATTTTTTTCCATGTAACCCTAAAAAGCTCTTGGCAGTCCAGATGCTCTAACCACAGTCCTTATGAAGTCTGTTATGAGCCTGAAGTAGAAAGGACTACAAACATATCTTGGGTCAATCCATAAGTAACTTTGCTTGGCAGTGCTCCCAGCTTTTAGCTGCTTGTGGAGTTCAGGCGTGAGCTATTCTCCCACATGGCAACAGAGTGCTTTGCTAGACCTCCAGGACAGCATTTATAAAGAGATCTATATACTTAGCAGATATTTAAAGAGCACATACTTAGGGACCAAGTAAAGGTTTTACAAGTGATTGCTGCAAGTTGTTAAAATTTCACCTACAATTTTGTAGGTTTCCATCTTACAATCTTACATGCCTTTTTTTTAATTTGTGCAAGCGGTAGACTACTCATTTGGAGAGAGATTTTATTGCTGGTCTCTAAACTACAGTCTGATGAATATTGGTTCATGTACTTTCTATTTCACTTCCTTCCTGATTAGCATTCTTCAAATTGCTGATATTCCGGCAAGAGAATCAGATACTTCTTCCTGGTATCTGCTGTACTTTTAGATCATTTGGTAATAAAAGAATCAAGTGCATAAAGAAGCTTCAAGACCACATCTGAAGCAATAAGTGACTGTCCAGGAGTTCTCTTCTCGTTAGTCTCAAAAGGCTACTTAGAGCTGCTCAAAGTAGATACTGAGATCTTTAGATAAAATCTAAAGGAGACTAAAAACCTTTCACAAATGTCATGGGTTCAGGTGTAGCCTTGTCTCTGCATGCTCAGCATTGGACCTAACTTCAAGAGCAAGAGTTAATTTTGCATCCTGCTGTGGATGAGGTAGAGGGCGGTTCCCAACTTTCCAGGCACTTAAAGCATGATTTTTAGCTTCAAAATAAGAAAGTTTTGGAGCTTCTTAGTGGCTTCTTAGTATTTTTTTTTTGGATGAAGGGAAGACATGTTTTCCATTTTTGTGACTAACTCCTTGTCTGTTGTTTAAACAGTGAGAGTATGGAGGAGGTTGGAATGTGGGAAGTAGGCCAGCGGAGTTGACTTGGTGGGCAGTGAGCAAATGACAAAGGTGTACAAGTGCAGCTTGTCATAAGATTAAGAGTGGTATGATTTTTGTGTACAGTTCTGCTAAAAATAACTGAATAGCTTGTTATCGCTCATGGTTCCGTGGATGGCAGTCTTAAGAGAAGTTGCTGGTAATGTTTTGTCAGCAGTTTTCATGCCAGTATAGCAGTGTCTTAGTCACGGGTTCTGTTGAGCTGTTTCTGCCTCCTTAATGAGCCTCTACATTGTGAGTAAGTATGAGACACCTAAGAACATTGAGGAGCTAAAAAACGCAGTTGATACTTCGGTGATTTGAGAAATCACAGCTCTTAACTCCTTGCAGTAAGAATACTAGGGGATTTTATAATCCGATTAAGAGGCTACCTTCAAACATCCACTGAAAATTGTCCTTCAGGGTCAGAAGCAAATCCATGGTTAAATGCTTTTCTAAGGTAGGTTGTGTGTCAGCACCTTGGAACTGTATGAACATCAAGTTAAAAAAAAAATCAAGCAGTGTTTAACTAATTATTCTTTAGGAGGAAACCTACAACTCTGTCTGTTTTCTAGAGACTAGTTAATGTGTTTTGTCTTCATTTTGGAAGCTGGGGCAACAGAACAGAAAGAATGTCAAAATTTCAAGAGGCTGGTCAGAATCAAATAAAGAACACTAGTCCAGAGCTTAGAGAACTGCTGGAGGATTTTGTTTTCTGCCCACAGTCTAGCCACTTCTGATCCAGTGACAAACTCACAGAAGAGTCAATGAGCAATTGGCTCAAACCCCCAGCCTTGGTGTTATTAGTGCTGGTTATTGATCTAACCCGCTGAGCTAATCATGAACTCTGGACAAGGAGAGTTATGGACCCAAGTCTTTCTGGGCAGTTGTCCTCCTTACTGGGTGGTGACACTGCAGACAAACAGCACCACCACCAGTTAGAAGGAAAGCAGCTCAGACTGCTTTTCATGAGGACCAGAGCTGTTCTGTGTGGAAGATAAGCTCAGTCAGACTGCTGGGTCTCAGAAAGTGAGGTATTCAGCTGCTTAAGCTAGAGCATCTTTGGAAATATGCAGAAGCAGAACTGAATGCTCCTAAGAAAAATTTAAGTTAAAAGTAGAATAGCAGTTGACCACTTCAGAGATTTCAAGGGCTGAGCAGTTATCAACCGTGTTTCTTTTTTTTTTTTTTAGTACTAAATCTAGGTAGTAGGAGATTAAAATGTACATGGTTCTTTTCGGATCTGCTCAGTAAGCTTTCCAGGCAGGGACATTATCACATGCTCCTGAAGGAAAGGATATTAAAACAAACTCCACATCTGAGAAGTTTCCAGTAAGAAAGGAAGAGAACAAAGATGTCCCCCCTTTAAGGGAAAAAGGGTTGGGATAGCTGTGCTGCGATGATCTCTGAGAGTGTGGTCCATCTCCCAGGCTCTTCTTACCTTATGTCTGGTTCTCTTCAGAGGCTTTTGCCGTTTTTCACAGTACTTAGTACTTGCATTCTCTTGTCATCTTCCTATTTCCTACTCAGCTGTGGCTAGTGGCTGATGCTGATGTGCAGCTCCTAGAATTGAACTTCATTTTCATGCTCTTAGAACCGAGATTGAAGTAGGAAGATCAGAGAAGCAAAGTGAATGTAAATGCGGGAAGTGGATGCGAGTTTTGCTGCTTTTGAAGTTGTGATTCTTCTGCTTTTCTTCTCGTCTCTACAGCAAAAAGCATCTTCATGATTCTTATCGATGAAATCAGCATATCTCAGCTGAAGTATTATGCTTTGATAGTCATACTACAACTTCCATACTGCTGTGGCTTTTAATTTTGGTTTAACATTTAAACACCTACTGAAAGAGGAAAGTGAGAGTAATAAATGCACCAGCCAAGGCACTACATATTTCACTGCGGTTGCAAAACTATATGAAAGCAGGACTTCAAGTGTTTTCAGAGTAGGATTTCAAATTCTGAAACACTCCAGTGACTGAGAACTCAGTGGGACTTTGCTGATCTGGCCAAATCTGAGACGTATTTCATATACATGGATTGAATCAGGCAAACTGCAGTGTGCGTGGCATAAAGATGAAACAAAGGACCACTCTTAGGTTTCAAAAACGACATGACTTGCTATCTTCAGCAAAATGTTTCCTTTTACTAAACATCGTGATGGCTCCATGGTATGAGGTATTCTGAATAACAAACACATCACCCCTGTTTTTTTAGAAAACAGATGGAGAGTCATTAGGAAAAGGCAGACAGAATTGAGGATTGAGCTTAATATTAAGACTCAGTCTAGGCTTTTAACAAGAACAGGCTGCTTAGATTTTTGAAATATGCTGTTTGTATCTTTTTCTCAAGAGGAATACAGGTGTGAATGATGAAAAGCAAAGCTTTTTGTGGTGCATGATGTCTGCATTTTGTGCTGTTTTGGGTTTGGGTAGCATGGGTTTAATTCACGTTGAAATCTATCTGCAGCTTTGAGGAATTACATACTGCCCATGTCTGGCACCCAGTCTGCTTGGTCCAGTGTGGATGGGGAAGATACTTAATCCTTCAGTTCCTGCGTACCTTGTTAGAAGTGAGCCTTGATTGTAAAGCCTTGTAGCCTCCCCTGTTGGGGGCCAAGTGTGAGGCATGGAGGTTTTCATTTACCTCATCACAAATGAAATTTAGAGTTTTAACTATCCTTAGTTGTTAGTGATTACACTCTATAGTGTTCATGTATGAAACTGCCTCTTTCTTTGCCTTTAGACTCCAAGTAATTAAATCAGTTCATAAATTCCATTGTTTGATGTGATGCCTTCTTATCAATCATTGTTCCATTATACGTAGAGAAATATTCCAAGTACAGTAAGTAGGAAAGGTTTTAAATGTCCTGTCACCACTACTTCAATAAATAATGCAGTGATCATACATGTCATCATTTCTATCCACCTTTATTAGAATTACCAAATTACTAGAAGTAATTTGATTGTGTGTGCCTGTTAACATATATTGTCATATTTACATGATGCACATCCCAGGCATCTGAATGTGCTGTAGGTGGAACAGTGTCCCCAGAAACATGCACAGAGTATTATAACTGTGCAAACTGAATGTTGTTACAAAACTAAGACAGCATCAAAGCAATGTCACCTTCTCATTTTAGGAAGTCCAGCGTGCTATGGGAAGAACACCACCAAGACCAGAAAAAGGTAGGTATTCGTTTATGAATAAGAAATATTTTAGTTCCACTAAACATGTCTTTTTGGGATAATGCAATTTTTTTATCTCTAGCTGCAATGGAGGCATTAGGACTTGAACTGTACAAGAGGAACAAACCTGAGAAGCAGCCATTTGCCCATCTCATTATTGATGATAAGAATATTCCATCTGGTAAGTTCAATTTTTAAGTGAATACTTCCAATGCTAATATAAATGTATTGACCAGTGAAGTATATGAAGATAGTTCAGCAAAACAGCAGCAGGCTGGGATTTCAGAAATGGCTTTTGATAGTGAGAATAAATTGGATGCATTAAAGGATTTCAGAGGCAGCAGGGGTAGTGCTAAAAGGTGTCAGTCTCATGCTGAATGGCCTCCATTTCAAATTACCACTTTTCATGCTCAACCTCTTGAGGAGCATGGCCTGCCCCTTTGTGCTGTCTTCAGGTGAGGAAGGAAGATCTGCGTCGAATGCTCTCCTCTGAAGTTTCTCATTTTCCTTTGGCCCGTGGGGCCCATTAAGAGTTTTCCACTCCCACTGGACACCAGCCATGAGGATGCATACATACATACACGAGCACAAACGTTGGTTGAGCTACTGAGTAGGGGGAAAAGATTGTTCTTGTGGCTTTTATCTGCCCCTGTGGTAAGAGGATGGCATTCTTTTATCTTGCCAGGGCTCTTATTCTCTACACACGGGTATTCAGATGGCTTCGGGAATATCCTTGCTAGTACAATATCAGGGAACAAGACATGAGTCTGCCTAGGAGCACTCTCCAGAGGAAAAGAGTCATTCCTGAAATTTTAAGATAATGTTAAAACAGTTTTAGTTTTTGCCCTGGGGCACTGTCAGTTGAGATTTTCCGCTGTATTCTCATTGCAACAGTTGGTGTGGTAGAAGTAAACCAGAGTTTTTTCTGAAGCTGTTAGGTAGAGGATCTTAAGAAGGGGTGCATTGATAACCACTGTCTTCTTTCTCTAAAGATTTATACATTCTGCTGTGCTGAACTCATTGTTAATTGAGCTGTGCACATTGCTTTTCTGTTTTATATAACCAAACCAAAGGGGAATGGTCTGTTGAGACTTGAAATCTGAGATTTTAGCAGCCTGCATAGTAATACCTTGCTCTTGCTCTATTTAAAGACAAAACACTTCTGTACAGCTTCTAGCCTGGAAGGATAGGATTCTTTCAAGTGCATTGGCATTGCCACAGTTCAGAGCTTTATAGCAGACAGCTTAAGCAGCTTGTCAGATGGCAATCAGAACTTTCACAAGCTTTCTTGTTAGCTCAAATGCCTCCTGACAAGCTTCTATTTTAGTCAGGTCTTGGCTTTGACCTAATTTTACAGTAGGTCAATAGTATTGATATTCAGTATCAGTAAACTTGGCTTAGCATTTTGTCTTTGGAAGGTTTCAATTAATTGCTAATCCTAGAGACAGATCACTTACCTGCAGAAGTGGAGTGTGTGTCAGTGTCACAGTGTGAAATCCACCTTTTCCTGTGCAGAATTTATTTGCTGCTTGCCTGGATGTTGCTGTAAACTTGCTGTAATTTTGAAACTGTAATTTACAGCAGCTGATAATTTTTACTGTTGTGCATTGCTGCATTAACCTTCAAGGATGTGACACAGCACATCCATGGGTAATGGCCAGGGAGACACTGTTCTTTTTTGCTGCAGATCAACTCCTTACCGATGTGATGAGCTGGGCATATACTCCCTTCTGATCTGGCTTTTGCCTCTTTTGGAAGAGCATTGCCAGGATGTTAATCCATGAGCACAGCTTCTGCAGCCCTTGTGGCCGTTACAGATGAGGGGCTGCATCCTTAGGGATAGCTGGAACCCTGAACCTGCTGGCTGTGAGGCACTTTAATATCATACTCACTGCCATGAGGCAGTACCCACTTGACTGGGTAGCATAGAAATTAGTGACAGGCATAAAGAAAGAAAATTTTGCCTAAGGGGTCACCAGGAGTTTTTCCTCTCCCATCTAGTTTTCTCTGACTGCAGATGGCAATTTCTATTTTCTTCTGATTCTTTACCCTGCATGTCTGAAATACATCTAAGTTGTTTTCTGCTATCCCTGAGTGGACAGATCTGTTCTTAGTATTTTAAGGTTCTCTGCTGTCATCACTCTCATCCAGAATAAACAATGACAGAAAAAAAAAGTCTTCATCACTGTCAAACAGGATTTTAAGCAGTTTTCTACTGAACACTGTTCATGAAGGGGCACTGAGCAGTGTCTATGAGAGAACATTTTGCTTTGACCTGGTTCACAATGATGTCAGGCCTCAAGTGGACTTTTGCAGCTGGGGGGATAGTGCAAGGGAGGGGGGAAAATAACCCTTCCCAGATCTTGGTGTCCCCACCCACCATTTGGCACAGAAGCTGTAGTGGTTTGGCTTGCTGTGTGTGTTTTTTAAATTTGCTGCCTTAGGTTAGAGCTGGATGTTTGCTTGTTGGTTTTTGCCAGAGCTCACTATAAATGCTACCTAGGTTTTAAATGAAAACAGTGAATTTTGGTTTATAAATTGATTACAGAAATTAGTCACAGTTTAAAGGGGAAAATCACAAACAGAAATAAATATAAATGTTAAATATATCATTTGGGGTGTGAATTGATACCTTTAGCTGTCTAAAGAAATGCTGTAGTATTCTGAGCTATTTCCAGCTACAGGTTCGACCTAGCTGCCCTTTGCCTCCAAAAGACTTTTCAGAGCAAACAGTACTTTGGTCCTTTTTTCAGTCTTTATTTATACCTGAAAGCTATTAGAATGCAAAAAATTTATCAAAACAGGGTTCCTTTGTTCTCTCTTCCCCTCACATCATCTTCCTTCTTGCTAATTAATTTTATGTAACTCATTTGTATTAGTCTTAGTTCAAGCTCACAAATAAGCAAGACATTGTTTTCATTTATTTTCAGTTTTGGGAAAGAGCATGTATTATCTTGAATTTTTAAATAATACTTTTTGCCCTGTCTGGAAGGGTATTTTGCTCATTATCACCCAGCCACTTCCTTCTCTGTCAGCAGGACTTATCTTGTGCTGATTTTTTCATGGTTCCAAAGTAAATTATTTCACAGAAGATACTGTATTGCAGCACTTCTGACTGTCCCATGGCTTGGGTTTATGTGTCAGAGTTTCTGATACACGGACTGCTGATCTGACACTTATACGCTCAGTTTCCTCCACTTCCTGTGTTTCAGGGTACTGATTGTTTTGATGTCTCCAAATCTGGGTGTATTACCACCAGAAGTTCAGAGAACCTGCTTGCTCCTTCCATTACAGGTTGCATGGCGTAACTCCTGCCAGAGCATCTGTGTGCTGTGCTGCTGGCTGTGGCACACCTCTTCTGGAGCTCTGAATTGTGGAAAAATGCCTGTCTGCCTCAGCTCACACAATCACAGCATTATAATCTAGCTTGGAAGGGACTTCCAGAAGTTACCTGTACAAATCCTTTGCTCCAAACACAGAGGGTTGTCTCCCATCATCTCTTGGCGTGTTCCCCTGAACATTGAAACAGTATGAACAAAATTCACCCAGAGCCCCTCTCTCAATTACAAGCGACTGTGGCACCTATTTGCTCTCTTTTCCCTTCTTCAGCGGAAAATGTTCCCACTAAGGATTTATTCAAAATTGCAACTTTACTGGCAACTAAAAAGTTGACTTGTCAGGTAAATGAAATCTGCCTAGCAACTACCCAGGCAACAATGGCATGCCTTTCTGTTCCATCATAGGTGTGCATTCCTGTCCTGTATCTAATGTGCCTCTCCTCTGATCCAGGCAAGGACTTCTTGCCTGTCTTTGTCATCTTGAAGGTAGCCCACCCTCCACGGAGCGCTTTTTCTGTCAGACTTAATGCTGTGCACACAAAGTTTTACAACTTCCTCAGCTATTCCTGGTCCTTCAGAGGTGCACTCTGGTACCCCTAACTCAGCATATCATTATATGCAGGCGAATAATTGCAGGCTAAGAAGCTTAAGCTCTGGATGTCTCTTCCAGTTAACTGATGGGTTTCAGACGTTTTTTTTGAGGCACTGCACAGAAGATGGCTTGTCTGTGTGGTTTTGTTTTCTTAATTTCTACCTGGCTGCACAAGACCCACAGGGGATCAGCTACTTGTGATCTGCCTTTGACAACCAGTGCTTTGCTTAAGTCTTTGTGGAAGAGTGCCAGAAGGTTTTTTTTCTGGGCTACTGTTAAAATATTCCTCTCACACGGAAAAGTTGCTTGCCCTTGGCAGTTAGGGAAGGCTTAGCTCTCTCAAATTTCCCTGTTCCTGCTTCCCCTCCCTTTCTGGACAGACAGATGCAGGAGGCATCTTTTGAACTAATAAATATTCCTGGGGTCTTTCCCCAGCATGCGTGTGAGCGCTGGTGGTCCTGAGGCAGGCCTCTGTACATGCTTGGAGGAGAGGGCCCTGCACCCTTGCTGTGTGCCATGAAAAGTTTGCCAAGTGTGGACTGTTTTGGTTCCATGTTGGGAGAATGAGGTACTGAATGTTTCAAGCAGGCATTTAGATGCACTGGGAGGCTGAGGTGTGACTCTGGTACCTACGTGAACCCACTGCTGTGGGAGGGAGCAAGTGGAGTCAGTCTCGTGTGCTGAAAGTTATACTAGTGGTTAGGAGGACAAGCTTGCCACCTTCCATCTGTTGTGTTATGCCCTGGGTATTTATTACCCGGAATAATGAAATGTTAGTGGCTTGTGCCTATCAGGAAATTTGTTACGTCATAAATACTTGAAGTGCTACGTAAAATCTAGGCAACTTACTGTGTAGTACTAAAGATGTACAATTGTACTGAATTGTCCCCATTTTTTTGGTGTTGTCAAATGAAAATATGTTTACCTTTCTGCCACTATAGTCATAAGAACATAAAATACGGAAGGTTTCATAAGTTTTCTCTTTTGGTAATTGTCAGTTCAGCTTTGTTTCAGAATTTTAGTTATTCCTTTTCAACACTTACATGTTAAAGACAATAACAAATTTTTGAAGTTTCTCTCAACTATTTGTAACTTGAATAAAGTTTTAGGTGGAGTGCAATTTCTATGCAGAGCTTGTTGCATGGTTGCTTAGCATAATCAAACTACAGGCCAAGCAACTGTTTTGTACCACAGTCCAGCAGTTGTTCTGGGAGGGCACAGTTATAAATACCAAGCAAAATCTGGGAGTGTATGATGAAAAGAGGAAATTTTTTTGGAATTTTTATCATAATTGTTTCATATTCACTTTAGCCTATAGAACTCTAGTTGCTATTGATTCTAAAAACATAGAGGTTGCTTTCTAAATGTTGGGGTTTGTCAAATGTTTATAAACAATCCTTTTTTTTTTTCTCCAGGAACTCGCAAAGTGAACCTCACATCCTGGCATCATGACAAAGGCCAGGCAAACTTATCAAATATGACATTCAGTGATGGAAAACTAATGGTTAATCAAGATGGATTTTACTACCTTTATGCCAATATTTGTTTTAGACATCATGAAACTTCAGGAAACTTGACTAAAAGAGGGCTTCAGCTGATGGTGTATGTGATTAAGACAAACCTTAAAATAAGGCGCTTTGATGTGTTGATGAAGGGAGGGAGCACAAAATACTGGTCAGGGAATTCAGAATTTCATTTTTATTCTGTAAATGTAGGGGGTTTTTTTAAATTAAAATCCGGTGAAATGATAAGTATCCAGGTATCAAACCCATTGCTACTGGATTCTTCGCAAGAAGCAACTTACTTTGGAGCATTTAAAGTTAGGGATTTAGATTGAATCTTTCTTTAGTGTGCTGAAAATTGAGTTTTTAGTTTTCCAGAAAGAACTCAAAAGAACTGAAAATCTTCTGCAACCCAATTACATCTGTATAAGCCATATATCTCTAAAGACACGTTTTTGTCCCATGCGGACTCCAGCGGGAGTCCTGCAAATATATGGAAGGGCAAAATTACACAGTTCTCCTCATCAAGTCTTAAAGCAGTTTTACTTCATTTGTCTCCACTGGCCTCACTAGAGTAATTTTGCCTTTTGCATTGGTGTAGATGAAATCAAAACAATTAATGTTGCTGAGCTTCTGTTTCCAAGTTGTGCCCTCGTTACCCATACTAGTTTTGGTGCAAATATAGGGCAGGACAGAACTTTGCTCCCAGCTTGTATTTAGAGCTCCTTTTTGCTTGGGGTTGAGTGTTCTGACCCTGAGACAGCAAAGATCATGAAAGTATGACTAATCCCATTGCATTTGATGTGGCTTTTCACATGCTGAGTTGGGGCTGATTTTGCTTTGCTGGATTAGGGTTGGAAAGGTCAGCCCATGGCAGAAATGGGTTGGAGAACACCTAAACAGTTCAAATTAGCTTTTACCTGATTAAAGGGCTGTTCCAGGAAGAAGGGAGATCATCTGGCCTTGCAGTTCTAAAAAGTTAATTACAGGTCATGTTATTATTGTTGCACAGCTAATTGCAAATATAGATTGCCAAAATACGGTGTGCCTTTAAAGTATTACATTGTGCCAGAACCTGCAAAGACATTTTTTAAACAAAAAGTATGTATTTTTATATTCTGTAATATCTAAAGTTATATTTCAGGTGTAATGTTTTGTGTAAAAAAAAATGTAAATTATATTGTCCTATAGTATTTGATACAAAATATTTAAAATCTCTTGCTGTTTGTATATTTAATGTTTTAAACTGTTTTTATGTACAGACATGTTAAACTGGTGCACTTTTTAATCCCAATGGGAAAAAATGCAGCTATAAGAGGTTGTTTGCAATTAGCAAATGTAATATATATCTTTGTTCTTTTTAACTTAATAGATTCCTTTTAAACTTGTCAGTATTAAGGGAGGCGAAATCACACCAATGCCATGAGTAATAACACCAGAATGCTGGTCACTGGGTGCCTTTCAAACCTGGCGGGTAATTAAGCTGGCATTAGGTAAAAATGAAATTAAAACAATTAATACATAGTAAACCCCAGAAATGTTTTAGGGGTATTTATAGTTACTGAACAGGCGTATTTTCCTACAACAAAATCTGCCAGTGTTAAATTCTGCAATTGAACAGCAACTTTTTTAGCTTAGTTTCCTGAAAAAGTGAAGGTTATGTCATTGCATTGCCTGTTCTTGTCTCCCACTGTAGCTTTTAAAACTCCGCACCCTTCTGCCAGCTTTGGCAGATGAATGGCAGAGTTAAGAGATATTCTTGCAGGTTTCATGAGGACAGACAGCTGAGAACAACTCAGCCATTTATACATTATTTGTCAGTGGCTGGCCACTGTTCATTTTAGCCAAGAGATTAACTGGGGAGACTCCTGCAACGTGAGTTGTTGCTTGTATAGTGCTTGGCCAAGAGAGGTGGTGGGTGGAATCTGAGGGTGGGTATAGGGGCCATAGGGGAGGGCTGCAAATACTGAGGTGATATTTAGAGCACATCTGGACAGGGGACAGCAGCTTGTTGGGTAAGGGGATGAGGGAGGGGTTTGAAGTGTTTGTGTGCTCTGTGGACGATGTGGGGAAAGCCCTCTATTTATTGCAGTAGGAATCATATCTGTAGGAATTGGGGCTTCATACAGATCCTCAGGATTTTAAAAAAATTTTTTGTTAAACGAACCAAGTCAAATTCAAGCAATTATTTTATACTGTATAATAAACATTTCTTTTTAATGTTAATATTGTTTTCTTACAAAATATATTTCTAAGAAAAAAACAACTTTGTGATTTCTTTATTTTCGTGTGTACTCATATTTCTTGTGTAGCTTTGATAATTTTATTCAGATTTCACAATGTGCAGGCTGGGTATAATATAACTCACTCAAGAAAACTGAGGTATAAATCAACTATTTTGAGACAATTTCAATGAATTTTATGGAGTTTTTATTTGCCTTCATACACCACTTTCAAGTCAGGATACATCTTTAGGGGTTGGAAATTCAGCCGAAAATGAGGACTTCCCGTATATGTTTCACATCAAACAGTTGTCAGTTCAGAACTAGAAATGACTGAGGAATCTGGGGCTCTTTTTTTTTTATTTTCAGGAGCTACAGGTCACAATCATTTTTTCCACTATAGAGATGTCCAGTGGCAGGCTGGGAGAAAAATGTCTGTTCTGTGTCTGTCCTGGGGGTTTAAGTCACCCTCTGGGGAAGTAGAGGTGGGGAGTTTAAGTGATTTGAAAGCAAAGTTAGACTTGATAGTGGACCTTAGCAAATGCTCTGCCCACGGATGGTGTGACATGAAGGAGGGGAGCCACCAGCACTAAATGTCACCTGAATGACAGTGGCTGTGGGCTGTGAGTATGTTCTGGAGAAGGTCACAGCACCTGTAGTAGGTGTTGAACCACTGAGCACACACCTGTTGGTTGTCTGTGCATCTTAAGCCGCTAGAGCTGAGAAAAGGGCTCCTGCAGCACAGCTTAGCGTGCGTGTTCTCTTTAGGAGTGCTGTAAGCATCTAAATTTCACAGTACAGTATGAGGCTTTAAATTTCCCTTGTGCGACAACTTTGAAGCCTAAGTGGTTTGAGGGTTGTGGTGGTTTCTGGTTTTTTCTTCCTTAGCATCTTATGGCTGCAAGTTGTCTAGTTGGGTGATGAACTAGGTGGGAGGGTTGTGATAATGTCCTCATGGGGCTTTATAGGCTACTGTGGGAGCAACGATTAGAAGCCCAGCCCTTACTCTACTCTCTACAAACTAGAAATCAAGTAAGGGATTTCATTATTCTGCCTGTCATGCCCTACTCCCTTCTTAGCCTTTATGCATTCCAAAGGAAGCAGGAAGCTCCATGTAGACCCCTAGGTACAGTTTGACTTTGCTTTGTATATCAGAGCAGCCACAGATTGAAAAGCTTCAGTGGTGTCTTTTGAGGCAACCTGGGCACGTATTCCAAGATGATGAAACCTGCCTGGTCTACCACTGCCCTTCCTAAAACCAACGTTCTCCCAGAAGTGTCTGTTCTTTTGTGTCTGCTTCATTTATTTGATTGCTTCATCAGAACACAATTAATGAAAAGAGTGGACTAATCAATTAATGGAGAGAGTTACCTTGAGAAGAAGGGGATGTGCTCCAGGCTAAGAAAAGTACCTGTGACTTTTATTTTATAATCTTCAAAAGATAATTTTGGTCTGTGGATAGAGGGTGATTATTTGCTGAAAATTGAAGTTAAAAAAAATCTTACTTGGAAATAGTTTATTTGCAATTCAGGATATTTGTGTGCATGTAAACATCTGTATATTCTTACCATGTTCTTGCTAAGTTAATTTTTATATGTGGGGTTACAACTGCATATTTTGGCACCTGGGTAGTCCTCCCCCCGCCTTCCCAAGCTTGCTCTAGCCAGTGGCTGTTTCTTTTTCTGTCTATCCCACTTCCTTTTCTCTGGCTCTTTCCAGCTGCCAGTGTGTTCTGCTCACCCCACTCTTACTGACTTACAGCTCCTTTTCCTGGTGGTAGCGACAGCCTTGGGTCAGATCTAGGTATACTCCCCCTTTTTTGGCCCACTTCCAGGTAGCTTTGCTGTGACTTTGCATGGAAAAGAACAAGAATATTGTTTTTCAAAAAGATTTTTGAACCATTGGTGCAAGGACTGAGCTGGGTAGGAATGAAGAAAAGTAATTGGGGAATAAGGAACCAGCAGGCTGGACACACGAAGCAGTCTGTGCTGCCATTTGGTTTGATGTATCAGCTTTGGAGGGCTCCAAACAATAACCGCATGTTTGTATTCTGCTGTTAAAAACTTAGTCTGCAGCAGAACATCATATAAATGGCTGTGTGCAGCATTTTGCTGTGGTGATTGGAGAAAATTCACACCTAAACCAGAAAAGGCTCTTGCACATATACACAGGCAATTTCTTGTTCTTTCTCCTTCTCTGTATTGGTGTCTTGTCCAGTATTTCCTGGTTGCTGTATTTGGGATCACAACCTGCAGGGTTTGCCAACTGTTTATTTTTTTTTAGCTCACTGGGGTCTGACCCTGTAGATCCCATACCTTTGCCTAATGTCTCCATTTGTGACTAGCTCCAAAGCAAAGCTAAGTCATGGAAAGCTGAGAAACCTATGTCAGCTTGAGGTTGTTTGAATCAGATTTCAAAAACTTCTTGGCAACTTCAGATGTTTCTTTTTTCTGCCTTTTTTCAACCTTAAGTCTGGATGTGCTGGGATTTCTAGCTGTGTTTCCAAAGAAACATTTGTACTGGAGTGGAGGTGAGGGCTTGGGTTTACTGCTATCTGTTCACAATCCATTTTATGAAGTTTAGGGAGGGCATATTTTCCTTCCATTTGTTCAGCGCTTGAGTCGTGTGCTGTTTTACCGCCTGCTCTCTTGTGCCACACTGCTTTTCCCCAGACTGCACATTACCAAATGCCAATCAATTTATACTTGAGTGTGACAGAAGACAAGCAGGAACTCCAGTTGCTTTCAGCTCCCTACATGCTGCAAGTCACGAAATGATAGATTCATTTTCCCAGCCTTCTGGATCTTGATTCATTCACTCTATGAGAAATCCCTGGCTGTTCTTTCAGTAGAGGATGGCAGAATCCTCCCTTGACGACTGAGGTACAACCGTGTCTTCATACTGTAGCTGCTTCCTCATGCTGTAGCTTCCAAACTCCGTCATCCCTGTCTGTATTATGAGGTGTGAATGAGGATGCCTGGTGGGTGGCTTCGGGGACCCCAGCTCCTTAAGGGGAAGATTTACAAACAGGATCTCCTCCCCCTGTCCCCTCCACCACACGTGATGGGTTTTGAAGCACTAAAACATGATCACATGGCAGATAACTTTCTGGGAACTTGAGATACTCTCTTGTACATGATTTTATTTCATATCCCACCAGTTTGAAGGATTTTAACCTACTCTTCGCTGTTAATTGGGATGGATGTAGTGTTTGGAATTTTTTTCCTTACTGTGTCACAAAAGAACACCAGATGCCACAATCACCACCTTCCATGGACATCACAGATAAAATCAGTTCCACAGATGTTGGCAATGAATGCAGAGTGGAGCAGACCTTCCTTGCTTGTCCATAGTTTACTGCTGTGCCTGCTCTGACCACAGCATGGGCTCTCCACCTCGCTGGCATCCCGGGGAACTGATGTGCAGCAAATGTTGTAACCTGTATGTGCTTATTCTGCCCTCAGGGAGCTAATAACTAATGACACTGCTTTAGTTAGCAACCATTAGCAGACTGACTATTCTTTTTCTGTGTAAGCATCTCCCAGATAGAAAGTTTTCTGTGTTACCTAGAAGTTTGACCAGCTCCTTGCTTGACCTGTAGCTTTTTGCAATGTTAGTGTCACTAAATGTTTTTTTTTTTTTCTGCAGTGGAGTATCACATGCAGTGACACATCTAAAACAAAACAAGGTCCATCTGGTTTCATGTTTTATCACTCATCATGGTTCCAGATCTTTGCTCTGGGAAAACATCTGCAGTTCTGGAAAGGGATAGTTAGGTTATTTCTGTCCTCCTAACTGGAAGAGGGCTGGAGTTAGAGGCACTGAGTGGCGTACAGCCTTGCAGCTTAAGCCAGCTTCCCTCTTAAGCAGAAGATCCTATCAAGTTGCAACCCTCTAAGTTGTGTTTTTATCAGACAAAACTGAGCATATGTGCTGCATGCCCCAGGGCTCCACGGAGAGGGCTCCTCCAAGCAGGTCAAACAGGGCTGGCACAAGAGCTAAAATAAACCCATGTGGACAGCAAAGGTCCAGGACTGAGTGTCTGCCCTTTTTTTTTTTTTAATTTATCTATCACTGACAATAGAGAATAATAAATTAGAGAATAGTCTGGTAGCACAAAGTATTTTTAATTTGTTTTCTATTTCCTAGAAGCGACTGTTAAATTTACCTCCTATTGTTACCTGTAAATGTGTAATTGAATTACTACTTATGTGAACCTGCATTTTATCCCAAATCTAACAGTCCTATCATACCACTGTGTAAAAAGAGATAATTTTATTTAAACCTCATTAGTCTTATTGTATATATAAAAAGTAGTATTATGATTAGTGTTCTTCAATCACAAATGTGTTGGACTGCAGTCCAGCATTCTGCTTCCTGTAGCACTTTATTCTATTCTGGCTTTGTTATCTGGCTATTTTTTTTCCCAGTTTGGCTTAAAATTACATTTTAAAAACTTTTTTTTTTCCAAAATATGAGCCAAATAGAAATGCCCCATGATTTATTTGAAAATATCTAAACAAATTTCCTCAATTTTGCTCTTGTCCTCTGGTATATGCCATCTGCACACTTGTGGAATTTTGCTGATGTGGGAGATTGTGAAACAAAGCAGCTCACATAAAAAAGATAATTGAGAACTCTACTGGGCCAGCTGTGCTGTGAGACTTGCTGAATGTGACAAATTCCTCTGAAATACATAAATTGCTTGTTGCAATTCCTTCAGTTTTATTAATCCTGGTTAATACTGCACTGGTAAGAAAGGGCTTAGCTTCCCACTTTTAAATCAGTGGATGTTTTCATGCTGACATCAATAACATGATTATAAATAGTTCTATATGAGACAGTTTATTTTTAAGCTTTTTTTAGATGGTCACTATTTTAATATATGCCATATATATATATATATATATAGAGTATTTGTCACTGTACAGTAAAAACTGCTTTAATACAAAGCAACAATGCAAATAATGTTTCTTCTATTATATCTGTTTCAAATACAGCACCTACAGTCTACATGTAACTGAGAATAATACAGCCCTGAGAATAATATTTGCTTTTTGGTGACATATCTTATTTTTGTACCTATTGTGAGATCTGTCATGAATAAAGAATATTAAATTGTTTGGGCATTTTTGTGCCTGTGTTAAAAGGATGATACCAAATGACTCTGACAACGTCTACAACAAATGAATAGGTGGTGGAAAGGTCTTTGCTCACCAAATGTCCACAATGACTCATCTTTTGTCAGCATCTCAGCCAGGAACGGGCCAGGAATAGGCACAAGGGCTTCTAGTTGCTCCATGCCAAGTTTTGAGGCTATAATCTAGTGAGGGAGTAGTAATATGAGACACCTGACTTGCCAGAGATTTTCACACTTCCAAATCTAAGGTGCTTGCACTGAGTAAAATAAGACCCAGGCAGAAATTCTGCCTTAGTGGTAAGCAGGGTTTTTTTTTGTTGTACTTGTGGTGTTTTTGTCAGGTATTGACGATGCTTACCAAACTGAAAGGTGGCCAGCAGAGGAGGCTCCAGTCAGCATCCGCTGCTCCTCTTGCGAGCCAAATGCCCGGGAGCACAGATGGCCTTTATGACCATTATGGGCTGGAGACACATTCAATGAAAAGCAATTTAAGTTCTTACAGAAGAAGAAAAAGTATACGAATGTGGGTTTGTTCCCAACACGAGACAGTCTGAATCAACAATGGGAATGGGCCGGTTACCAAAGAGTCTGCTGGAGCAAGTTCCCGCTGCCAGGGCAGGATCTCCTCTCCCTCTTGGCCATTAGAGGGAGGAAAAAATAACAGACTATAAGAGCCACTAAAATAAGGACCAACACCAAGAATGTACCATGGGTTTAATACCAGCTCCTCCTCGCAAAGTAATTATAGTTGATGTTGCCCAATGGTTACCGATGAACTATCTTTCATCGTGGGCTTTTGTTTGGAGTCAGTAGTTTGGGTTGAACATCAAGACCAGCACACGCTGGTCGTTTTCTCTCGGAGAGTAAAATAGGACTGAAGGTGACAGGGAATGTCATGCTGCTTCAGCCATGGAAACAGGCAGCCAAGTTTGGGCTAGAGCAAAGCCCTTCCTATGTGTTTGTTTCATATTATATAACCTTTACCCAAAAGTTCACCACAGTACTAACGTTAAAGTGAGAAAAGACCAGGCTAAACGAAATACTGGTATTTCTCATATTATAAACTCCTGCGTACTCGGAAATGTGGTGTTTGCTAAAAACGTATTGGTAAACTCAGAAGTTTTCTTTGAATTTCATGATGTGACCTAGATTTAGGTGATGCAAATAACCCTTGCAATACCATTTTCACCTAACTCATTCCTACTCATGCAAAGGAGATAACACGTAACCATTCCTATGGCTCCCCCATACTTGTGTTTGTAGGGCCTTAATTTTTCTTAACAGGAAAATTAATTCAACATGTGCCTCTGAAGGCTCAAATTCTGCATCACTCCTAAATTTTAGTGCTGGATGTTTTGGTGTTTCTTCTGCTATAGAAGTGAGATGTTTGTTGGAAGTCTGGCTGATCACTTCAAAGCTACTGATGTGGTGGACATGATCATGTGTAGCTTTCAACATAGAGGAACCTCCTTTTTAGTTACAGCAGTGCTCCCTTGGAGCAATACAAGCTTTTTTCATGTAATAGTATTAGTCCTTTCCTTGTTCATCTGTTTGGATGTGACAATGAGCACTACTCTCAGGTATTTACAGTGTTTAAGGCAGAACCTTATTTATGCAGTGAAAAGTTTGGGAAAGTAGTGGGAAACCACATGGAGATCTCTGCAAATGGTCATCAGCAGTTAGGACAAACTCATGAAGGTTTTGATGCCTTTGCTAGAGCTGTGATATGCTTTGCTAGAATCACAGCATTTAAGAGAAAAACTGCTTCCAGAAAAGCTGCCAGATCATTTCCATGTAGAAGACCGACCCTCGCTTCTGTCTTTCCTTTCAAAGGTGCATATTTTTGTATTTTGCACATGGTCAGAACTGCCTCCATCTGAGCAACTCCTCCTAATCGAGGTAGAGATGTAAAGACAAAGCATGCTGGTGCTCTCTGCCCCAGAGGAAATAGGCCAACTGCTGTGCTAACATCAAGCCACAAATAAGTCCAGACTCTGTACAAAACAGGGTATTTGCTCAATGTTTAGAGGTGCTTAAATATTCAGCCATGAAGTAGAGAGACCAGAAATGCGAGGAAACATTTTCCTCCCTCTGAACAATTGCGTATTGTTTGTGTGAGAAGGAAAAAATTGGCAGCTGTGCCCTCCCCTCACCACACCATGTTTCTCCCAGGTTGTTCCCAGGTCAGCAGTGCCACTCACTCTTTGTGCTCAAGCTTCTCAACCACAGGGCTACCCAGCTGTGTCTTCAGTGGTGAAGTGGTCTTTAACTGGCCTTTCGATGATCATCCTTTGCGGGGATCTACAGATGATCCCTCAGGCCTTTTTTTATCATTGGGGCTAAATCTAGGATAGCAAGTACCTCTAAATTTTTTCTTTTGTCCTGAGCTTTCTAAATTAGACAATACTACTAACTTTTCAGGGGGCAGATTAAAAGGAGCAATGATTCAAGGTGACAGTCCAACACACTTTTCATGAAGAAAAATTCCCAGATTTTACAATGCTGAGTTCGGTGGGTGCAGGCTACCTGCAAAACTAGGTCACATCTTCAAGCTGTAACTTAAACTAGGTCATACTTTCTGACTAGTGAAGAGGGGGAGTATGAGTTTCAAAAGCTCGTAAATTATCATTTCCTGGAAAAGACCCAACGCAATGAAGTGCTATCCAAAAATCAACCAAACCAGCTTGACACATAAGAGGAAGTTCATAAAACATCACTTTATCATCCTCTGCTTCATGAAAATGGAAATGTATTTCCTTTTCGAAATAATTGGTGGTGCAAACATTGATGCTGCTTGTGGTTTTAGCTGAGTAATTTAAAGTTTTCTGAGCAGGAACATTCAACACAGACTTTTCTGGTTCCATTCCTATAAATTGCATAATTAAGGGAGAAGTTTGCTCTGGCAAGTTTGAAAGTCACCTGGGTTTGCAGGGGTCAGAGAAGAAATTGACAGCTTTCTAAATTCACCAATGAAACATTTTAACATTAATAATCCTCACAATACCATGCAAAGTAGGTAGCTCTTGGAAATTATACACGAAAACTAGAATACTCAGTGGGTTCTTTAGACTAGCTAATGGGAGCAGCCTGAGCTGCTCCCCACGTCTGTGGAATCAATTGACCAAAACTAACTCTTCTGACAATTTGACATATCTGTGCCGATTCTCGCAAGCATTGATTTCTGTGCAAGAAAGGGTTGATATCTGCAGGTTCTTCTTAACATTCCCAGTGAGTCCTAACTCAGTGTCATAGCAAACAGTAACTGGGACATTATTTAGGATGGTAAATAATGCGCTTGGCCAAAAGTATCTGAATACAGAATAAAAACTGCAATGACTGATCTGGCTGAGATTTTTGAAGCTGAACTCAAGGGTTTAGCTACTAATTTTCCTGAGAGCTGAGCGCTGAAATTCTTTCACTGTCCCAGAAAAATCCAGTCCTCTGAATTTTCCTGTTTGCTGTGTGGAATGAGAAGGGTCCATACTATAAAGACTATAGGGAAGGATGAGCAATACTGGGATGGCTGTTGAGAAGACATAAAACAGAGCTGCATTTCCCCCAACCTTTGTCTAGCCCCAGTCTGGTGGAGAAAGATCCCTCTTGAGTCTAAATCCTCGCTGACTTGCATGACAACTCAGGTCTCTCCACTGCTGCTCAGAGTCCTGGGGAAACCCTGCAGACAGCAGGCTTGAGAAAGCATGCCAGGGACTTTTGCTGCCTTCGTTTTGTCTCCCTGTGTTGACTGCTTGCTCACATCCTGCTCCTTGTGGCATCTCTGCCACCCACCTCTGCTCAGGTCAAGGCCCTCCTCTCCTCTATACCCTGTCCCTCTCCCTCTTTCTTTGCTTTCCTGTCCCGCAGCAACCCCTTTCTCACCTTTCAGAACCTCTGCATCCATTTGGCACTGAAAGTCTTTGCCACAATGACTTGCTATTCAACTTGCATCTGCTATGAGTCCTACCTACCTCCACCAATGCCCAGAGGACAGAGACTGCTTCCTAGTGCCCATGCAACCCCTGGTCTGGTGAGCTCCTTAGTTAATCCTTTGGCTTTGCTGTAATAATTGTGATCAAAGCTAACTATGTTTTACATAGAGCTGAAATAACTTGTCCCAGTGGGTCAGTCAATGAGAGATGTGGGGGTTTTTTGACCCCTGTTTGTACCCACTGGGAAGCTTTCCCTCGTCGCAGCACAGACAGGACAGCACACATCCCTCCAAGGGAGGTGGGGGTTATTCACCCTCCTCTTTTCTTCCCCAGCATTAGTGCACCGATTAAGATGACTAAGAACATGTATCCTCTCAGGGTTCATCTATCTCTTGTGTTTAAGGAGATGTTAGCCCCACTTCTCCAGTGACTGTCCCTGGAAAGACCTTTCCTCCTTCTCTTGTTTTGTGTCTGAAATCTAAATACTCTAAGATCAAAGCAGACTTCTATTTCCTATCAGTCTTCTCCTCACCCCAAAACACCCAAGTTCCCCAAATGGGATGTACTATAAAGGGACCAGATTTAGGGACCTTTTTTGCACAGTGCATTAGCGGCTGCTTCTTAGCGAACAAGGGGTAGATACTGAGATATTTGCAGTTTCTGATTTGGCCTCAGTTGCAGAACCAAAGGAAGTATCTGCATTAACCAGGATCTACATTGCTTATTCCACTCTGAGCCAGCATCCACAGCGCTAAAACTGCACCAGAAATCAGCCACTGGCAGACTGGAGTGGTATAACACAGCAAGGCAGCTGCACTACCTAGAATTTCCTCTTCATTTGAAATACATCATAAAAAATCTGAAGCAGGAAATGGGTTATCTGGTAAAATTTCAAATGATGCTGTTATCTGGTATAACCTCAGCACATGCTAGAATTCATTGCCTGCCTTCTACTCCTGGAAATCTGTTCAGTTGTGTTGAGCTGTTATTCATTTAATTTCTCCTAGTAAAGGTGCAGACATTCACACTCTGCTCTGCTTTGTAATCTGTGGGTAATTTCTCCAAAATGCCACTTTCACCTAGGAGCTGAAATTCTCAAAATGTCAATGCAAATTAGGTAGCAGGGTTATGCTGAAATGCAGAAATATATATCTATATACATATAGATATATATATGTATGTTCTTAAATGTTTTCTAGATATAAGTTCACAAATGAAAATTTTCACTTCTGAGCTAACTGTTAATTTCAATTCCCTGGAACCTCAGCAGCATGAATGGCTCCAAGAAAATTCTTGTCCTGGCTGATAAAACACATCCCTAATAAATGTTTAAGCATTATGATGTCAGAGAAACACTGCCATTAACTGCCTAGATAAAATGGACTGCCACTAGTAGGGCACAATGGTCCTTAGCCTTTGAAGTGCCAGTCATGTGAGGATTAGGTTTCTGAGATATTTTAAAATCCTATTTTAAATCTTTATAGCACCACAGCGGTCCAGGTAGACTTGTTTATTCCTGGTGGGTACAGCTTTCAGTATCAGTGGCAAATCCCAGATTTCTGGGGTCACCTCACAGATGCCTTCCGGTAGCAGCTACACAAGTTGTCAAGAGTAGGGGAAAACAGGCTACTGCTGTGCTCCCAGAAGATGAGAGCCCAGAGGGAGACATCACCTCTTCCAGTGTCAAAAGGAGTAAGGAGTGCTCAGAAGATGCTGTAAGTTCCCCCTAGGCAATAGACATGTCTTGGAGTGTTCTGGAGCAAGGTCCTGGTCTGTGCCAAAGGGTAGGCTGTGCTACTAGATAAAAGAGGGGCAGGACAGAAGTTTGAGCGCAGGGTCTTGTGCTTTGTGTGCTGTCTGGCTGTGGCTCTGCTGCTTGCTGCTGCAGCCCTGCTCTGCACAGGGCAGAGCTGACTGCAGGATGGCCTGGAGCCCACCTGTGGGCTTGGCCTCACACTCATCCCTGGAACTCTTCTCTGTACCAATGTGGCCTGAAGGACTCAGCAGAAGCAACTTGTGGTCATCCTGGCCTGGGAACTGATGGTTCCTCAGAAGGAAAGCCTTTGGGTTTAAAAAAAACATAAACCAACAAAACATATGAAGTAGAGGTGGAAATTACAAAAGACATGTCAAAAATCAAAGCACTCTCACGGGGAAGGTTTCTGGCTGCTCATCTGAAGGCTTTTACTAGTGAGTGTCAGGTGAAATCAGCTGGCAGTTTACATGTTACTTGGGGGAAGGAGCAGCAAGGACTTGTCCCCACAGCTCCGGCAGCTGTAGCAGGGGCTGCCCACCCTTCCCTCCTGCCCTGTGGATGGAGATGTGCTGAGCAGGATCCAGCAAGGCAGAAGGATGAAGAGTTTAGCTTTCCTTGCTGGGCATGTAAATGAGGAAGAAGAGTCGACTGGAAACCAAAGGAGATGAAGTGGCCATTAGCTTCCCCCTTGGCAGGCTTTGGTTGATTAGAGTTTTTGCCACCGTGAAACACAGCTGAAGGAGCTTTCCAAGTCAGCAGCTGGGCTGCTATCTGCTCAATTTGCTCGACAGAAAATCAAAACATTTTTGAGCAAAATTGAAAATTTTCTTATGCAAAATTGCCCTTTTTTTGGTGAGGACAATGTTATTTTCCCACTCAAATTAGTCCATCCATCTCTGTGTTATTGGTGCAAAGCTGACATAATATACTGTGAAGCAAGAACTCTGTGTGGGGTGAATCTCTGGAGGATGTGTAAGTCCAGAGAGCCATGACTATTCAAGCTCTTTTGCTCCTTTTTGCCTTTCACACCAGTTTCAACCATACTTCCCTCTGTCATGTTCTCACAGTATCTTTATCTTCTTTCCTGACAGCCTGTCTCTGCTCCCGCCTTTCCTATATCCCCTTTTGACATTTGAGCTCGGCATTTCCCTGTTAACCAGGCTGGCCGCTCCTGCTGTATCATTGCCATGTGCTCTGTCCTGCCCATTGGGGTGGGCTGTTATTGTTCTCCAAAGTGGTTTTTCACAGCCAACTCTCCTGGGGGCTCTGAACAACCTCCCACAAGATCCTGCCTACTACTGCCCTGAAAAAAAGTTGTTGTCCACTCTCCTTCCATTCATAATAAGTTTTTGCATCCGTTGCCTTCCTCACTTCCCTAATAGTCATAGGCTCTACCAACTCATGGTCCCAACAGCCAAGGGTACTCTCAGTTACCACATCCTCGGTTAGTCCTTCATTGTCCATAAGCAGCTGTACTGGCTGAACATCTTCCTAGATGTCCTGCCTGTTAAAATTGCTCTCAACACATCCCAGAAATCTCCTGGCTTGCCTGAGCCCCACAGTAGATGCTGTGGTGGGTAAACCTCACCTTGACAACCAGAGCTTGAGACAAGAGAATTCATCCAGTTGTTTAAAGGCTGACATTTCTTTTATAATTTCCAATCTGCAGCAGATGCCTAAGGTAGCACCCCCCTGGCTGACCCTGGGCCTTCAACACAACAGTAATACAGACAGGAACAACTTGAAAATGTGTCTGTGACAAACAGTGTCAAACAATGTATTCTTGTCACCAGAAAGCAACTGGATACAACATTTATTATTGAGAACCAATTCGAATAAAATACTTTCACACAGAAACAATACATGCAAGCCACTGAAGAGTCTGCAGATGAGAAAGATAATTATTTATTCTTGAGCGTACACTAGTTCTAATGAAACTTTGATTCCATTGACTATGAACTCAAGTCAGGTTGGCAAACACAAACCCTGAATTTAATCAGGCCTTTTACTGTTTGCAAAGCAGCAAATGATATGCTTGGTAAGCAGAGTAGACAGATCTGTGTGCTGATCTCTCTGCAATGTGCGATGTGTGCCATGCACAACTGGGCTGTGGTCACTGCTGCCAAACTCCTCTGAGTAAGACAATGGAGCATATCCATTTACAGAAATAAAGAGAGCACATCAGACCTCAAACTTTCTGTATCCTTGGGAAAATATTAACAAATTCAGCATCTGATGATGGTAAGAAGAAAAATGTAGAACAGAACAGTGTTAGCTGGGGAAAGCTAATCTGAAAAGAGAATCATTACCCAGAACACAGCTAAGGTAAAGAATTGCAGTGGGAATCTGGAGATCTCCAAATCAAATGGGTTCGTTTTGGACGCCTGTCCAATTCATGGTGCTTTATAGTCTAATTCTCCTTTTCCCAAAATATCACTTTCTGTGTAGGTCTTCCCTAGAGAGACATTAAGGACCTTTATCTGGAAATGTAACAGAGTAAACTGCCTGCCCACCACAGAGCTGTGCAGGAAAAAGAAAGGAGAAAGAGCACAGAGACAGGGGATGTACAGGAATGTGTCTGTCAAAGAAACCTGCGTGTTGTACAGCTGAACCTCAGAGACAATAAACCCCCGCTAATTTCTGAAGCTTTAGAAGCCTGAACATCTTGGAAAATCTGTGCAAAAAGAGAAATTATTTTGATTTTGGTTCCCCCTCCAGCCTGAGCTCAGGTGTTGTCTGCCTGTCTGTATTCTTCAGTTCCTGACCGCAACAGTAATGGCTTCAAGTGTCAGCACTTCTTCGGTCTCTGAATATTCTGCCTTGTCCTTGCTTTGTCCTTGCTTACTCTGGTGGATCCAGGGGCAGGACTGCAGTGTCTGCACAACACTCTAGGATTTAGTGCTGTGTCTTCAAGGAGATCAGGGAAGGAACTGCCAGGGCTTGACCTTCTGATATCATAGTGTACTGAAGTCATGCAGAATTACTGAATAATAAGCCTTGAGAGGTTATGTTAATCATGACTAAACACAGCCATGATCAATGATCACACTGCCCAATTTGGGTACAAATTATTATTTAACATTTACCTGGAAGCAGATTGACTGGTGTCCTATCTCCTTATACAGTCCCTTCTTGGCCAGAGTGCTCCTGCATGTTTCAAGAATTGCCTAATTCCTTGTTATGATCCAGGGAGTAGGTTTCTTTCTTACAACCAGCCATAAATACAGCCATAATGATGATGACTGTAATGAACAAATACCACTGGTAAGGGCATCACTTTTCTAGCGTCCTGTAGTTAGCCCTCAACCTTGTACAACTCTTTCTGTGGGTATCTTTTAAGAAAAGTGTGACTGAACACCCAATCTTCTTTCAAGGTTGGATCAGATTCTCAGAGGAGTTTTGAGCACCCAGCTCTTAACCAAATAGGCATATAATTACACTTGAAAACCTATGAAATTTGTTGTGGCATTCAGAAAGCGTTAAGGCAATGCCTGAGACACAGAGGTGGTGGTGTTTATGGTTTTGAAGGCTTGTTCTGATGGGGCCGGAGCTTGTTTTAGGCCCTCCTGCGCACAGCAATGTGTTGTAATAATCAATCCCAGCAGTGGTGGAAGTGTGGATCACAGTGGGAAAGCCTGTATTAGTCAGGGGGACACTTATTTACACAGGTTCCATTAAAAAACCTGTCTCAGAAGTTTGCAGTCTGATATTGCATGTAATCCACATGGACATCATGTTGGTAAAATATGAAGCTCTTCCACGTTACAGAAATGAAAACACTGCATGTCTACCTTACTCTCACTTCCCTTGTGTTTCAAAACACAAAAATTCACAAGAAATATTCAGCCATCCATCTGTCTTGATAGGATTTATATCCAGCAGGGACATACCACAGGCAGCCTCAGAAACAGGCATTGTTGTGCACCTCATGCTGCTGGAGCCTGGGATGCCACAGCAGAGAAGTGATCAGCTGCAGGAAGCTGGATGGAGAATTTCAGGCTCTGAGTCCCTATCACTACGTCTCAAGAGACAATGAAGCTGATACCCTAAAATCACCTGCCACATGAATACGTGTGTACGCACATTCCTGCATAGCATTCGTACCTTACTTGTATCTGGAATTTAATATATGTGGAGTTTAAGCGGTGCCCAAAAGATGGCACTGTTTATTTGTGCTTTTTTCATTCTTAACTGCATACCCCCTTCTAGGCTGGCATATCATCTGACAAAATTAAGACAGAACTTATATACTGTATAGAGAAAAGCAGTACAAATCAAACTACTGCTGCAGCCATGGCCTTTCCTATAACCTTTAATGTGCAATATTTTAATGGAAATGGACATATTGATGCTGTGTAGAACTATAACTACAAAGCAGTTGCCCTTTTATTTCCGTCTAGTATTTTCACTGTAGATGTTTCAAACTCATACATTTCATTTAATGCCTGGTGGATGAAGAATGTGCTTCAGTCACTTCAAAAGAGAAAGAATTATTGACAAGAGGTGGATCGGAACCAGAGTGGTGCCTTGAAGGTCCTTGAAAGTTAGCCAAACGTCTCTGTTTGTGCAGTAATCATTTTCTGTATGCACCGAAAAAAACCCCAACAAATGCCAAATAGCATGACAGCCAAATTACTGTGAATCAGTTGCCCACATTTCTGTTGAAACAGCTAAATCCCAAGTCCTACCTTAACAGCTTGCTGCAGCCATAGAACAAGAGCAAATGTGGAAATACAGTTTACCTTGCAGCAATGAATTTAATGAAAGGTTTGCTGGTAATCATAGCAAATGACAACATTAATCCCCATATCAGCTGTCAGGTTTCTCCAGGCCTTTAAAACTAGAAGGTGTGCCAAACAAGCTGTAAATAACAAAACTAGTATTACTAATACCTATGATAATGCCTTATTTTATTAAATCAAAGTTCTTCGCAATCTCAGCACGGGAGTCACTTCACCTAGGATTGACATCCAGCCATTTCCAAGGTAACAAAGTTCAGGTGTCAGAATACCTGACAGATGGCTATGGTGGCTTTTGACACCACATTTCCCCAATCCAGCTCAATCCAATCCAATCCAATCCAATCCAATCCAATCCAATCCAATCCAAACCAATTCAAACCAATCCATTCCAATCCAATTATGTTACTCATGGCTACTGTATGAAACCAAAGGGTACCAACCAGTGATGGCCCAATAGGAAGACAAACTCCGTTGCCTCCATCCCTTGCCAGAGCCTCCCTTAGGCCTGGTACCTCCTGCAGTGGATATAGCTGGTCAGTGGAGGTAAAGACAGAGAGAATCTGCCTTGCTGCTGCTCTCCAGGCTGCAGAGCACCAGTCCAGAAGTCAGCTGAACAAATACTCCTCAGACATAAATCTTGATGCTTGACAGGTCTAAGTGGGTCATAGCTACAGCTGCACAAACATTTTCTGGTCTCTCAGACTTCCATGGAGTTTCCATGCGGAGCAACCTCCCTGTCCAAAATATATTTCTTCATCATCTGTGTCCTGTTCTGCACTCTCCTGTCCATGCTATTTCCTGCTTGCCCTTCCTTCTGACTCCACACTTGCTCGATGCTACGTGTATGTGGATTTTAAAGAAGTGTGGTGGGCTCAGATGTGCAGAAATAAGACACTTGGCTGCTTAAAACCAGCGTCCTTTGAAGCAGCATGTGAACAGAGTGATGGCTTGTGCTGTGGTGATTGCCTCATTGGATGGGCCTTGCTTTCCAAGGTCAGGAGCCCATCAGGCTGTGTGGGAAGTAGAGGATGAAAGGAAGGCAGGAGAGGTAAGTTTTCTTAAACTCCACCTCTCTTCTGCTCTTGTGAGCAGCTCTGATACAAGGAGACTGCCTGAGTAAATCTTGCTTCTGAGTCTGTCCTCAGCATGAAGAAGTTTGCAGCTGTCCTTCCTCAGGAAGAGTCCTATCCAACAAGCAAGGTGTTGAAGGCAACTACCCTGCTGAAAAGCCTTTAAAAAAGAAGAGACTTTCAAGCCCCAGGGTTTTAGCTCTCATCCACAGTGAACTGGGAGCTCACTGGCAGCTTATAAGCTCAGTGAGCCCCAAAGCACCAAACTCTAGGTCCTAGAAGCCACGTCAGCAACCAGAACAGACAAGTCTGATTATTCAGGCTTTAGTTCCAAGGGTCCATGTGTTGCGTGTGTTTGGTTTTGAGCATCTGTTTTGTATTGCTTGTTTGTTTTAACCAGGTCTTTTCCAACTGGATGTTCCTGGTCTGTCCCACAATGCTTACACCCATTGTGGGTGTGCCTGGCTTTCTCCAAGAGCTGTCGATGCTGTTTTTATTTGTACTTTCAATTAAATACATAGAGGATGCCAAAAGAGTTGAAGTTTTGGTAAAATCAGGATGCTCAGTTACTAACTGCATACCATCATGTGTGGCAAAATTTGTGCTCATAATAATGACAATTGTTTTTGAGAATTTAATTCCACACGGAGTAAAATGAAAAAAATGATACATTGGTTCTTCCTTAGCTAATTTATTCTTGTGTTGAGGGGCTCATTTGCCATTCAGGAAAAATATGTTCCACTTTGGGGACAGTGGAGGTGGGTATTTTTTTGTTTCAATGACAGTTTTGAGAATCATATGGGTACTGGAAATAAAACCTAAAACTTTTTTTTTTTCTTTTTGCTCCTTATATCTTCACTGCAGTAATAAGGCATCAGAACTCAAAATTTAGCTAGCAATTTTGATGATGCTGCAAGAGGTAGATACAGCTTGCTGTTCAGCTATCTGGGCTCTTGCAGAACTGAAAACAGTAAGCATTTGATTGTGTCAGTAAAGCAGGCTGATACATCTTGGAAGGTACATACAGGAAAATTTTCAAAGTAAAGCACGGAGCCAGAGCCGCAGAATTAAGTATTAATGGGAAGTGAATGTCAGTACTGAAAACTTCAGCCACAGACAGCAGATCCGTGCAGCAGCCCGGTGGCATTTTAAAATCACCCAAATCACCGCTATTTAAGGAGGTGTTTTTCTTGGAATGATTGTTTTAAGGGTTGGTGCAGTTAGGCAGCTATGAGCTGACTGCGTACAGAGCAGGATGTGCAAAGGTGGCGCTGGCATTGCTCCCATCCCTGTGCCTGCAAGGGGGTAAATTTCCCTACCCAGAGGCAGCTTCCCCAAGGAAGACCTGGGAGCTCAGTATGCGGAAAGCTTGTGGAGGTGGCTGATTTTGGAGCTAGATACATGCACGGGCAGACTGGCTCGCTGGCAGTGGGTAGCAGCAGAGGAAAAACAAGAAGGGATGTTTGCCTTGGGAAATGCAAGCCCCGGGAGCTGGCATCTGCCTGCTCCCGCCCCTGCAGCATGGCTTCCTCAGCTCTCCCAACTGTTGCCTTCTCCTCTTGGAGTGTCCTCTCTTGTCACCCCAGAGCCTGGAGCTGGAAGCAGAGCTGGGACAATGGTGGTGTGTCTTTGACCTTCCTGTTTCATGACAAGGGCCTTGATTCCTGTTTAAACACCCCCCACTGAGTAGCACTGTTTCTTGACAGGCTAAATTATATTTAAACACAGATTCTCAGCTGGCCTCTTTTCCGCACTCAAGTGACAAAGGCACACAGTGGAAATAGCTTGATATATTGGCTGAATCTAAGCTAAAATCTTGTCACGGGCGCTGCCAAGCCTGAAAGGAGGGTTGTCTCACGCTGGGTTAGGTTTGGTACATAGGCTGGACACAGGAACATGGCCAGCACAGATGAATTTGAGGCAGGGCTGGTGTGTGGTTTGCCACATATAGTCAGTTTTTACTGGGCACTGCCTTCTTTTAGAGTATGTGCTTCAGTGACTCACCTTGTAAATCAGCTGTGGTCATAAACTGCTTCCCGATGAAATCCATCTTTTTTTGGGTTACCACGCCATAGGGGCGTATAAGGTGCCCTCTGTCAAATCCATGCTTCGTTTTCAGACAAATCTTCTCTGTTTCTTTCTTTTAAGAGTGTCTTTCTCCTTTGATATCAGATACGAAAAGGATTGTTTTACATCATATCTACCCTCCAAAACAAATAAACTCACAGGACTGCTCGGCTCCACCCAGATGGCACGACCATTCCCTTCTGCAAGCACTGCCTCCCAGTGAAGGAGAGAGCAAGGTGTAAGACCTGTGCTGAGACCTCCACCAATGTCCTAGTGGCTGTCTGGTAGTAAGAAGTTACAAAACTCCCTCACTTGACCCCATCCCTGTTGAGGAAATTATTCTCATGAAAATGCATCCAATTTTCATACACCAGGCCATCAGGCATCCAAAAATTGCTGCTAAATCTGGATTACAAAGATAAAGTAAAAGAAGAAGAAAAAAGTAGAAGCATTAGGCTGCCTTCTATCTCTCTCTTTGGTATTTAACTCCTATTTAACACTTTAATCCTCCTGAGGATTTTTTTTTTTCTTTTTACTATAATCCCTTAATATAGTCTGCACTGTTTATAATCATTCTCCTTTCTCACAGTTTTAGGTTCCCATTTAAGCTACTTTTTTTACCTTAATTACTTGGCTAACTGTAATCTGTCAGGAACCATAGACACATGAGAGAGCAAGCACTTATGATGAGGCTGTCTTCTTGCCCAGGAAAAGCTACTCACAGCAGTCTGTTTTGTTAAGCTTTATTCAGCAGGTGAGACTTAATTGCCTAAATCAAGAAACTTCTACCATTTCCTTTCAGATACTAGACTGCAATACAATGCAAGTCAGTGTCAGGAAAATTTTCTCTGAACATTTGCAAGATTGGTGTTTTATATCTTCAGTTCATTTACAATCAGCAAGTAGTCCCAGCTGCTTGGCCTGTATGTCTCTCCTCCTAGACCTGACAGCAATCTCCATCTCCAGTAAGCCCTTATGTGATCTTCTATCATCTCTTGGCTGAACAGCTGAAATAAATTAATCCAGGAAGGAACAGATCAGACCATTGCCCTGGAAGCCTGGAGACAGTGAGGAGAACTGAGAGCGGTCAGCAGAATGATGGGGAGGCTGCTACGTGGATCCTCTGGTTCAATTCGTAATATTTGGGTCAGGTCCTCTAAAGGTGATACAGTCTCTGATTTGTGAGAGCTTTGGTGAATATTCACTGCAGTGGTGTAAGGAGAAAGAATCCCACCATGTGCCAGCATGAGACACTATCTTCAGCATCTGCTAAGTGAGCTATTATTTGTATTTTGTTCATTGGCTTTCTTTAAACGATGCTTTGGATGGTCTTCATGGGATGCAGCTGTGCCTATCATTGCAGAGTCGCAGGCAGGAGTAGGCAGTGCTTTTCTGCAAAAACAACAGTAATGAGCCTAATAACCACAAAATACCTCCTACAGCAAATAACTCACAGAAATTTCCATTCCAGAATAATATTTTGAAGTAACTGGAGATCATTTCCTATAATGTTCATCACCTTTTCTGGTGCTCAGAATGACTCAGAACCAGCTGCAAGGCTTCTGTAGTGCTGCAAACACTTGAAAATGTATCCTTTGCATGAGCAGCCACTGCAGAGTGACAAAATGACTTGTACCCTCTCAGCATCTCTTTCTGAAGCATCCAGCCTTCACTGCTCAGAAGTTATTTGTTGCTAAGGGCTCAGTGTTTGACAGTCCAGGACATGTAGGGCTTCTGTTGATGTGTTGTTAATGTTATCTCTGACACTCGTGCCCAGATCCCAAAAGACACTTAGGTACTTCAAATGCAACACAGGTGCAACCGAGGCACAAGCAACAGTGCCTAACCCCTTCTCAGAAGTAACGACTCAAGTGCTTGCATTTTTGCCAGGCTTTGACAGTCCTGCTTGTTTCCATTTTCAGAGCTGCTGCATTTTCAGCTGAGTGTGGGATTAGTCCGAAGTTCCTATAGGATCCACAAAGGCTTTCTAGGCTTAAAATTCTGAGCAGCCAGGTTTGGTATATTTGTTATTAGCACACGTAATTCACACTGGGGAGACTGGTCTCTGTTTAAAGCAGAGAAACGACTGCTACATTTTCGTTTATTGAGCTCACAGGATGGTGAGCCATCAAAGAAGATTTTGTTCAGAAGAAAGAGAAAGTGGCATCCACCTTCTGTAAGTGGCTGAGGTGGTAAAATCATGTTTCTGGTGTCTTCATCTACAAAGGGGTTGTACATTCTTCTCCCACAATCCAGGGTACTATAAGAAGTTTCATGTTTGGAGCAAAACCGGAGAAAGGTGAAAACTGGATCATTTTAAAACTGAAGCTAAATGAACTGTGAGGCCGGTGGGATCCCTTGCAAAATCACCTTATAATAAGGTCATTCACTGGCAAGTGCTTCTTCCCTCATTCCCAAAATAGTTATTTTTATTGTAAAAGTATGTAACATAAAATTAATGCCCAGGAATTGGGCATTAATGGCTATTCCCTTAGCAAGCGAACTCTGTGGACATTAGACTTTAAAGTTTTTTCCATTCTAAGAATCTCTCATGCTTGCCTGGATGATGGTTGAGTTTCCAAAAGAGTAAAGAGCAGTGCTGTCAGAGTGGTGGTGATGGGCTCTCCCTGCAACTGGTGTGAGCTGCTGTTGGATGCAGTTCCCTGGTCCGTGATCCCCTCAGTGTACTCCGTGATGTTTCGGGCACACCTTTCACATGCAATGAAGTGTGGCACAGAGGCTGATAGAGCAACAGCTGGTCCCAGCGCAGTGCTGTGCCTGGCTGAGAGGGAGGACTTCTCTGCCCAGGAGCTGCAGCTACCAATGCACAGTGTTAATGCACCAGATCTGCACTGCACCATTCATGGCTGGTTTAGGATTCTATCTTCTCTGAGTCTACCTAAGTAGCCAGCAATTCTTGGTATCCCCTCTTCTGTTATCTTTGGTTAATGCGCTACATTTTTTGGCCTATTCATTTGTAGATTCCTTAAATCTTGACAACTCCAGGGAGAACAACAACAACAAAAAAAGGCCCTTCATTAGTCAATGTTTGTACAATGCCTTGAAAATATAAAATGCTGCACAAAGGATAAGTGCTATTTACTTCAGAGCTAATTTGCCAACCTTTTCTTTATTTCGGGAGCCTTTGGGTTTAGCTGTTCATTTGCTTAATTGCATCTCACACTTCCAGCTAAAAATGCTACACATACAGCAGTTATACCATGCCCTGGGAAGAAAACATTAGAGATTATGTTACTGACTCATGAGCCACAATGCCTTCTCCACTCATGTTCTGTATCCCACCCTCCATTTAGCCACCCCCTGTCCTCAGTTCTTCCCACCATCTCCCACACGTATAGCTGATACAATCATTGGTATCACAGATTTACAGAATAATACTAATACTAATGTCTTCTCTCACGTGACTTATTCCTCTGCCTACTCATTACGTGTCTCCTTGGTGCTTTTTGTAATTATCTCTGCCACATCCTTGAATAAGCTTTTGCCTCATTTAGAGTGTGCTGTAAATGATATGGTTTTGATAAATTAAGCAATAATCAGAAAAAAATTTCAATATTCTGTAGATTTCCATTAAGTTACAGTTATAGTGACACAATTTGCTGTGCTACCGTTCACACTGAGTTAGCCTTGTTTTCATTAAAAACCTCATTATTTAGAGATTTATAACTCATCTGTAGAAATTCACCCTAGGGTGAAACTTGACTGTTTTTAGCTCAAAAATAACTTGAAAAAAAAGTAATTCAGCTTGTACTTTTTAACTTTTTAAAGAAAATAATTCCACCTGTTTCAAGCTTTTTGTGTCGTGTTACTAAAAATAGCCTCAATTTCAGAAATCTGCTATAAGTTATAGTAATAACAACAATTGATGTTAATACAAATTCTACTTATGTAGAGAAGATAGCACCAAAGGGTGCAGACAGGAATGAAATTGGGGTATTTACTGACAAGGGTGTATAACCCCTCCACATTTGGTAGGTGAATAAGACTAATTGTTCCTACTGCACTATGCTTACCTCTGGAATATTGCAGGAAACAGAAAGAATCAAGCCATGGTGGTTCGCGCATTACTTGCCATGGTGGTTTCTCATAGCTTTTCCTGGAGATTTGGATCACTGTCTGCACTAACTAGTGCCTTTGCCACGCTTCATTCCTTTAGTCTTATTTGGATAATTGAACAGGAGAGAGAAGTTTTGAAACAGGAATGGCCGATTGTTAAAGAATCGTGAGGCTAAGAGTGTCTGGGCTGTTCTGGTAAGTGGAAACAGGCACAGTATGAAAATCAAGGCTATAAATGCCAGTGCAGAGCATGTGTGATGCAAGTATATTTTTGGGATTGTGAATGAATTTATCAGTAGTCTGTCTGTCTGTCTGTCTGGTACAGAGCAGCTGGTTCACAGGGATTTATAGACCTCCTTCATGCAGAGCCTCAAGGCACTCCAGCAATGAGGTTCTAGATCCTGATACACTGAAGCAGTGATGAGATCGTGATAACAAATGTTAAAATCCTTATAATACGGCAATTCATTGACACTGAAAATTCTTCTGAGAGCTCAAAGTCTCTTGGGAGAATTTGCTCATGTTTGGGGATTTGAACTGGAGCCAATTTAGAAAAGTTTTCATTCTGGCCTTTTCCTAGCCTCACCTATGTTGCACCAAAAATAGTTTTGCAGTGTTTCATATTTATTTGTTGACTGTAGTTTCAGAGCTTGCCATACTTAATATTATGTATGCAGCAGACTCAGACTATGCTTGTTTGAGGACACACATTCAGCCAATTTGAGCTCACAAATAAGAGTTTTGTGTTCCCGCTTGGGTGGGTAAGGCCATTTGCGCACAACAAAATTAGACCACTAATTATAGAGACTACCTTAAAATTTGGTAAGAGGCACATTTTCCCTAGGCAAAGAACTCACTGGGCTTTGTGAGTTTTGAACGTTCAACCTACAGGAGAAAGCTGATCCTACACAATATAAGACCTTACTGCTTTTTTATATCAAGTATAAAATATAGGAGCTGCAGTTTTACCATCTACCATATTCCCAGGCCTTTAAGAACAAAAATAAAAAGACTTAACATTTTGTATAGATGCAGTGACTAATACTGAGGGCTGTGTCTTTGAGTTCCTAATACACTCTGGTCAGCTTTTTGGGTCAGAATAGCTGAAAACCAACCTCGTCAGGAGAAATTGAGGAGGAACTAGTTATCTTAGTGAATAATGGGAATGCCTTGCCTCCATCTGTGTAGCAGATTAATGCTACCCAAGTGGAATGGACTTGGTGATTGTGAGGAGAAGTAATGCTTGAGTCTGAAATTTCAGTAATGAAATTTTTAGAAATAGTAATTCACCAGGAAGTTTGTTCTATGTGCGTGTGTGATATAAAAGAAACAGTGATAGCATGGGGATATAAACTTGATTTCAGTGCTATATAAACAGTAGTAAAACAGCTTCTTCTGAAATCAGAACAAGGACTAGATTGCTTATAAGTAGTGTTTGGGATTGATGCTAGGGAAAAGAAATACTGAAATGAAAATTATTGGTGCAATGAACAGAAATTCAGATATTATTTTCTATCTCAGCTTATTTTTTCAGGCAAAGTTTGAAGACAACATTCTCTGGGCAAGTGAACACTAATTGTATATTTGGGGTTCAGTTTTCAAATGGGCATTTTCTGTCTCTACCCATTCCCACTGAACTCAATGCCTTTGTTTTCCTGAATACCATTGACTTAATGGTAACACATCTGTGATGTCAAATTCCCTCACAGATACTGCTTTTCAGGGATGGAAATTCAGCTTTCTGAAGGTGCGTAGGAACATCATTCAATCTAGTCACCTGCATATTTCTGAGGATCTGGACTAGACCTACCTATCTGCACATGTAAATTACTAACTACAAATACTGTGTCACCTGAAACAAGGAAGCAACGTCTACCTGTTTTTAAGGATCATTGCAAGGGGAGAAAAGAAGCTGCAACATCTAAAGTAGGCAGATGTTTTCAGATAAGGAAACTGTCTGAATATGGCTTCAATAGCTCAATTCCTAGGGCCATTAGAAGCTCACTGAACTTACAGGAAGGTAATGCTGGACATTAAAGCAACAAAAAGAAAGCAAGGGTAGAAAATGGTTTGGCTTCTTTCAATGTTATCATTAAGATTTTCTAGTTAATTTAAATAGAAGCATGCAACAATGAGCTGTTTTTCAGAACTGGATCTGCACTGTTTCAGTGAACCTGTAGCGACTTGGGCAACCGCATTAGTAACATATCTGGCCTATGGGCTTTTTAATGGAGTGACTAGGCTCTTGATCATAAGAAAATAGTGAAGACTGTCACCTTTCTCATAGGAAGACAGCTTTGGAAGTGCAAACCACTGCAAGGCAAGCGCTGTAATTAAGATGGATGCACAGCAGCGCTATGTTTCTGCAGGCAGCGGCGAGGAAGGACCAAAGAATTCCTCCCAACACCCACACTTCTCACGCAAAATGAATCAACAGAGCTTAGGAAGCGAGGTTCCTGATAAATCCTCTGGATAAGACTCCTGCCTCACATGAATCGCTGGCCAGCTTTGTGCACAGGACAGTGCTAAAGCAGAGCTGCCTCTTCAGCAGGGTGGCCGGCCTCAGCAGTCTGCTCCTCTCTGAGGTCTCACAGTCACAGATGGGAAATAATTACAGTTTCAGAAGCTGCTACAAGTCTCCTTAATGTATATAATTCCATCTGTGGATACACTGTAAGCTCCATACATGCCAACAAGAGCTCATGTGTGGGAATTTCTGTCGTTATGTTCCCAACAGCTGGTTTTTAGGAAGAGAAAATGAGACTATTGCAGAATCCCTGAATCCCCCTGCTAGTACAGCTGCTTCAAGCACACATCAGAGGGCAACTGTGGTTTTGGCATCTTCTTTCCCTATGATGGGACCCATATTAATCACACAAATCTGGTATGTGTCTGCCTCTTAGGGTCACAAGGGAGAGCAGTACATTTGCATGGAAGAATGGGCTCCTTCCATTGAGGATGGTGGGTGCCCCCAGTGAGGCAGCAACGCTGCCCTCTTTGCACTCCCTGTGCTCTATGGGGCTGGTTCACCATCCAGGTTTGTCAGCCAGAGCCAGCTGTAATTCTCTTTACTGTTCTGAGCAGAGAAAGTGCCCTCCCACGGGACCCACTGCTCAGGATGGCTCTGCTCACCAGAAGGAGCATTACACAATAGGGAGATGACAGCAGAAGAATTGATGCATCTGAGAGTCAGACAATACAGGGCTGAAGATGGGTTATATTTTTTTCTGAGTAGGCAGGAAATTAATGATTTTTTAAAGATTTTTTTTTCAGTCGTTGGTCTGGATGAGGAAACAGGGGAAGATAGATTACCAGGCAGATGTTGCATGATTTGCTGACAAAAAAGAATGTTTTGTGATAGAGCCCTAATTAAAAATTTGGCAGAAAATTGCTTATTAGATGAGAAATGAGATGCTTCAGATGGAAGGCAAAACACCTTGTCATATTTCTCTGAAGTGTCAAAATACAGATCAGTGACTGAGTGTCTAAGCTCTGTTGTGCAGCTGATCACATTTTATTCCAAAGAGACAAGATTTTCCTTGTCATGGAAGAACTCTTTCAAAGGCTGTGTGCCACAAAACTTTCTAACTGATGCAACATACAGAGGATCTCCTTGTAGCACATGCCTTGCAGTGACTCAGCTGTGGAGGGAATCTCCTGGTTAAGAGGGTGATGCCGTGTCCATCCGCCACGTGGGACTTGTGACAGCAACACTGCTGTCTAATATTGTCACCTGGGTATGTCTTAATGCTCTCTCACCCAACCTGGGAGGGCAGATTCCTGTAGAATTGACTGAAAAAAAAAGACGAAAAGAAAAGTGCATGAGAAAGGTTTTGAAGTGAATCACAGCTCAGTTAAGAACAACTAAGCAAGGTATTGTTCTGTTAAGTTACTGTGAAAGCCTGAAAGTTAAAACAGCTGAGTCAGGATGATTATAACAGCCAAATATTGCAAAACAATTAGTATGATAGATAAAATTCAAATGTGTATATAGGATAACAAGACCAACCCAGCTTGGAGTTGCTGGGGCAAGGAATGATAGACTGGGGGATGATATGGGGTCCTGGACCCTGGGACAAGGGAGCCCTCGAGGGGTGGGCAGGGACAGTCAGGTCATCAGTGTCCCCAGGGTCCAGGCAGAGATTTAGAGCCAGCTGTGAGCACAGCAGTGACAGGAAAATGTAGTTGTTCTTGTACCTCTCCCTGTCACCACCCACATAGATGCTTTATCCTTACATGTGTAAGTATTTGCCTGAGAAGCAGCAATGTCGTTCTAGTTAAGGCTATTTTGGTCCGAGCCTGTCACAGGGAGACTGCTTAACCCATACAACTGAAAAAACAGATGAAGCTGTTGACCAACCTCTCTTAGATATCACTGAGCCAAACTGTACATCTGCATTTAGTCCTCCTGACTGGTCCTACTAATCTTTCTCTTCAGACCAGTCACCATCCCAGTACTTTTTGCCTGTATGCTTACTGGTTGTTGACATTTTTGGCAGTGATAGACATCTGTGTTCCAGGGATTTGCTTCTACTAGACATGTTCATTAAGTGTGAATGAGAGCTCCAGAAATGCCGTGCTGAGTTACCATTCTTCAGCTACAGCCTGGTGGACGTGTCTTGCCATCTGCTCCTGCCTGATGAACTTGTTTCCCAGTGAGTGGTGATCTAATGGAGAATTTCTGCTTGTAAAACATAATACACTATACTATTGACTAAACATTCATGGAGGTTTTCAAAAAGGGCACGGAAAACTGCTTCCTGAAGGCTCTTCCATCTGTCAGTTGAAGAAATGGTAAGATACAGGGTCGGAAATTAAAACTCAGCAAATTTAAGAAATTAACAAGCAACTTATCGAAACCTGTGGTGAATTTATCACTGGTATTTTTTTGTAGGTGAAGATTTTTTTTCATTTTAAAAGTTATATTTTACTTCAAAGAGAAATTGAAGCTGTGCCTGTACAACTGAGGCAAGACTGAGATACCTTCTGGAACAAATACAAGCAAATAGAAATAGAGGAAGAGAAACGGAAAGTGTTTTGACAGTACAAATGTGAAATTCACTGCTTCAGTACTATTAGCAAGAATTTAAGGTATAAATGAAGTTTGTCAGTTAGAAATGAAGAAAATCTCACTGGATAAAACCCTGGAGAGCCTGAACTGCTCTAATAGCTCACACAGTGCAAAGTAGACCCTACTTCAAAAAGAAGGCTGGACAAAAGATCTCCCGAGGTTGCTTCCAGCCTGAATTATTCTCTGATTTGTACAATGCTATGATTCTATGAAAGAAGAGACATTGATATATGAGCTGGTTATGTGGTGTAAAGTGGGGGTGTGGATTCAGACTCCTAAATCTCAGTGTCTGCGACGTATGTGCCTCAGTGTGAGCTGGATTGCTGAAGTCCTAAGGTACTCAACCAAGATCAAGTTGTTACAGAAAATGGAGTCTGTAGAGGCTCATTTAAGGTTGAGATTAATAGCTAGCTAGGTTCTATTGACTGTAATATAGAAACACACATACAGACACATAAATTTTGGAGTCCAGTGCTGGAGCTGCATGCCATCAGTCAGGACTATGATATGGCCATGAAAAAGACAAATGCACCCTTGAGTATGTTGCACAAAATGTGCTTTCTAGAGGTAAAGTCCAAATGTTATTTCACTGGGTCTTGCTACCATTTCTCTTTTAATTGCAGTTTCCAGATTAATGATAGATAAAGGCTACTGAAATGATCAGTGGAATTTCACAAAAATCTTACTATCTGCAAGGAACTGAGTTTCTATTAGACTTGTTTATTGTAGCAAACTGAGGACTATAGTTTCTCTCTCTAAATACTTCAGGAGTTAAAACCACAAAGCATCGAGGGAACAGTGCTGACATGAAATGATTTAACCATCATTTGTTTGGAGACAAGATCAAACTTAATTTCCAGTCGATACTTTTGTTAGTGTCAATGCAGCATAGGCATGCAAAAATCATTACAAACTCTGCTTAGATAAAAAGTGATTAAGAGTTAAAATTCTTTACTGTTAATATAAAAAGACAAAAATCTTGTTTGTAATTTGCCGACATTGTTATACTCACACTTTTCTTGCCCTGGAAAAGCAAGAAAATCAACAGATTTCAAAGGCATCATCCCGAGAAAAACTCCAAAGTGCCTTTATTTATGCCACTTAATACCCCAGCTGTTAATAATTACGTATTTATTACATAAATATCAGAATATGTGTATCCTCTTCTACCTATCAAATGTATTTTCCATATTTTTAGAATGCTCATGGGATAATGACCTTATTGGTACCTTTAAAAAATCCTTTATGCTACTATTTCTAACCTCATAAATTTCTTTATACAAACTTACTATCAACCATCTTCCTCAGTTTCTAAACTCAGTCCAGTACAACAAAATAATGCATTGCAGGTATTGTTTTTTTAACCCTTTATACAAATAACAAAAACCAAAATTATCTTCTGTGACAAAAAAAAACAAGTTTAAAAAAAAAGGAAAATGTTTTATCAGTACTGTTTTTCCAATCTAGGCACTTTCATATTTTTTAAAATAATTAATAACCACAATTTCCTGGTTATTCCTGTCGTGGTTTTGCTCTGCACTGGAATGTTCTTTTTGGCTGTTACTCTCATTCATCTTGGATAATTAACCAAAATTCTTCTCGTTTGTTCCTCTGGTCATTGCCTTGCTCTTCACCATTGGTAAACACTGCTCCCCAGGTGTAAACTATGTCCATACCTTCAAACATTTGAGGTCCAAGTTAAGCCCTGCAAATCATGCGTTGGACTTAAGATGTTTATATCTTCATAACACATCAGGGGTGGCACTGCGCTTGCACACATTTTATGTAGGTTCTGTTTTTAGCGAGACCACTAAATGGGCGGTTGGTAGTTACATAAAAATACCTGTATTTGGGCCAAACGTTGGTAAAGACATCGGGAATGACGCATATAGGGCTTTTTAGTTCAAACAACAACAAGCACTGTTGGGATGGGGTGCAAGAACTCCCAAGACCCCAAACATTCTTCAAGATGTTTTTTTCTTATAATGATATATATTTAATAATCACTCTCTTTTTACAGATATAATATATGTGTCTATTTTCTTAATTGTTATCTTTATTAACTTACTAACCTGATTTTCTGTTTCATTAAGCTGATGGACTATTTGATACATAATTAAACTATGAAATCTTAACTTGCCATCAACACAAGTTGCACTCCTGATTTTCTGCATTCTTTCATTTAGATGGTCTAAAACATTTACCTCCTAGTGTTAAATTTTAATTGGAGGTTTAGGTCAGTATGAAACTACACAAACCAATGCTATGTTGTTTTCATTGACCAAATATGTATTTTAAGGTTTCTTATACAAAATTTTTGAATACTTTAATAAGGGAGATAGCTTTTCCCACTTTCAGCTATGGGAATATGGGAATATAGCAAGGTTAGCGAAATCAGACCTGTGAAAAGTGCAATGTAAGTTTTTGTGGCTTGGCCCCAAGCTTTGGAGAGTCTGAACTGCAAGTATAGCCTGACCTCTGAGAAAGCTCTCACAATAAGCTCTCTTTCATAGTTCAGAAACTTACAGTCAGTCTCCAAATGTATGGGGACTGAAATAAAATGAATAAATTTGAGTTGGAATTTTTCTTCATTTTCTGAATGACAGAGATATAAGGCCCTGGAATGAATTTCCAGAAGAAATGGTAAGGAGAGACAAGGTTGTTTTCTTAGAAATAGAACCCAATAAGTTTCAGCTTAGGATATTTAGTTCAATTGTCCACAAAACCAAGATATCAGCTTAACATATGTCACCTGGTTCTGCGTTCTCTGTTCTGAATTCAGAAAAATCCCTTTGGTTCAGTTCTGTACAAGTCAGGCTCACACACCGTGGTCCCTCTGGACTAAGAGGTTATGAATTGTGCTAAATAGCAACATCTATCACTGTCATGTTACTTCTAAACTACTGTGCTTTGCTTTCTAGTATGGACAGATGTCTGTGAAGTCAGTTCTTTACAAGCAGTGGAAAAATACACAGTAAAAAAGAAGAATTGCAAAAGGTGGTCTAACAGTCTTTACCTTGACTATGCAAGTAAGCCAATTAAATGAGAAAAGTTTTTCCAGCAGCTAGATTTTATTAGATTCTGTAAGAGACTAAAGATGTCAATTACACCTAGGCTGAACACTACTTCTTGTGGCATCCCACTAATCACCTCCCCACGATGTGATGAGTGTCTGGTTATCATTACCATTTGTTTATAGGCCTCCATATGAAGGAGGATGTTTCGAGAGAATAAATGCTTTATTCCATTCCTGGCCCTAAGAGAAACTACGCCAGTGACAGCTGCTCTCAAAGAAGGAAATTGTTTGTGCCAGTTATAGCCAGTCAGGAAGGAAGCCAGCTAAAACCTCTTGAAAACACCAATGAGACTAAGTATAACTGGTTTATTCTGCTTACTATAGTGAGGTCAGCTTTTCCTGTCCCATTTTTTAAGAACTTCATCTCTATCGGGCAGAATGGCATGATTTCACCTAGCTGTACTGCAAAATGCTGTCTGAGATTTTAACGTATATTAATAGTCTTCATCTGCTGTAATTTTTCTTCTAGTCAGTGAAAGAAATTGACTCTATAAAAGGTTCACAAGGATTAGCAAGCACTTAAAATCCTCTTTTGTTCTCTTGTTGAGCACCCACATGGCTTCTACTTCAAATACTTTTCCATCAGCGAAAAGTGAAGTGTGAAGTGTTTTTCATTCAAGTCTTTATCATGCAATGGAAAGGTGCTGTTTTATAAATAGCAAACAATGACAAAGTATCTAAATAGATGGGTAGGATGGTGGGAGAAAGTCTGCCTGTATTCCAGAATTCCCAGTGCAGATCCCTGTTCCACAGGGGTGGCACTGTGCACCGTCTCCGCTGCAGGCTGGAGGTTTGAGTCAGTATGAATAAAGTCTGAGCGAACAACTGCGGTTTGTTTTAGAACTCATGTCAAGGGAGGTAACTAAATTAGATAATACTGAAAAGAAAACATTCCATTTTTTTCATTAATCAGAATGATAAGCAAAAAAAAATGGAAAAACAAAGCTTGGGACAGACAAAATGGTTTAATTTAGTTTTTATTAACGACAAACCAGTTCAAAGCCTCATCTACAAAAGCACCACCCTCCTTGGTCAATGGCACGGGCACTCAACAAGGCTGCAGGATGTCTAATAGAAATACTTTTGCTGCCTGATAGGTTTAAATCTGAGCATCCCATGCCTAAGAACAATGCCTATGTTGTATGATGGACACATTGAGGAGGCACTATTTGAATAAACAAGAACTCTTGCTTGGAAATCGTGTTTGAAACCTAATATATTTCTTTGGCATTTTGCCCAGCACATCATAAGTTCATTCACACATGCAGAGTGTATCTTTTTCCTTTTCTTTCCCCTACAACCTGGTGAATAAAGTACTTGAGCCAAGACTCAACAATTTTCACGGGATAAAGTAGGAACTAGCTCAACCTGAAGTACAAGGTGGCAGGGCAGTCATGTAGAAAGATCCAAGGCCTTTTAGGCAGAAGATGCAATCCAAACCCAGTTTTGCATACTAAATGAGTTCTTTAACTCTAGAGTAAGTGGGTGAAGAAAAGGCTTAGGTCCCAATGGACAGAAATGTCCTACATATCCACAGTTTTCATACATCTCAAACTTACACATAATTTTTCAGGCTATATACATTTTTGTTCCTAATGATGCAGGACACTTATTTATAGGGCCTAGCAAAGTTTTTTTCTTGTAAAGGCATTTTCATTAATTTTTTTGCTCATTGATCTGCACAATTCTGTTCCTGCACTTACTTTTACAACTGCTTTTCTCCATTCTAAACACAGAAAGAAGACACAGATATGATTTTAAAATCAAAGGCCCAGAACATTACAATATAATATAATCAACAGCGTCAAACACAAGACTGTTATTTTGAAGGTGAAACACAGTGAATGTTGTCCTGAATAATGGCAACTGAGATGAGATAATACAGGTGTCTTGGACACCAAGAGACTTAAAGAATGACAAGTTAAGCCTTGGTAAGAGTGAGTATGAGGCATTTGTTTCATTAATGAATTTACGATAATATGGCAAGATTTGGTTGTGTCTTTCTTCCTAAAGATGCTGATCTGTTCTTCTTACTTCAGGATTTGGACCATAGCCCAAATATTTTCTTCTCTAGAAAGCAATTCCCACCCACTTTCAATGCAGAATGTTTAAAAGCCAACTGTTTCCTTGAATTAGAGCATTCACTCCCTTTCCCAGCAGGGTCATGGCTCCTGGGGTCAGAAAAAGATTTTGCTCTGTTATTTTTACCATTATCTTGCACCATCAGGCTCTCAACTTTGCTTTGTGTCTTTGTATGTTACTGTAATAAAAATAATTGTTTATAGCATATAATTTGCAGAAGTCACCTGGGAAGTTTCTTGCTTGTAAAAATTTCAAGGGTAGTTCATTATATTCCTTCTATTTCCTCTCTCTGTCACTCCACTCGGAGATTTCCTTCACCTTTCAGAGCAAGGTTGGCACAGGAAAAGATTCAGATCTTTTAAGGGACTGAGATAAGACAGAAAAACTAAGAACAACTGGAAAAGAAAGTTTCAGAAAACAAAATCTTCCAAGTTAAAAAAAAAAACTGTGGTGAAGTAGGAAGCTATTTTTGAAAATACTTTAAACAATACAGACAGAAACCCAGATTGCAAATATTTAGCAATTTTTTGATAAATATTTGGTTTATTGTACCTAAATCCTCCTAGATGAAGCACTGGATGTATTATTCCACTCTTAGTTTCCATCCAAATTTGACGAAGGTACAGAGAGGTTAGAGTAAAATAACTCAAATATAACTTCAAATAACTATGAAGTTATTTGCCGAATCATGGCAGAAAGGAAAACAGTAAAATTTCCTTTTCCTATGTTTTAAGTTATTGTTCTCTTTTTGTTGTTGGATTGTTTGGTGGGGGGGGGTGGGGAGGGTTGCATGTCTTTTAAAAGTTGCCAGAAGCTCACCACCACATGAAATGGTGTGTTTATCAGGAGAACTATGATCAAAATGGGAACAAAGTTGTTTCATTCTATTCAAATGCTCTTCGGAGAGTCAAAAGGGTAATGCACAAAGCTGAGGCAGGCAGAATGAGCAAAGTTTGGAAACACCAGGCTATCAGTGAATGGAGAATTTGCATGCATTGTAAGTACCCAGGAGTGGAGAACTCAAAGGCCGCTTGGATCAGAGAATCTTCACCTCAAACAACTAAAGCTTGCAGGGTTGTTGCATTCCCTTTCCACCCTCCCTAGGCAAAATACACCCTGTTTCTTTACTGCCTATCTATCTACAAAATGATGTGAAGCACAAAACACATAGCCCTACTAGGGGCTTACTCCTCAGCATGCTGAAATCAATGAATATCTTCTGTGAGTAAGTACAGTTATTCTTTGGCTAGGCAGAAAGGAAACTCTTAGGAAAATAAAAGAAAATGAAAGCTGCGATGTTGCACTACTGAATTATAAAACTCCCTTTCATTTTGTAATCCTCTAGATGTAGACAGATTTTAGCAACAGCTGGTTTCATCAGCTCCTTTATCCTGTTGCAGAGAACTGACTGCAGTTATCCACAGGTACCTACACAGAGAACTGGTGTGATATTAGTTGTCTGCTAGCCACATGCAGGTATGTCAGGTGCTGTAGGGAGTCTAGAATATCACTGGACTGCTGTATTTAAACAGCTGAAGCCATCTTCATGACAAGCTGTTCTTTAAAAAGTTTGCATGTTTTAATTTTTATTTCATCAGATGCACTTTTACTGATTCAGCAAAAAATGTTCACTTACTATACGGAACCTCCCCTGCCCTCTCAGTTCTACTCAGTTGTTCATATTTTGCCAAGAAAAAGTATTTGTAACTTCCAGTGGTTGGTTGCTGTTATTTCTCCCCACAGGCTAAAGAAGCCAGATTTCACCTATGACAGGGCCCAGTAGTCTTCTCATCATTTGAACGAACAAGTGACTCTGTCACCTCCTGAAGAAGCTTGCACTCAAAAGACAAAAGTCTTTAGGTTTCAGCACAAAGTTCAAGTGGAATTTGGTTCCCAGGAAGGGAAGTGCCTGGAAAGCTGTGGAATTGCTGGTTCATCATCGTCATGGTGAAACAATACAAGGTAAGGGCAGGTTCAGTGTCTCAATGACTGGAGAAATGTCCTGTGAGGGAGGGTAACTGACCCTTCTTTTTTTTTTATTCCCGGCAGTCTTTTCTGTAGTGTGCTGAAATTCATATGTCAAATGCTCAAGGCAAATTTTCTTCTCTTTCTCACTTTGGTTTTTTTTTTGGTCTGAAACAAGAAGTCTGCTGAACTGCCCACTGCATTCTGGATGTCTCTGCATTCAATTGCCATTTATCCTATTTTGCTTTAATTGCCAAATGAAGATTCCATTGCAGTTAGAAATTGCTTTTTTTTTTTTTCTCCCATGTGCATAACTATTATCCAGTCAGGGAACGATCTTGCATTTGTGTCAAAATTAATTTTTTAAGCTACTTTAAATTGTCCTCTCTTGCTGCAATTAGAACATTGCATAATGAACCCTTCATATTTCGATATCCAGAGGGAGGTAGTTCAATAAATATTTTTAATTGCCCATTTTGTGTTTCACAGAGGTGAGATTCCCAGTATGAAAAGTGTCCAGAATGTCTTATTATACTCAATTCTTTCTCTCATATTAATTTTTACAGTACTATCCCTGATGGGACATTACCATTCCCCAGGTGTACACACATCTTCTGTATATGCAGCCAATATCAGAATCACCATACAAGGATTTCAGGGATGAGCACTTTGACCTATTATTTGATGCCAGTAAAACATCAAGCCATTTTTGGCTATAATATACTATGACTCAGTAACATTCTGTTTATCTGCTTGAAGAGGCCACTTGGTAAATGTTTGTCTTATACTTTTAGAAGCATGAGCTGTTTTCATTTACAATTATAATTTTCAATTGCTTGCTTTTCACAAAATTTCTTTATCTTTTGACAGGTTGAGTCAGAGTCACAAAGTGAGATTTTCTTGCCACTACACATTAGTAATTTACTGTGCACAAAACCGATTGGAAGCTTTCAAGTGGTTACATTTACAGGAAGGAACCACCACTTAAGCTTTGCAAGTTGAATTTCCACTGCACCTAGATCCCAAGGATCTTCCTTGTTTTCCCGATGTTTGTAGCTTTTAATGAGGTAAGTACTCAATCAGTTAAAAATTTCACCTGATTCCTTCTTTTTATCCAGAGTTTTGTTAATAAGACATGGTTGTACCTCTTCCTTTCCCCTTTAGGTTTTCAGGCTTCTTTTTTCATTCCTTAGTGGTTTTTAATAGATACAGTAAAAACATAAATGCTCTTGTAATTTCCCTTTTCATGTGTTTTTGAAAAAACCCAACTAATTCATAGGTTGAAATGAAAATTTCACATTTTGAGGGTTAGAAAACTAGGAAATGAACAGTGTGCTAGTAGAAATTCTCTTGACTAACTAAGAGAGTAAAATAAAACAATGAAGAAAAACAGAGCAATAGGCACTCAGTGGGACTGAAAGACTGTCTATATCATTCCCTTTCCCTAGCATTCCTTTTTTCCTCGTCCAGCTTTTTAATTTTAAATTTGTGTATTGTGAAAGAAGCTGTATTGTGACCCCTTGCATACTGAAAGACCAAAACTGAAGGATGTTGCCATAGGTCTTTGTGCTGAAGATGACCAGAGAACACCCTCATCAGAGTCAACAAAGAACAAAGGCCACCCAAGAGATGTCCATGGAGGAGGTCAGCAAGTTAGTTCCCGCTCATATAGAATTACGGGGATTTTTTCTGTTGAGTTTAAAGGGAGCAGAAACAGGTCAAAAGTCAGCCAAGATGCACTTTGTGTAAGAGTCCCAGCAGTTATCTGCTTCTTGTACATGAGTTCATCACTCAAAGGGAAGGACCTTGTGTGTACAGGGAAGGGTGAGACACTGAAGTGACACCTCTCAGAAGTCTGTCATCAGAGTGGAAATGTCAAGCTACATAATCATCTAAATCTCAAGCATATAAGATAGGAGAAATTGATGGCAAGAAAATGAATTGCCTCCATCTACCAAACGCCCTGTTTATGCACTTCTGCAGAGTTCTGTTAAGGGTAATTTATAATGCTTTTTCTGGATATCCAAATGTTATGACATCAGGAGCAGTTGTTTTCCTGGAGAAAGGGCAGAAGGGGCAAGATGTTTAATGCTGAAGTCATCTGCATGGATTTATTTCTTGTTCTGTTTATAATCTGGTTTCTTGCTTACTGGTTGTATTATTGTACGGAAAAAACCAAACAACATTGGATTGACATTGTTGACAGGAGAAGAGGAAACGGCCTGAAGCACCATCAGAGCTTCAGGTTGGACATCAGGAAGAATTTCTTCACTGAAAGGAGAGTCAGACAATGGAACTGACGGCCTAGGGAGGTGATGGAGTCACCATCCCTGAAACTGTTCAAGAAACAACTGGACACAATACTTAGTGCTATGGTTTAATTGACATAATGATGTTTATCAAAGGTTGGACTCAAAGATCTTGGAGGTCTTTTCCAACTTTAATGATTCTATGATTTTATCACATTGTCTCCAACATTTATGTTTCTTCCATTCAAAAATAGCACTTGAAGATTTAATGCTTCTTTGTCATTCTTAAGTTGTATGAGTATGTACATCTTGTATACTTTTATCAAACTATTGTTTTTAAGCAAAGGAAAAAACAGTTACTATATAGTTCCAAAACAAAATTTCCAAAAGATTCAATATGTTGTATAATTTTTTTCATGTTACAATAAAGAGCTTAATAAAAAAAGTTGTGATGAGAAATCGGCCTGTCTGTCACGCGGAGAGCTTTTTCTGAGTATGTCGATCAAGGTCTCTGCTGTCTAGGATGGCATTCCTCTGCCCAAAGACAGGCACCAAGGAATCCATTTCCCCATTAGGGTTGATATAGAGAAACACAAATAGAAAGGCAGAAGCAATGCAGTGAAACCCCTGACGAGGGTTTCCCAGTTCCTGGGTTAGCCAGGAATTATACACCAGGAGAGGTGCCTTCCAGAGTGCTTACTCCTCCAGACTACGTCAAATTTTGATAGCATACTTTTAGATGATCTCAGGTAGGTGGATCCCACCTGTAGCATTGGAGAAAGAGGTGGTTCTCCTCTGCTATATTTGTCAACTGTTACTCACTCTGCCCCAAATGGAGTCAGTGATGGGGCCTCTGCTATATTTCATGACACATAAAAGAGTTTTCTTTGCTCCCGCTGTTCCTCAGCCAGTCACGCATCAGGATAGTGATGGGGCATGTAAAGGTAATATGAAATTATCTTTATGTAAAAAAACATAAGGAAAGAGAGTTTAGAAAAGTAAGGCTGGCAGAGAGCAGCTTGACTTCTGGATCAACAGCACAATGAGAGAGCAGAGAGAGGCAAGATAGTCAGTCCCAGCTTGGGACCATCTGGCCAGAATATCAACCCATAAGCTAGAGAGCAGGGGAAAAAAATAATAAATTCAATCAAACAGCTGGAAAATCTGCAAGCAAGCCAAAAATCAACCACATGAAACTTGGCTAAAAGCCTGAAAAACTGCAGATGGTTTTTCAGTGACCTTCACCCCTTGTTTGGGGCTCTCCCACCAAATCCAGCGAGAGGTCTAGTGGAGAGGAAGAATGAAGGGAACACTTGTGCCCACACTTGTCAGGCACCCATGGGGAAGACTTCGTTTTCACCAGAAAGGGAGCAGGAGACACGTCTTAACTTGGTCATGGATTCAGAGCTAACCTTCAGCTATGTAAAAATCCACTCTGGAAGCACAGATGAAGGATCAAGGTTAACAGTCTATATGTCCCTAGACTTAGAATTTACCAGCTCAGTGATCACGATGGAACTGCAGAGAGGTTCTGTTTGGTTTATAGGTAAGTGTATAGAAGAGTTAGAATGACAAGTATCTGTTTCTTTCCCTGTACCCTTCCTCCCTTTTTCCTTTTCTTTCACATGCTCTCTCTACTCATTATAATGGTGTTTTTTGGAGACACAGGTCCACAGAGCTAGCTAGGATCTTCGGTGGTACTCTCATCCTTTCTGTGCTCCATGTCCCATTATCTTACCTGCACCAATTCCAAGGTTTGAACATCCACATTACAAAGGATTCAAAAGGATAGCATAAGGATAGCTCATATCAAAGGAAAGACCTGTAGGGCGAGAAAGTCCTAAGGAAGCTGATAAATCTTCACAGTTTTTTTCCCTTGTAATTATTACTGGAAACAGGAAATGACTGTGGGTGCCTGTGTTCCAGCTAGGAGAGAGACAGTCGGTGAAGACAGTGTTGGGCAGTGGGCTGAGGCTGGGCTGTATCTCTGTGTGCACGTGCAGCATGTATTTAGTGCACAGTGACAACCCGACTGAGCCTCAACCAGATGGGCAACACCACATGGCTCTTTACAACACTATTTTAAACTACAAGAGGGTTGGTTTAGATTACAGTGAGTGTGGTGAGGCATTGGCACAGGTTGTCCAGAGAGATGGTAGATGCCCCAGCCCTGGAGACATTCAAAGTCAGAATGGATGGGGCTCTGAGCAATCTGATATAGTGGAAGATCTCCCTGATTGTTGCAGGGTAGGTGGACTACGAGGCCTTTCAGAGTCCCTTCCCACTCAACTGAGTCTGTGGTCCTATGATTCTGTGAACTGCCGCTAGATGGAGAGCTTTAGATATACTCCGTGTGCATACATCCCTATGCAGAGATTCAGACTCTAAGGCTGGAAGGTAGATCTATTACCCCTAAGTCTGAGCTCCAGCAAAAAAAAAAGGCAGAAAATTTTGCTTATACACTTCCATGTTGAGGTCATCATTCCTTGCTGTGCCAAAACATAGCTTCTCAGAAAAGAGACATCCTTTATTTCAAGACTTCATACAAGAATCTACCGTGTCTGTACTGAAGGTGTTCAATTGCCTGTTCAAAATACGCACTTCATTTCTCATCTGGTTCTTGTCTGCTTGGAATTCCAGCCATCACATGCATAATTTCACTGGTTTCTTTACAAGTTGTTTTTAAAAACATTATGTCTATAGTTTATAACTGAGCTTCTATCAACATTTTGTCATTTCTGACCTATATTACCCTGAGCTGGTGTGTGTAGGAGTTTTCAGGCATTAGTGGAGAAGCTAAGTATATGAGTTTCAACACTCTGAATTTTTAAACTGCATTTTTGTTTTAAAAACACTAATTCCTCACTTATCACAGTTTAGAAAGGGGGAAAAAGGCTTTGCTAAAGACTTCTGCCATTAATTTAACAGGTTCCAGTGAGAGTTCAGTACTGTCTGGTTTAATTTAAGCAGGGTTACCTTGAAATGAAGCGTTCATGACTACTAATTTCTACTTCAAAAAGAGCTGAAATTCAGTCATCAAATTATTCCATCAAAGTTTAAAGCAATGTTAATAACTCTCCTTCTGTCTTGTTCCTTGTAGTTCTGTGAATTATCTGCATTAGGGAGCTGGATCCATATAGTTGTCTCACCTCACCAAGACTTTTCAGGACTTTCATTAAGGCAGAGAAATATGAATACAGTTCAGGAGGCTTCTTACAAGAAAACAGCTTTCTTTCTGTGTCTGTTTAAGTTCAGTCCTCTTCCAGGGGTCATTGGATGGAGAACTCTGCAGAGCAGAGGGGTAAGGCACACTGGATGTCCAGACCTTCCTTACTCAGGCATATCCAGGCCAAGCAGGGACTGGGGACATATTTGCCCCGAGCAGGCGGTGTCACAGTCCTTGTCACAGCTGCCCCATCATCTCTTGCTGAGAGGTCACCTCTTGATCTGTGTCTTCCCTATCCAAGCCCTCTGCAAGTCACAGGATGTCATCGTTTGCCTTCTCCTGGCCTGCATCAAGCTGTCCATCTGTAGTGACAGCAAAACCAAATTTCCTAGCAAGGATATAACTGGGCCTGTGGAGCTAGCTTCTTTCCCTTGTCCATTTGCATGTCCAAGCGGAGCACTGTAAGACACTGGTCACCAACCCAGATGCCCTCTGTGCAGGATGGAGGCCTTCAGAGATGCTCTGCTGGGTGGCCTCCTCCTATTTCCTTTCCATTCATGTCTGAAATCTTAACTCTCACACCCCTTCCTCTCTTTGCTCTTCATCGTTATTTCTCCTTACACCTCTTCTTCCCTTAGCTTCCTCTTCTTCTGAATCCCCTGTCCTGACACCAAAAGGGAAAATGACAGAAAGTCTGCCTGTGATTCCCTTTAGAAAAACAGTGTTTTGGATGGCTCTGCCACAAGGAGTGTGTCACCAGATTGTGCCCAACTCCTGCGCTCTGAGGCTGCCTCATGCCCAATGGACATGAAATGGGCTCAGTGCTCTACGCTTCACGGGCTTAAGCCTGCAGGAGTTTTCTGGACTGTTGAGAAGGATAAAGGCCTTGTATTGTGTTGAGGAACTGAGTTTGCTGGGAAAATATTTACAGAGTCATTTTGGTGCCGTCAACGTTGAGATGATACCTTCCTCTTTCAAAGAGAAAAGTATTGCTTTTACTGATAGAGACACAATTTAATGGGACAAGGTTACATGAAGTGCAACTCATGGTCCAAGAGATGCAGTCCAGTGGGGAGGAAAGCAGGAGCTGGTGGGGAGCTCAGCAGCAGCCAGTGCAGGAACATGCTGGCTGTCTGAAGCAATTGCAGCAATGGATCAATGAGACCTGACCCACCCCCAGCTGCTCAAAAGAATGAAGATGGGGAGGTTTCAGGAAGGCGGGAGTGAGAAAAACCTGGAGAAGATAGCAGATTTTGCTGACTTCCTTCTGTGGGAGGTGTTTTTATGCCCTTAATTTTGCCCAGCCTCCAACCATAAAGAACCTCAATACTGAAGCATCTGCTTTTGTTCATTCACTTCTCAGACTCACAGAGGAAAGTTACACAGGAATCTGATCTTTCTGAAGTCTGCATTTTCATAAATATTTCCCTTTAGGAGTTTGTGAAATTGAATTTTGGTTGATAACCCTGCTTTGTTCACCTAGCCTTATATCCTCAAGAGAACAGTGAGAAAAATGAAAAGACTTTAACAAAATGTAATCATGGCAATTCAGTACAATGGCATGGAGACAAAGATAAGATGAGAAATAAGGTACTGTTCTCTCTGCTTTCCTTGTTCCCTCATTTAAGTGATAATTTTCATACCTTACCTTTGAAAGATATAATTACAGTAATTGGAATCTGACTATTTCTGAGACCTACGCTGTGCAGTACTTTTTCCTCCTTGATATTTGTGTCTTTTTAACTAATATATGATCTTTAATCTACTAAATAAATACATAGGCCCTTATTCTCTGCTATGTCCATGCACTTTGTTCTTCTCAGGAAATAAAAGCTGCATTAATGCCAGCGTAAGAAACCATGGGAGCCTATGCTCTGGAGAAAAAAAAAAATAAAGGCAATTAAAAACTATTTCAGAATTTCTGGAACCACAATGAGGTACAAGAATTATTGTGGGATATGTCTTACCTCTCTCTCACCACGTAAGCGTTAGCCTGGACAGCTGTTCCTAAGAACTGAATGGGACAAGAAGGTGAGTCCAGAGGGGCAGGTGTTCAAGGGAGAGGGGAAAAGAGTTTTGTGTTTTCTTGCAGACTGGGGAAGAGGTAGGGCAAGATGAAAATGTTGGAGAAACAAGACAGCGAGTCTGCTCGAGATGGTGTGCAAGTCTGCAGTACGGCTCTGGGAGGACGAACTGTCCCCAGAGACTCTCCTGGAAGGGTGGGAGACTGCTGCCCTTCAAGTCTTTCAGTCTCTGCAAAGGTTGAGAGTTAAGCCACCTAAACCTGCCCATCTAGTTCTGGTTTAGATGTTTTGTTAGTGCCAGGAGAGAGGTCTGGCTTTGTTGCTTCCCCAAGTTTGCGTATGGCCAGGAATTTTCTTCTGCTTTGTCTCTGAGCTGAGGTAAATGGAAGTATAAATACTCTGGGGACCAGACCACTGCCCAGCCAGCCCTACAATTTGGGAAGGGCAAAAGTCCAGGTTATGTTCCTTACTGTGCTCAGCTGCCTCTTGGCAACTTCTCAAAGCATAACCAGTGTACCCACTGTCCTCCACTAACACCGTCCTGGGCAACAGCCAAGTTACAGGACTTGTGGGCAGTACAAAGAGGCAGTGCTGTGAGCATCAGTGAGCTATAAACAGCCCCCTAAAGAGTAATACACGTGCCACCAAAACCTTTAAATATGAAATCCTACATCTTCAGGCATGCATATGAAGGCACAGAGTTTTTGATCAGCTGCAAGAAGCTGTGGGATCTGGGCACATTTTAGAATTTTCCACCCTGGAGTAAGGTTTCTCAAACTTTGTTAGTTTGATATCATCAAAAACAGCAGCAGCAACAGCAGCAGCAGCTACATTAGTGAATGCTGCTGCTGTTGAGGAGAGGGCAGAACCCACATCAGCACCTATACCTGAAGATCCCTTCCAGTTTCAATTTTCCTGTTATTCAGTGTTGACTGTGGCTGGGCCACTGCTCACAGCAGTGCTGAAGGATTGTTGAGAAAGTGGAGCAAATAGGGGGCTACTAGGATGGCTGGGGACTGAGGCATGCCATGTGCAAGGAGAGCCTGAGGGAGCTTGGCATGTGCAGCCTGAGAAGAGATAGTTTTGCAGGGATCTAACACCAACCTAGTAGGGACTGCAAGACAGGTGTTGCTGGAACCTTTTCAGAGACACACAGAGAGAAGGAAAGTGCAGCAGACATCAGTTGCAGAAAGGGAAATTCCAGCTCAACATAAGGAAAAAGGATTTCACAAAGTTTTTAAAAGGTGAAAAAGATTGTCCAGAGAAGTTGTGCAATTTCCATTCTTGGAGGTACTCAAAACTCATCTGGAAAGGCTGAACTTCAGTGCTAGTCCTGCTTTCTTCGGGGAATGAGATGATCAGGCATAATGTTAGATGACATCCAGAGGTCCTTATTTACCTGAATCGGATTTTTTTGGGTATTTCCACCTTCATCAGTTGAACTCTTGAACTCTACTTATACACAGGATGAGTTGTGTGTGACATGACACTGTGTTCAACTATCATGAGTAGTTCTAGTGGTGCATGTGGTCTACTGTATTTTGTCAACCTTCATCCTTACAGAAATAAATTAGGATTTACTATTGCTCTTTTCCCTGAATAATCTTTCTGGTTGACAACCACGCAGTACAATTATATCCATTGATTCGGGCTAAAACCAGTTTCCTTGAGACTGATGAACATTTTGTATTAATAAGCTAAAGAGTCTTTTGTTCAGCACTGCCTCAAGTCAAAGTTCCTTATGGGCAAAGGAAAAAGAAGGAATGAGCATGTTTCTGCATCTGTTCACACTCTTTGGCTACTGTAATACTGGGCAGGTTTGACACCTTGGCATGACCAAGTACCTTTTTTTGTAATACCTGGTGGGATCAGAAAGGTCGTGCTAGAGCAGATATCCACAGCTTGGCTGTTCCTCAGCTCACTAAAGGTGTGGTTTGTGTCTGAGCTCCTCTTAAGCTAAAGCCAGTGCAAAAGGTCATGGTGCTGTCAGATTGCATTTAATTTTCTGTTACAGACACAGCTTTTGTGTCTGCCCCAGTTTCTTTGTGCATTATATGGGAGATGGAGCAAAGGCTTTGGGGGAATGCTGCTGGGATTGGAGGAAGAGAACAGGCTTGACACTTTTAATGTGCTTTCTGTTCATGCCATTATATGTTTGAAGAACATAATTTTACTGAACTTTTTTCACTTAAGTTCTACTGAGGTCTTTTTAATTCTTGCCAAATTGCTATGTACCTCTCACTACTAAAAGTAAAATAAGTGCATGATACTATAATTCAGCTTCGCTGATTTTCCACCCAGTTGTGAGAAAGGAAAAAAGGTATACCTTGATGTCTTCTTCCATTTTAGCAAGTGCGTTTCAGTAGTTTCTCATCTGCTCTATTTTGTTTCATCCCATTGAAAACGATGAAGAGGTAGAAAATAATCCTGTGAAAATGAGTAACAATAAAATGATAGTGATTCCAGATGTCTTTTTCAAAGATGGCATCCAGACTTGTAGGTCAGTTTTGGTCTCACTGATCGTTTCTGTTGGCTTTTCCTTGATCCCTTTAAAGGGAGATCCCTTTACAATATCATGACCCTGAACTATGTTGGCTGATTATCTTTTTGGGAAGGTGCTCCATATGCCAAGAAAGCTTCCAGAGACATCACATGTACGGTTACTCAACAAATGGGTTAGTCAGAGTGGGTGTTTTTTTAAGTGATTCCTACTTTTTAAAGCTATTTTGGACTAGTATGACTGAAGCACAAGAAGGTGGAGTGACTTCCTTACAGTCACACTCTGAGTCAGTGGCTCAGTACCTCCAGGCTTCCCATATTTTTATTCCAACCATTGAGAAGACCACATGGCTTCCTCTTGGCGTGATTTGAGGTTTCACAGCTGAGAGGTGCATGCTGTAAAGGTTTTTGCTGCTAACATGTGAGCTGCTGATTTTAGATCAGAAGTTCTTTATGTAAGAGGACAGGATCCATCTAGCAGCAATCAGTTGGCTTCTTGTCCATTCGATCCACCTCCTGACAGTGGAGCTCCACTCAGACATTTTCCTACAGCACTATCACTCACCACATAGCCTCTGCTTACCATGGGAGACAGGAAAATCACCGTGGTTTCTGTTCCCAGGGCTCTATGTCAACCTTCTGTAGTTTTGGCTGGTGAGGTTCGTAGACTCTTATTTTTCTCATCGCTTCAATTTTTGAATGAAACTTCCTCCCTCTTTTCTCTCATCTGCACCAAAACCCAAAGCAAAAAATCAGCTGAAATGGCCAATTTTTGCTGTCTTTCAGACGGAAACCATGCAAAACCACAGAGTTTGGCCTGGTGTCTGCCGGAAACTATAAATAGGGCTGTTCGACTGTAACTCATCCCTGTTTTACTCAAGCCACAACCCAAAGTTGTGAGACAGTCTCTGAACCTGGGTGAATGTTTTGGAGTGTGTTGACCAAGTATGGTGGCTACAAGAAATTCAAAATTCTGCTGAGTTACCTGCTTGGTTTGGGGTTTCATTGCTGAAGTTCTGTATTTCTGTATTTACCATCGAATGATCTGAAGCTTGTTTTTAGGTGCCTCCTGGCCCTTCTTCAGGTTAGGTAGAGAGCCCTGGAATACTGACTACTGCTTCTCAGCATCTCTGATGCTCAGGCTGGTCAGCGAAGAGGTTCTAATTCTTCCTCAGCTTTCCAAGATGCTTTGAAATCAAAAGGTGAATTTGTATTTGCGCATTTTTACTCTGAGCAAAACATGGTTTATTCAAGTCTCAATAATCTGAGGACCTAATCAAATAATCTCAGCATGGTAGAAGGGTTATTGAAGGAAAACATGCTTTGTCCTTCTATTTAAAGTAATGCAAAAGGCCAAAACAAATGTAAGTATTCAGAGTCTAACTCTGCACCAGTTACCTCTTAGCCTAAGATTTGGCATTGAACTTCTAATACATTCCAAAGAAGTTAGGCTATAACAGTGTTTGTATCAATATCTTTCCCATAAAGCAAGTAAAACACTTTTCAATCTAGCATTGAAATTAAATTTGTACATTTAAATTTGTCCATCCTTAGAGAGCAGATTATTTCATTGTATCCTGCTGTATGTTTCTGTGTTTTGCTCCTCCAAATTTTACTGCTAGGGTAGGTTAGCATTTCTGTGGGTTATATGATGAGGCAGGATGCCTTTCCAAACTTTTTCCTCAGTCAATAGTTTAGATTTTCAGTTTATTCACCTGAGATAACAACGTATTCTTGTGTTAGCAGAGCTGTCACACTTAATTTGATAATTTAGAATTTCTTCTTTGGTTTAGTGGATGAGGTGGTTTTGCAAGGCAATGTAATGTAATGAATTTATCTGCCTGAAAGGTGTCACCCAGAATCTCAGAGAGATCTATCTTTATATATTAGTAGATCAGCCTTGACTCTGGAAGCACGTTTAGGTCACAGTGCATTCGAACCACTCTAGCACTGGGCACGTAAACAGGGAGCAAGAAGGCAGCTCCCAATCCAGCTGTCACACAGGCATGCCAGAGAAATTAATCACAGGGCCAACTGTGCTTATTGCCTCCCAGCCACGAAATACCACAACAAGGACCCCTTGTGAGACCATAAATGCTGCGTCTTCCATCAGTAATGAGGGTGACACCACCCAAACCAGAATGTCTGTCTCCAGCTCTCTGTGCAGAGGACGAGGCAGAGTTCCACCTTCTTAGTGTCTCTAGGCAGGACACTCAAGTGACGCTTTGTTGTGCAGTTCTTGTTTTCTAGGGGTCTGTCTTCAACCCCAGCTCTGATTTGTGAGAGCTGAGCATTCACAGCTGCAAGTGAATATCAGCAGCTGCACTTTGAAGGTAGAAAAGTGCCAGGTCACACAATGTTACAAATGAGAAATCCCCAGGTTCATAGATATTGTTTCTTACTTAATTTCCTCTCTACCCCCTTTCTTGGTCTTAAATAGAGAGGGAATACTATTTCCTCATCTTCTGGGGGTTGTGAGGGATTTGAGAACAATAGCAGAGCTGTGGGAGCACTAAACGTTCTGCAGGAATTGACTACAACGCAGTGAAAGTTACATTTCCTAATCTAAGAGGATTCATGATTTGGAGAAAAAAACAAAACTACACATTAATTTTCAATTTCGTTTAGATTTAAAAAAAACAAACTGGAGGGTTTTTTTTGTTTCAAAAGATGGGAATGGGCCTGTTGAAATATTTAAATTTTTACTTTCCAGAAGCCTTTTTGTTTGTATCCGCCCTCAAATTTCATTCTGTAACCTATTTTGAGATGAATTGATGTAACTCTTTCCTTATCTTCCCCAAGTTTTTTTCTTCCAAGTAATGTTTCAGGCTCTTTCCCTTCAGGCTGGACCCAGCCTGTTGCTGGCATTCTCCCCTCCAGTACCTGGGCATCAAAGGTAGGAAGGGTGCAAGAGAATGCCTCCCCCTAATTTCACTTCAATTTCTGGCCATGGCTGAAATTATAGGAAAAGTCTCTCTGAGCCCTGGACTGGGGCACAGCCAGGGCACATAAAGCACTAGCAAGCCTCTATTAAGCCTGCACACATGGTAGTTTATCAAACCCTCATAACCTAGCCCCATGTAGACATGATTTTTTGTTTTCTTAACAGCACTGGGCAACTCCTTGAGCAAGATGAAGCCTTGCTGTCAAATCTGAACACCTGTAGTCTAGTGACACAAAAGGTGTCTTGGGGAACCACACAGAGAAATCAGTGTTTTGCCTAGCCCCACTCTCAGAAACTGGTGATAGTTTTTCTAATAAATCGTGTGTGTGTATCTATCTATAGATAGACAAATAAAACAAACAAACAAACAAAATCTTTGCCTAAAGCAGACACATAGAATGGGAAATTTCAGTCTAAGTGAAAAAATTGGCAAAGGGCAACTAAATCCTGTAGCAAGTTGGGCTGAACTGTACTTTATCTAGTCTGTACTTCTGTTGTTTTTATTCAATTTAACTGTCTAGACTAGCCTTTTCTTCCGTACTGAACAATTCTCTTTAAAGGAATATTGAAGTCTTCTGAACATGTAGTACAAAAATGAAACATTAAAGAAAAGGGCATTTTAAGGTGACTGCTTAAATAGGGTGTCTCTCTGGATTGTCCTGTTACCTCCATTGCAACTATATCTTTTCTCTGCTCACTATGAAATATATTGAAAGGATGCTGATGGGTCACATGATCCCAGCCCAATCAATTAGCAGCTTTTAAAGATGACTCATTATTTTTTCTGTAACATAAAACAAAATTACACAGTGAAAGGCCTAACACAGCCTTTTAGAAAAAGCTCCAGAGACTCATTTTTCCGTTTGTGGTTTCACTTTTTTATCTTTCTCCAAAGCCAGAAGCACAGATCTTGATGAGCTGATGCAGCATGTGCATGCAGCAGGCTTTTCCTCTCGCTGCTGCTCACATTACTCCTCACCTCATCTGCAAGTACGATTCTAGGGCTGTGCATCTGATTCCCACTCCTTGTCCTGAAGGAGCTGGGTTGACCAACACACTTCAACTTTTGTACAAACAGTGCAAGCCAGTCTACGTCAGTGAGAGGACTTCTGTAAGCAGCAGTCATCCTTTGCATGAATCTGCAGAATCCCAATTGTTTGTTTTCATTATGTATTTTGGGATGTAGTAAATCATGTAAAACCTGTATCTGACCTATGCTTTCAGATGCAAAGAATCTTCAGAAAAGCAGCGCTGAAATAAGCTCTTCCTATTTCATGTTATGTTGATAACATCCCATTTTAATTCAGAAAACTTGAAAAGAGGCTTTCTTGATTGTCATTTTGTATTAGTTTAACTTCAAGTCTTGTAACTTGAGGTCTTGTAACTAGCTTACATGATATTTTCATCCCTGGAACCAAGCTACAAAGTAGTGTGTCCAAAAAACCCCCAAAATGCCCCGAAACAAAACAAAGAAAAACAAACAAAAAGCTCCTCTGTCAATAAACCAAAAGAATGAACTGGAACAAAAAAGAACAAGTTGGCTCTTTCTAGTGGGACCAGCTGCCTCCTAGATAACTAAACACTGGAAAAAATATGCCTTTCCCACACCTCCTCCCAGACTTCTGTAATTCTTATTCACTAGCTTCCTTTTTTTTCTCAATGGACACTAAAATCCATTGAATACCATGGGTGGAACAGACAAAGATATGCAAGTAGTGGTAGGCTTCAGATATGTTTTCCCATGTGAAGGAGGGAAAAAGTAGCCCTTGAGAGCAGAAGAGCTTACAGAGTTTGTACAGAATAAGGGAGGCCTGCATACTGAGCACTCTGCTTGCTGGAAGTGTCTGGCCTGAAATCCACTCAGAATCATAGAATTATAGAATGGCCTGGGTTAGAAAGGACCTTAAAGATCATCTAGTTTCAACCCTCCTGCCATGGACAGGGAACATCTCCCACTAGACCAGGCTGCTCAAAGCTCTGTCCAACCTGGCCTTGAACACTGCCTGGGGTGGGGCATCCACAGCTTCTCTGGGCAACATGAATGAAGGAAAATACTGCCGGAGCCTTCCCTCCTCCTTTCTCTCTCCCCATACTTTTTCTGGAGACCCCAATGTGTTGCCCTGCCTGAGTGGCCCGCTGTGGTCTCATGATGCTTTGAGTGGCTGCTTCAATCTAAAGAAGAAAGTTTCTCACTGAGCAGCACCATCAATTGCCTCTTCCTGGAAATTCTATATACTTTATATTCTGCATGAGAAGCAGAGAATTAATAATTCCTTGGTTCATTTGTTAAAGTATTTATTCTAAAATTCTTTCTACCATCTCTTTTTCTTAGATATGGCAGCGAGTGATTAAAATATCTGTCCTGCACTGAGGACTTTTGCAAATAGTACAGAAGTCTACATTACAATAAAATATTGTTTCCTGTGGTGAAGACTCTTGAAACTCAAAGCAGCACACACCTTTTCAGATGCCATTAGTGTGCATACAGAGCTGACTAATTATACACTAACAAGAATATTTTGTCTGAATCTCTAAGCACACAGTCCGAACCTGAGTGTTTCTGCTATCAGTCTTGGTGCTGCTTTCCCTCATCTGGAGTGTGAGCTGCTGATTACAGGAACACAGGTCTGAAATAATGAGAACATCTTCTTACTCAAAGGCTGATCTTGGTGATCACCATCCTTTGCCATAGATGAACAATGTTTTCTATTCAATATGTGGATACTTTACACAGGGGAAGTAAAACTGCTTTGTCTTCAAGGTGATTTGTATTACTTGCTAAACACACAAGTGATGAGCTTGGAGGAAAATAGGTATCAAAGGAAAAACACAGATAGTGATTCAGGCTGAGATAGGGGTGTTGGATGGCAGGCATCCTCTGTGCTGTTCAGAATGAAAATGCAAAATATTTTGTCCCTGCAGAAAGCTCAGGCTCATTAAGCTATCAGGAGAGATCAAAAAGCTGCCTTTCTTCACAGCAAAGCGCCTTGTGGCTTTACAAAAGGGGTCATCTTGGTGTCTTCCAAGGCATGGATTTGTAAGGACTAAGTATTTGACTCCTGCCTCATGTCAAAGGCTTGGGCCTTGCTGGTGATGCTCAGGGCTCAGCTATCTTCATGACTTCTCCACAGTCTATCCAACAGGCTAAAATGCACTTTGCCCAGCACTTCAGTGTCTCAGCTAGAGCAGGGTGGCTGATTAACCCCCACAACTCTCTTCCTGCTGGTCTGAGCAGTGGATTTTCATATTATCTAATCACCTCAGGGGGTCAAAGAGGCTGTCTTTTTCCTCAGAGTATCTGACTTTGTTCCTGTACTTGGCTCTTTAGCCTTAGCTCAGTAGGATTACTTGATAATTTGATTGAACAAACACTTTAAACAGGAATCCTTGGAAAATATCTTGTGGGCAGTATTTGTGCCAGTAAATCATTTCCCTTTTGAACATAAGCTCTTAAGAACAGAGATGATGATGTTATTTTCCTACATACAGGTATCTGTTGTTATCCAAGCTGTCTGCCCTCTACTCTTTTCATAGCTTTTGCAGCGAAATGGGAATTTCTGAGTGTGATTCACTTTAGCCTAGCATAGCTGTCTGTGGCTAGAGAAATTGCTCCCTAAACATGTCGATTGTTTTCCAGAGTCTAGGGAAGGAGAGTAGGATGAGTCTCCCTAGATGACTACACAGGCAGATATCTAGGGTTAAGTGAAACCCACACAGGCTGTCCTTTGGTTTGTATTGAATTTGGCACATCCGAGCTGCATTTTGCCACCTGGGCTCCAAGACACTGCCATCCTGTAGCTCATCAACTCTGACAATGATGCTGGGAGAAGCAGACACAGAGAAAAGGAGCTCTTCTACGAATCGGAATCTGTGAGGTATGCTTTTGACTGCGTGATCAATCTCTCGTAATAACTCTCAGTGTTGCCAGCATTGCGGATACTGTTAAAGCTGGCTCAGCGAGGGAGGTGCTGAGGAGACCAAGCTCTTATGCCTAATGCTGCCAGTGATCTGACACCCATTCACTGTGACCACAGACAGTTCTTTATTAGCACGTAAAGATGGGCTTGATCTCGGGACACTAAGGCTCCCAGCGTGGTTAGTAAAGCTGATTAGTAAAGAAGGTTTAGCAAGAGTGGGAGGTGCTTCTGTGATAATTTAGTGTGACCATGCCCTAGAGAGGTGGCTCAAAAGAGACCCATCCTTCTCACCCTTTTACATAGGGCAGTTCATCTGCTTCCTTGAAGTAAAAGAAAAGCGATGTGAAGTCCTGCTTGTTTAGTTCCCAGGTGCATGAGGTCAGGCCTCTCTTGCGTGCAGCTAGGAGCGGTTATTGTTTCTCCTTTCACTATCTGTTTTTCCACTGGGCCATCTTTGAAGAGATATTTCTCTGTGATAACACAGGCCCTGTCCAGAGAAAAAGAGCACGATCTTTCAGCAAGTATTTTATTTCTGAGGTTTTAAACAGCTATTGAAATTGTCTAATGGTGTTACCTTTTAGTTTTTTTATTTATTTAATAAGGTGTCCCTTCATAAGCAGAACATAGCATTTCAGAAAGAGAAGGGCAGTTCCCCAGGAAGAGCTGCTGGCAGGGCTTTCAACACCTTCAAGAAATAATGAATTCAATCCAATATGTGTTCATGGCATAGGGTGTTTTATTACCCCTTTGTGTATTTGGAGCTTGTGTATTAATCATCACCTAGAAGCAAGAAGAAAATTGTTAGAGTCTCTTGAGGTGAAGGCTGTGTGTAAAGTAGTTGAGGGCTTTGTGGTATATTGTAGTGGTTTGGAAGCTGAATTAACCTGCATTCTTTCCTGGTTTGTTTTTTTTTCCCCCTGCAGCACAACCAACTCTGGCTGCAGAAACGGATTTCTTGCTGTAGAAAAAGAATTTATATATTTCCTACCAGATCAAAGTGAAGAGAGCTGTAATTTTTCATCCTTTTGCCATGGTGATACAGGATTAAGTGCATTTGATCTATGTAGTTTGTGGATTGTGGTGGGCTTTTTATTCAAATTCTAAGGCATTTACCTTAACACTGATATGCACTTTTAATAGTGGAAGGCACAGCTCTGACCTGGCAGAATTTTTTCTTTTTTTTGGCTGCAGTCCAAGGATGATCTATAATCTCATCCATGTACCTGCAAGAAGACATCTAGCCTGCATGTGAGGCAGTGTGGAAATTCTGATACCTACGTATTCACGTGAAGAGCTATGCTTTTGCCTCCTGGGTTGTCAAAGGGAGAAGACAAAATGCAAAAAAAAACTGCAAAAGAAAAAAAGCCAAATAAACTTGGTATGTTTTTTCAGAACATGAAATGTAATACAAAAGTGGCAGGTCAAATAAAATGTTCCTCTAGCCCTGCATACTGGTTCCAATGCTGATTAGAATCGGAGATTTAGAGAGGACTGTTAGAGAAGCAGAGCAATAATAGAATTTTCCTCTAATACTTTCTCATTTTTAAAATTTTCTGGGCCGGACCAAGGTTTACAAACCTTAGTGGATTTCTCCAATCTCTTCAGTCTTCCTTGGAACTTATATACACTTTCTGTGTCTGCAACGTCCTTTGTCAAGGAATTCTGCTTGTGAAGAATTACTTTCTTTTGTTTGTTTTGAATTTTCTTCCTGTTATTTGACGTCTCATGGTTCTACTATTAAATCTTGGCATAAGTGTGAAGTTACAGGCTCAGCATGGTTAGTTTTGCATGAAGGGATGATTCAGAATGCCAATCCAGGGGCATTTTCGCCAATCAAATTCCAGGGGAACTTGCAATTTTCTTTTATTTCCAAAATATGTTTTGGTGTGCTGTTCTGGCCCTTTCCATCACAGAGCAAACCCAACACCCAATTACTTGCATTTACCCCTTTTTCTTGCTTGTTGTGGTAGCCGCTTACACAAATCAGGCCTAAACTCTTGTTTGCTTAGCTCAGAAAGCTGTGTTAACATGACATCAATCTAATGTCATTGACTGCTTGAGGGAAAAGAACCCACAAGTTAAGCCAAACATGCTGGTTGATTGACTGATGGCAATAAAACCCTCGCATGGGGCTACCACAAAGTTCAGTTGGTTTGGCGAGGCCCTCTCAGCTGTATTGTCTCACATTTCTCTCCAGTTGCCTGAGAGCAGACAATTTAATGAACGCCCAGTCAAATGTGCCCTCTGCAGAAAGTGGCACTTCCCTCCTCATGCTTCCATGTTGGGTTTTGCCACACAAGAACAGCCCAGACATTTCCTAACAGGGTGATCATCGTGGCAAGAGAGCATGGGAAACCAGAACAGCAACTACGGTCACAGCATCTTAAGAACCTTTCTCTTTCATCAGCCCTAATGTTCTTTTTCATGACTGAAGTTATAAGCTGGAAGAGATAGAGAACATATCCTCCTGGCAGCCTAGATAGCACCTAGGATAATGAAGCCTCCATCCTTCTCATGGCCTATAGACATAACCATAATGTAAATTATTGGTAAAATTGTTCTAGTTCATGGTCGCAGCACACAGACAGTCATTCATGCAAGTTAGCAACACAGTAATTAGTTACTTTTTTTAAAGGAGTCAAAAATCAGTATTCTTAAACATGTAAAACTCAGGGAGGATATTTGATTTATTATCTGGAAATGGAAGGCCTTTGGTCATTAAAAGGATGTGAGAAAGTTGTTGAGTCTTCTTAGCTGCCTGTGTGTCACATTTCCAAAAGTATTTGGATGCCTAAAGATGCTGGCAAGAAAAATTCCAGCTCAAGATTTTTTCTCTGTCTGTTGACACTCAGAGGTACTGTACAATTGGTGCTGTCATGCTGTGGAATGAGGCAGCCCAGCTGAAAGACTGCAGGACTGGAAGCTGAGTTGTGGTTTCTCTCCAGCCACTGACACTGTCCTGCGGTGTTAAAATAAGCCATAAGCTAATCACACCCCGTCCTGCACCTCATTGCTGCCCATTTGTAAACAAGATGCAGATTTGTGCACTTGCAGAAAGGCCTTTAGGATCAGTGAGTTATAAAAAGTGACTATTTTCATTTTGGGGCAAGACTCAGGTTCATTGTCCAAGTCTTGCTATTTCTGCTGACCTTGCCCAAGATATGCTAAATTGTGAGTTACTGCTAACTGTGATAAGGCTTTTCTGGTGTGAACAAATATTCATTAGGAGCTTAACTGAAGCAATTGCTTCAGTTTAAATAGCTTAACAGTGATCCACTGAATGCAGATTAGGCTACAGATCCTGTAGTATGGTTCATATTGATACTGAAGATACGCACATTATGAACACCTCAATCTGCTAATTCTCGCCTAGCTGTGGAAAGTCTTTTTATTTTGAAAAATAACAATTATAGCACCTGGCTTTTCTTAGGATGTGTGCATTCCTCAGGATCAGTTCGGAATTCTTGCAAAGAAATTCCTTCTGTTGCAGAAAACCTGTGTTGCAGGTATGCAAACAGAATGTGCATATATGGTGCGCTAATTAGGGATTGCCATCACGGAGATGTTTAGATGGCTGACAGATCAGGGAAGTTTTAAACTTTTACCTTTACTACATCCATTCTTTAAGTACAGCCTTTGTACTCACAGCTAACTGCCTCCCATCCTTTCAACATCCTCACTGTGTTTAGCAGCCACATTGTAAGCCGGCTGCGGGTACTCAGTACTGCAGGGGTTGCTGTCTCACAGCTGCCACTGATGGTTGTGGTCTTCAGTGGTCCCTGTTTGCCAAGGTTTGGTGATCAGGCTTGAAAACTCATTTATGAGAGAAGCCAGAACTGGGCTTCTCATCTTTCTTTTCCTTGTTTATTTTTTTATTTGCTTATGCCTGATGGTTTTATGCTGTTTCCTACTTTCAATAAGGAAGAACTCAGCTCCTCCCAACATCACTTACTGTGCTTTTTGCTTTGCCAGTCATCCTTCTCGTGTAGTATGCAGGTTGTCCTGGGTATTTGCAGTCCCATGTGCTTATCTTACTCTCTGTCTTGCAATTTTTGCTAGCTCAGTGCCGCCTACTTGCAACTTCACCCACCTTTGGTAGTCATGTTGCTTATATACTTACGCAAAATGCTTATAGATTGCATCTTGCTGTGCCTTGAGTGTTGCAAAACACACTCTGTTTTTAATTACACCACCCTTGTACATATTTAAAATGAAGGCAGGCATATTAATTATATTCTGACTAATAGAACTATACTTTCTAGGTGTTGCAGACCTCTGTTCTGCTACATCTGCATATTTGCAGTGTCATCCACCCTTCTGACCTATCTTTCTGTGGCACAGCATGGTTGTAGCCTTTAATCTCTTACTGTAGGAAGCTGGTGGCCACGCTGTGTTGTGACTTTGTAAACAGATGGATATTTTGTTGGCCTCTCCATGGCTATTTCTGCAGATACTGAATCTTCAATAGCCTGCTGAGGAAGAAAAGGAACTATATTCAATTACTAATAAGGCTCTTCATAACTCTACCTCAAGGATTCAGAATGCTTTTTTCTCTCCAGGGAAAGCAATTCTGCCAAAAATAAGGTCAGGGAGTGGGCTTCATCTCTGTCAGTATGATACAGTATCATTTGTAGAAATAATGCTTGGATTAACTGGTAAGTTTGCTGCTTTGCCTTTGAACTCATCCTGTCACTTTGATTTGGGAAGCTGCATTCCTTGGTGGATAGAAAGAATGAGAATGAGATTTTCCTCAGCTTTGTCCCCAGCTCTGCCATCATCTTCCCCTGTGACCCTGAACAAATCCCTGTGGACATTATTAAAATTCTGGAATAACAGCCAGACAGAAAAAAAAAATGTTTTGTGTAAAACATAATTTCATCTTGTTATGGTTAGTGGTCCTTGAGATAATTACAGGGGAAGTCATTGATCCTGAGTGAACGCAGCTATCCCAGCACTCTGGACAATGAGTCTCTGGAGTGGCCTTTCGTCTGGTGCCCTCTGCTCCTTGGCAGGTCTCCTGGGCAGGACCACACCTCAGGGGGCCTCAGGATGTGAAAAGGTGTGCTGTTGTCCTAAGAGCAGGTGAGCCTGATCCTCATGCAGCCCTTGAACCCCTCTTACTCTTAGCTTGCTCATACCCTCAGCTTACTCGTGGAAAGGGAAATGTGACCTCTGCCTCATAGAAAATGCTTAGGTAAAAAAGGCAGCTCCTCTTTATACTGGTGTAATCATTCTCTGAGGTCATGCTGGATGATGGGATGGCTGAAATTCTAACTTATTAATAGTGTCCTCATCTCTCCTAACTGATGAGGTGTTTTGTCATCATCTGGAGGAGTCAAGCAAGCATTCCTCGCCCAAGATTTTCCATTTATCTTCTTGGAGAGTGAGGGAAAGTACCTTGGAATAGGTGGCAAGTAACTGATGGAGTCAAAAGCAATAGGGATACTTTGACCTAGGAAAGCAAAGTGAAAATGTTACCTCATGGGTTCTGTGGAGAATTTAGACAAATCTAATGTGGTAGCAAGGATAATTTTTCAATTTAAGGAAGTGTCATCCTATGCATTTCACCAAGTGGTGCACCGCCTGCTGAGCCCATGATACACTCATGAGCTCTCCCTGTGATTTGGGCCTCATCTTATGACTCTTCTGCAGTTTAGTGAACTAGCCATTTAACTACATAAATATTAAAAACATTCAATTAACTTTGCTTGGATCTGTCTGGCAGTAAGAAAGGAAAAATTCTAGGGTTTGAAATATATGACTTGGCATGATTATGTGGTGAAATGAATAATGTTTTAATGAGTGATTTGTAATTATTTAATAATTAAAGAGCTCTTATGAATATTCTTGAACACCCTGTGGAAAAACTAAATTGTATGCTGATTTCATCAAGCATTCAAATCTAATCAGAATTTATTTTTATAGCATCGTTTTAAACATAGTCTACAAGAACATTGCCACAATAATGCAGACGGAACAGAAAAGTGTCATGTTATAACAGCTCTGCTTTTTTTAGTATAAGCTCCTGATTTTTCCACGCAAAGAATTTTTCTGCACTAATGAATTGCAGCTGGACTCTATTCCAAGACCCACAGCAGCCAGTCAGGTTTCATCAGTGGTTCAGTGACAGGTTGAGGGTGCATCAGTTTTGCTTTGTAAACACAGATGAATGGTAGCCACTTGCTGCAGGGGAGATTGGTCCCATTCACCTCTGCCTGGAAACAAAGACAAAGAGAGACCAAAAAGGAAAACAAGAAGATTCGAAAAGGGAACTCTTTCCCTCCTGACATGAAATCATTCAGTCTCAGTTTAGTCTCTGGAAATCCAATTTTCTTTTAATTTCTCTTCCCATGGTATGTATATTGCAGCTTTGGGCAACATTTTAATAAGATGATGTTTTCTCTGTCTAATCCTGGAAATACTTTCCCCACAGGGATAGCAGAGGTTCAAGAACAAGGTAAATTATGTGAACCATAAACCATCCCAGATTTTTCTTAACTCAGATATTAAGGGTCAGGCAAATTTTTATGCAAAACAGTTTTATGTTAACCAGTCCTCCAACAGATCTGAAAAGGAATAACAGGGGCTTCTGGATGAAGATTGTCAGAGATTCATCAATCAGTTTTTTAAAAAATGACCCCTACAGGCCAATATCAATCCAGAATCTCACACAGAAACCACAATTTGCTATTAATTTCTGAAAGCAGTTTGGTAAGCTCAAAACTGATGGCATGGAAGAAGGACCAGATGGGGGCCCTCTTCCACATGGATGTCAATACAGTTATTACTTGTGAGGATATAATCGTCCTGCAGCATTGCATGAATAATTCATTTTTAATTCCATATTAGATTAATTTCATCTCATCCTCTCTTTGTGAATTGTCCTCCAATAAGTTGTAATTTTCTTGAATATATTTATTATTCAGAATAGACTACAAGACTTCTGAGTCATTCATTTCAGGTAGGTGACATTCAGAATTTGAGGATTTCAGGATGGACATACAGGTCATTGTTGTGCCCTGTTGCAAAGATAAAATATACAGAATCAAGTTTCTACTTCCAACATGTATTTACAAATCTGGAATTCACTTCCTTTTACTACCCTGCAATGCTAATTCTAAATTCACCATCTTAGCGATAGCTTCAGCAGATTCCTTGGCTGGAGTATTGGAAAGTAAGAAGAAGAGCTGAACAAATTCATTAAAAGAATCTGGAAGAAAATATTCATACAGCTTTTTATAGCACTAAGACTAGGTTAGTGACCTGACATTCTGCCAGAGAGTAAATAGAGAATTTATTACCCACCATTCAACTTCTCCTTTGAAATTTTTTCCTCAACATTCTTTCTTTATATAAACGGAATATGTTGTTGATCAGAGTTTACCACTTCAACTCTTTTTCCCCTAAAACTCCTATCTTCCCCCATTTTCAACCCACAAAACCACAGAAAGATTAAAAGCCACAAGTTTTTGATAACTCTAATTTTGCTGACTGAAAAGAATTTCCATGTTTACAGAAGAAAACTATTCACTTGAAAACAAAAGTATTTTTTATAGTAGAATTTTTTTATCAGTTGAATCATAGAGTTCTTTCAGCTGATGTTTGTTTTCAGTTCTAGTTGTGAAACACTTGTCTTTTGGAAAGTTCCCTCCATCCAGAGGCGAGTTTCCTTCTGTTGCTCAAAAAAAAGAGCAAAATCCTGAAAAATGAGATCCTAAGCCGCTGTTCTGGGATTGTAAATTGAGCCTGGAGTAATTACATGGGTTTTCTGCACAGCCAGTAGAGAACAGGAGGTATATCCAGAGTGTCATATACCCATTGTAATAAAGGCATTGAGGGAACATAGGAAGAAGCTGCTGTCATTGGAGGGCCTTACTGCACAGCACAGCCTAGGCCTCATCACCTTGTTGGCAGGTAAATTTGGGTGAAATGAAGGTTACAGTGAAAAGAAATATAAGAAGACAGGTGAGCAGAAATTGAGAGATCAGAAGATCTTGTCTGGAAAGGATGTACTTACAGTGCTTGTTCCTTACGTCCTCATGTAGCTTGGGAGTGGAATAGAGAGGGACAGTTCTCCCCTCTAATTCTCTCCAAACAAACAGAATCCTCTGGAGTCTGTTTTTGCATTTAGCAGGGAAGGATACAGTTTCATCCATGCTTTGAAGCAAGTGCAAACATCATGTTCATGTTTAGGCTAAGAGGAGAACTCTTCACCATCCTGAGGGATTTAAACGTCATACCCTATTGTAGATATAGCTCAAGAGAGCTATGGCACCCCAAGGCAAACATTTATGGAAGCATTTGTGTTTGGCTTCTGAAAGATAGAGCAAGTAGTTTTGGTACAGGGTTTCAAGTTACAGGGCTCACCTGATATAATCTGAACAGAGAGCAAGGTGAGGTCAGAATGTCTTTAGCCATTGTGTCCCGGAAGGAAAAAAAGGGTTCACTGTTCGCAAGGGGATTGATAAATCACAGAGAAAGGCTGTAGGTAGGTAGCTGGTAGGCATAATGCTCTGTGTCATGTGGGAAGCAAAGGGACAAACCCCTCAACTATAACCCATTGCTCTCGTGTCCTGTTACAGTAAAGGATCCCCAGGAACCTCCTTGACTGCCCTTCACTGGTGCATTATATGTGCCCTATTTTACTGCATGAGGAAGTTAGACCCCATGCTCAAAACCCTTGACTTAATAAGCTGGACAGGATGATATGAGATAGGAATGAAAGTTCCAGAACATTAAAGTTCCAGACAGGAGTTGGTTCCTTTGTACCTGAGTGTGTGCTGTGGCTGCGCAGAGTGCAACTAACCTCACCAGCAGCATTCAGCTTAATATCAAGTTGTTTTGGTCAACACTGATACACAAAAAGAGAAGAAGAAAAGAAGGAAAAAAAGAGACAGGTACAAGAAAAACAACTGTGTGAAGTAGAGAATAGATTACGAAAACTTTTTTTTTGAAGTTTTGAGGAAGCCCGTGCTTCAGCCTGTGTTCATGTTATTCTCTTTTGAGTAAGCAGCAGTGACCCTTGTAACTAATCCAGTCTTTCTGACACATATTTTGTCAATCTATTTTGTGGAAGAGTCCCAATGAGTTGGGTTAGAAATTACACTACGTGCAGGATTAATTCTGCCAAAGGTTAAGAACTAAGCATTGCAATTTCTGATTGTGGAGTTCTCAACACCAGAAAAAAATGTAGACTAAACACAAAACCAAAGTCTCACACATCTTACCAGAAAATACAGTATTGTCTCCCTATTATCTCTTATGATTAAAGTGAGTTCAGCATTTCATAGGGATATACAGTAAAGTAAAATTAAAAAAATGAAGGGCAAATGCTAGTAGATATTCAGGATCTCACTTTTTTTCGATCTTATAGAAAAAAGTTTAATTGTGCAAACCATCACCATATGAAGAGCACTCATTTAAGAGTCAGATGCCATTTAGGTTATAAGCAGAATTAGTTTGCTGTTGTCATTACAGGGTCCAGTGGGTGCAGTTTTGCTTCAGCAATCCATCTCAGTGTGTGCTGCAATGCATTACAATTGGTGGATTCTGCTTTGGATCTGCCTTCTGGAGAGACACTGGCAGTTTTGGCAGGCCAGCCCTGAAAGGTGTGCAGGCCTTTGTGCATTCCCCAGACTCGGTGTCAAGTGGTTTGTCAGGCCTGGAGTGTAGTGCGTCAGTCTGTCTCCGCTGTGAAAGGCTTGTCTCTGCAATAGTATTGGGGATTTCGGGCTGGTCCATGCTGTTGCTTTAGGGAAGGAGAACAAAACTGTTCTGTCAGACCTGAATTAAGATGGATTCTTGTTGAAAGTTCTTGGAATTGATTTCTTTCCAGTTTCCTTATTGGTAAGAGACATCACAGTTGGGCTCAACTTACAAAATATCATTGATTTCTCTCCCCAAACCACAGATGATTCAGCTTGTAATTTCCTCTAGAATTATAGAGCAAGTCTCCTTAGGAACTGCTTGTATCCATTCAAAGTTTCTTCTTGTGGAAACCACATTTCCCCTCTCTTTGGCCAGATGTGCTTGACACGAGACCAGAAAAAAAAAGTGGAGGAAAGTACAATAAACATTTTCCTGCTCCCATTCCTTCTTTTCTGCTTCCTAAAAGGAGATTCACCACATTGCAACTTCATTTGTCTCTGAGTGCCTTGGGATCTCGGGCCATCCCAAGTGGTGGGGTTGGTTATGGGTGGGCCTGCTCGTGGCTCTGCCAGCGTGTTGCATAGCCTTTCTTCTCTAGGAGAGGCCAGGGTGCAACACAGAGGTCATGGTTTCTCCACCCTGACACAGCATCGTGCCACCAAAGGCTAGTCAAACTAAGCTGATTTCACAATTGGCTCTGCCTTGGTTGGCTGTCATGTGTTTCTCCTCATATACAACTTCGACAACACACAGGAGAAGTCTCCACCTTCCCTTTGCATCCCCTGCTACCCTCAAGGGAACGTGTATTCATGCAGGGAGTCCCTGTCATGGAAATTGCTTGGCTTCTGGGTTTGAGAGGGACTCTCAGATAAACCACAGGATCTCATTTAGACAGATAAATCATAGGACCTGGCGACAGTTTGAAGAGCTTTGCAAGAGAGAATCTTGTGCTGGGACAAGGTCACATACAGAGTGTCTCTGCACTCTGCTCTACCCTCAGTACTTTTCGGAAAAGGTTAAGAAAACATTAAATTGCTTTCACATTTGGAAAAAAAGCTCTTCAGATCTTCTGCCTTAGTAACTGCAAAATGTGCTGGCACTGGAGACAAAAAGTTCGCCCATATTTTTTCCGCACTGTGCCATGAGAAACCCTCAGAGTGATCTGAATTCAACCATGACAGTGGCTGTAGATTGACATTTCAGTAAAAGATGTCGAAATCACATCTGTTATGTGGAAAACTTATCCATACCAATAAAGAGACAGAGAAGGCATAGGGAAGAGACACAAATGAAAGTGGTAGCTGTATAGGACAGAAAGTTGCAGCAATCTTACATATACATTTATGGATGTGCATGTATACATATATGCACTGACATACACATGTGGGTAACAGCTATGTGGAGGTATTAAAAATATGCAAAGAATAATGAACCCCACCATCTTACTAATAAACTGAGAGGGATCTAAGACAGGATATGGTAAAAAGGAGATAGATTCCACTTTTGTGGATGTGTGCTCTTCTTCCCTTTTATTCCTTCATCCTTTTCTGTGTAGGGAGAAAAGTCTTGGTCCTTGAGGTGTTTATATTATGCCAGCTTTTACCAGCATGGTTCTTTGTCCCTGAAAATAAACCCACTTCCAATATTATACCCGAAAGCTGTTGTTGTACAAAGATTTTTCCTCCAACAGGTGGAATCTTGTCTTCTCAACACCTTTTTATACATTACTTCAAGTGTCTTTGTGTATCAGGCCCTTAAGCAGAACAATTCATTGTGAAATTATAAGGGTCTGGAGGCCAAATGCCTGTCTCAGAATGGGAGGCAGCGTGGGACACAGCCCAGTATTTCAGTCAGCACTGTAAAGCCTTTTTGTGCAGCTAGGCAGATGTGCACTCGGGGATTTAATTTCTGTAATTTTGTGTCTGTACCGTGGTGTGGAGAGGTGCCCACTTATCACTGTGTCAGCTGGAGGGCAACACCTAACAAAGATTTTGCATAAACTGTCCCTTTGGGAGAGGATTTTCACGTAATGCCAATATTGAGGTCTGCTGGTAAAACAATGTTATGGGACAGAGCTGAGAAGCTTTTCAAGCTCTATTAAATTTACATAGGCTCTACCCATTTTTAATCCTGTTCAAACATCCTTGTGTACAGCAAATAACTTCCACGATCCCTTAAAAAAGCACTCATGTACAATGCACATTTGCACTGATGTACTTATTTAAAATCCAAATATTTAGTAAAGGGGCTGAAATTGCCTCCATCCTTCCTCTATACAAATACAGACTACAAATACACCACTAGGCCCAGAGAAATCTTTTCCTTAAAATTACTCTTGACTCCTAATTGTAGATGGGATATGTTTTGGTGACGGCATACTTTTTACAGACACCACAGACAGGAATCCAGATCTTCCCTAAGTGCAGTGTGGGTGATTTTCAAGAGATTGCTCAGCAATCATCGAGATCTAAATATCCAGCAGTTTTGGGGGCAGTCCATTGAGGGACATGGACTTGAAAATCCATTCTGGGGCATGTCCACAAGCATGGTAGATGCCTCTTACAGAAAGCACAGGAGACTGAAGTCTAAAACTACACCAGGAAACTCCTAGATAAGATATTTGATTTACTGTCTGCAAAACCACACTTGACTTCAGAAAGCTGCTTTGTTTTCCAGGTAATACAGTGCAAGATGTGTTCTGTCTTTTGCGATGAACATCAGCGGATGAGGATTATTGTGCTAATTCTGGAGAACAAGGGAAAATAAGTGACTAGTGTTTTCTACCCACTCTTCAGTCTTACCACAAAATTTTTGCAAAGACGTCATTTGAGTGCTAGCCATTTGCTAAACAGCAACCTCACCACTGCAGCTACAGTGCTGATACGTTTTATCACCTCCTTTGGTTTGTTTTTTTTTTCTACAACAATTACGAATTAAGCGTGATCATCCCAAATGCATCCAATACCTGATACTATTCACTACATATTTCTGAAAAATAATCCTTGGTTTATGGGCTCTTTGTGAACATCCATATTCCAAATATTCATGGAGATGCATAAGCCATGCTACATGAGTCTTTCTCCTGACCCAGTGCAATTAATTCTCAGCAGTAGAGTTTCAGATTGTGAATTAAAATTTGAGTTCTACTAATACCTTATAGTACTTATTGGAAAGTTAGTGTTTCACTCACTGGTTTCATACTATGTTTGTGCTAAAGTGGTACAGAAAGTTACACGGGTTCAGAGATCCCATTGAAAAGTGGGATTTTTAGATTTTCAAGATTTTCGACAGACTTCACAACCCACAACCCCCTGATGAAAGTCAGTGGGACACTGTAATTCCATTTCATCAGGAGTTAAATGAAATGTTCCGCCTCTGCCTTATTAGCACAGCTGAAACTGGCTTGTTTGAATCACAAAACAGTTCCAGCGGATTTTCCTGGATCTGTTATTTCTGCCTACATGAAGATAACTGTTTGCTGTCTGGTTTGCATAGCATGCACGTGTTCTCTGCCTGATCTTAGGATGCGTGATTCTACTCATGTGCACTCCAGCTCTCAGCATCCCTATGCATCCATGCAGAGACAGACTTTGAAGGCTGGGCATGGGTTTCATAGGGAGAATCAGAACAGGCGGATGCATTGCAAAACAGCAAAGATGGGGTCATCTGAAGGAAACAGGAGTGCCATGGCTGAGGCTGTGAAAAACACTTAGATTAGTTCCCAGAGCTCTCTGTCACACTTTCTGTCTCCTTCTCCTCTAGCCTTGTGTTGCTGAGATATTTGTCAACAGAATGGAAATGATACTGTTCCCAAGGAGAAACTGAATTTAATATTAATGCTATCTCCTGTGGAAAAGCGAGAGTGAGTCAGAGCTGAGGAGAGTTTGTTTTATATATGAAGTCTTTCATTCTGGAGAGTAACTCAGGGCACAGAGCTGTGAATTTAACGCTACCAGCTCGGGAAGCTGGTAGGCAAACACAGCAAGCTTTGTGCATTAAACAGCAACGTGCATTGTTGTAGTCATTACAAACAGTTTCGCTAACAAAGAAATAGGGGTAAAATGCTCATCAAAATCTTTCTCAGTGGGCAGTATTTGATAAGTTCCACGAGAAGCTTTGAATACACACTGGGCTGAAAGCATTTAGTATCACCTTGCTTTAAATGGACTCTGCTTTGTCTTTGTCTTTCCAGCCTTCTTTATATTTTATATTTTATTTATCTTCCTCCTCAAAGTGAAACTCTCATCAGCAGTGACTCCTATGTTCATGCTGCTCTTATTTCCAAACAAAGTAGTATAGCACAATTTAAAATGCGAGGATTCAGTAATACAAAGCTCAAAAAGAGCAGCTTTCTCTGTTTTTAAAGTAAACTCCACCTTTCATATGAGTGCCTTTTTCTGTTACGTCTCATCGGATGTGTCCTATGTCCTGTCATGTCCTGATAATATGCCTTAGTAGATGCTGTTATAAGTAGCTGGTGCTTCCCTGCACTTTAATTTCCTGTGGGAAAGGAGATTAGCTGCTGAAGGAGCCCTGCACGCTCTGACACCGCTCTATGGATGTCCTGGCAAATGGAAGGCCGTGGTTACTTCTGTTCTGCTCTGAGATGCTGCATTCCCTGTTTGTGGCCAGGCATGGAAGGCATAAGAGGAAGGAGGAGAGAAAGGATAGCAGAGCTGGAGAAAAAATATGGTGTTTTGTTGATGCTTGCAGGATCCAAGGCAGATGGTCAGTCACAGATGGATGCCTTGGGCTGGCAGGTCAGCCACAACAGCTATCGCTCTGGTTGCTGGCTCCCTTCCTCACTTAACTGTGTGGCCTGGTCAGCTCCCTCTCTCTCCTTTTTGCAGAGTTTTCCCAGTCTGGACAGCTAGCTGTGGATGGATCCTGACATCTCAGCCTTTTGGCTGCAGCACAGTCAGTCTCAAGATGGCTGAAAAGCTGAGTGCAAGATGGAGAGAAAAGGCAGACGATGAAAGAGGAGCTTTGAGGGGAGGGGACACAGAAGGATTGCATGTTTCTGGGTCCTTGCCCATGCAATGGATGTGATTGGGAAGGGTGCCAGTGGGGATCTCATGGAGCCATTGTGATTCCTCATGTCCAGTGAGGCTGTGTTGCTGCAGCACAGTAGATGCAGGTTGGCCTGTGTCCTTCTTCCTTTTTTCCAAGTCCTCCTTCCCTCCCTCGTCCACTTGTCTTTTTCTTTTTTTTTTTTTAAGGAGGCAAAAAGGGACACAGGCTCATCCTTTCATTATCTTATCTCATTACTTCTGGTGCATCTTTTAATAAACTCATTTCTGACTCCAAGAAATCTCTACACATTCTTTGGGCTTTTCCAGCTGGATAGTTTTATTGGTGTAGTTCAGTATCGTTCTCTTCCTTTTTGCATCTTTGCCATTCATGCTCACTGTTCAAGACTAACAGAATATTTATAAATCTGGTGTACACTTCCCAAGCTTCTATTCCCAGCTAGTGTAAGGCAGCAAAAACTCAATCACTACTGTGTTTGCCCGTGGGGACTCAACAACAGAACTTAAAAAATCCTCAGCTTTACTAACATTAATAAAAATTGGCAAAAATAGTTCCCTGCTTCCTTTCTTTCCCATCCTTGGGCTCTTAGTCCCCAGAAAGTGAAGAGCTGCACTGGCATGTCCTGACATGTTGAGTCTTTGAGCTGCTGTTTTCCAGGCTGTTGCCATCTGCCATTCAAAAGCACCAACAATTTTGGAGGTAACAAAGGGGGTCTTGAACAAGTGTTGCATCATGAAAGCATGCTCTTAGTGGTCTTAAATGGTTAAAATGTTCCAATATAGCTCTCAGTCTATAGTTTTCTTCCTTACTTTTATTCCATGATTCATTTAATAAAATCCCCTGCAAGAGAACAGATGAAGGAAAAAAAAGAACAAACCCTTTCAAAGCCATGTGAAATTACTTCTGAATCAGATGCAAATTCAGTCCTGTTGATCACAAATTGCTATGTGCAGCCTTTCTGTGATAGGTCCTAAGGCAAGGGCAGAAGTGCTATCTCTGCAGCACCATGAAACTTTATGACAGCAAACCTGTGAGGGAAACTGTGCCACCGATCCAAACTCGGCTTCCAGTGGCAGAGCTCCCTGGGGAAGTGCCTGCTGGTGACACCATGAGAGCCAGTAACCTAAAGGAATCAGAGCCTAGGGGATAAAGCTGGGGTTGGACGGGGTGATGAGGGGAGGCTTATGGGCTGTGCAGTCACCACACACATACACACAGACCCAGGGACTAGGAGGACCTCTGGGATCTTAGGGATATGAGCTGTGCCCTTCTCATCAGTTAATACCAACACCAACAGGTACAGATAACGCTTCCTGAGCACAGGGGAATGCTGCTGCTTTCACTGATCTCAGGAGCAGTGCCACAGCACCAGGACTCTGACTGCCAACAGAAAGCTCAACAGCTCCAGCTTTTAACTGCAAATGGTACGTTCAGACGACATCATTCACTCTTAGCAACGGCCAGCCAAATTTACAACCTTCTGCTGCTTTAACCAGAGCTGCTGTGTCTGTGGTTGAGCCAGCTTCCATGTGCTGCTGGAGGCTTCTCCCACACAAGCTCTTCAGCATATTTAGGGATATGTGGCCTTGTGACTGGGGCAGCAGCAATGCACTGCACATGTCTTCATCTCACAGCAGAATTATTTTCATCTCCCCCACCTGCCATCCACGTCACATTACCCAAGAATAAGTCAGTTTTTTACTTCCCTTTTATGGACTATGCCTATGAGAGATCCCATGGGACAGTCTCAGCTAGAAAGAGCATCTCAGTGGAAAGGGTTCAGCTGGGTGTGAATCCAATGGATTATACAGGCATAAAGATCCCAAGAAAAGAGAACTGCTAGCTCTTCTCTGGCCATCGCTTTCAGCTGGAGTCTCTTTTTCTGGTGGATATAATATTAAAGTGATATTAACATGTATTATTTCTTTTTGTCCTATCAACATCCAGGAATTAACGTAGATTAAGTCTTTCTAGGTGCATGTGGTGTTTTCCATGTTAATAATTAAAATGCATTCTTGCTTAAAAAAAGCCAGCAACAACAAAAAAGAATCCAGGTTGTTGTCTTGACCTGTGTGTTGATATGACTGATAGAGAGAAGACAGATCTGTGATAGGAACAGTCCAGAAATGGGCTGTTACAAAAGACAGCATAAAGCTGTTCCCATCTGTCCATGGCAATGATTTAGACTGCAGTTTTTAAAGATACCTGATGTAGTGAGGTGTCTGAAGCCAGAGTGCTTGTCAGGTTCCCAGACTTTAATGTGGGATGAAAAGCATTACTGCATGGCCCACATCTGAAATGTTTAACTCTGCTAAGTTTCTGGGGCTTTTGTTGATGAGTTTTTTGTTGTTGTTGTTGTTGTTGTTTTTTAGGAAAATGACTTGAATAAGCCTGCTGTTTTTACTTTCTGTTCTCCCAATCAGCTACAGCTGTAGAGGTAGTACTTCAGTGTACTTGCTCCCATTACAGAGTCTTCAATGTGAGTCAGTATGTCTACTTAAGCCTGGCAAATACATAGACAAGCTAACAGGTTCTGCTCCTCCATTCCCTGGAGAACTTTCATCTCCTTAACAACAACTTAAAAATCAGATTCCTACCTTAAAGGAGCAAGGAACAAGTAAGACTTTTCATTCAACTTCTCCAGCCTTAGATAGGGGACCAGTGACCTTATGCTATGTTTGGACCTCTTGACAAACACACCAGCCTACCTCACACTCTAGAAAAATGCAAAGGAATCCTACTCTTTGAACAGGTTTCAAACCTTCTTTCAGGTTTAGGATGTGGCCTCAGTGGACTTTCCCAGACGAAGCGAGAAAACAGAGGATGGGGTACAGATGTTCCTGGTAGAAGTGCAGCACTTAAGCAACACAAAACCAGCACTGCTGATGCCTTTCCTCGCTGCTGTTGTTGAACTATGAGAGGGACATACATACGAGTTGCCCTAGATGGCAGTTTTTCTGCGAACTGAACTGGCTTAACTACAGTTAGTCATAAAGGTTCCACCTATGTTGGTTTTCGAAGGAAAATTGATTTTCCTGAGGGAAACCTTTAACTTGGAAAGTTTGGTCTTACTTTTGAAGGCAGAATAGGGTGTAATATCCTATTATTCCACCACCCCCCAGCCCCTCTGCCCTATTTCTCTCAAAATATATGTAGACTTGAGTCAGAGACCCATCTGTTTTAAATTGAATAATAAATATTTTCTTAAAGGAATAAAGAAATTCTTACAAGTTTAATTAATTTTGTATTTGCTAAACAACCCCCCCTCCCCCGAACTAAGACAGCTATGAACATGTGCAGGAGTACATTCAAGCAACATATTAAAAATATATAAAAAATATTTACCTGTATTGACTTTGATTCAATTAGAAATTTATTCTAATTATCCAGCGGAAATTAACTAGCTTGCCTTATTAGATATTAAACACAATAAATTCAATCATTCATTCAATCGACTTGAATAACTCACAGAGGGAAATTGTATGAAGAACCAAATGCCCTCTTTGGCCTGGTAAGGGATACAGTCTGCTCAGTGCCTTACAGGATGAAGCCTTCTGTGTGCTCCCCTTCCTGTGGGTTTGCTCTGTAGCTCCCAGCCCTTGCAGGGACCACGGAGACATGAAGGGATAATGAAGTCTCTGTCTATACAATTATAATGGATTGCTAAAAGTATCAGAGTTGCTGTAAATAAATCATTATATCAGGCTCATTTAGCCCGATTTCTGCTCTCAGATGGCTTGTAATAGAGTTCTGTTTCTGAAAGTCAGCCATTCCTTTGCAATTAGATTTATCACTAATCAAAAATGGAAGCTATCCTGCCAGCTTTCAATTGCACTTGGAAATACCGTGTTGGGCTCAAGCCTCAAAGTTGAATTTATTCATTTGCTCAAACTTTAAAACCACCCATCTGCAAATATTTAGATGCCCTAATTATTAATTAAAACTTGCAATGACCATCTAGTGAGGTGCAGCGTCCACATAAACCCAGACATCACAGCAGCAGAAGAGCTCCTTTCACCTCTCATCTCCTGGCAACACACCTTCCAACTTCCTCAAGAACTCCATTCAGCAAGGACTTTACAGCAATTGCATCTCTGCAAGATGTAGTTGTCCCTTTTCACAGAGCTTGACAGGATGACCAGTTTTGCAGGGACTGTGCAGCCAGACTTGCACCAACTGTGCCTGGGGCAGAGCTCCCCTGTGGCAGGACTTTGCACTCCAGGGCCACAGGAGACTTGCTCCTGGCTCAAGACTCTCTTAAAAGGCATCTCCCTTGTCTGCCTTGCCACCTTGTTTACAGCTCCAGACTGTATGGTTGCACCTGATGCCTGCAACCCCACCGAGCGGTTCTTGTCGCTGACCTGCTCGATTTCATCTCCTTTGGGTCTCAAAACACTGCCATGGAAAGAGAAAGAGGGATTTTGTATCCTGGAAGGTCTTAGGCCACTTCAAATTCAGGACCACATGCTTATGCAGAGGTGAGTACAATCTCTATCCCCCACTGCCAAGTACACCCACAAAATTCCAGCTTAGTAAATTCATCTTCTGCCAATATGTACTTGGCCAGGATACCAAACAACATGCTGTGTGGGTGGATGTAAATAAAATCCCTTTATCATCGCAATCTAGCCATCTCTTGGTAGCCATGGCAACTGAAAAACACTACTTAGATTTTGTCATCAGTGATACAGCATGAAAGTTTATATAACACAGGATATGTTTACACCAAGTTCCACACAAGGAACACAAAAGGTAATATTGTATTTACCTAGAGCTACCGTAGAACCAGGTGTGCAGGGGAGAAAATATCTGGATATGACCAGATTATATTTGGTAGTTTAATCCCTTTCCTATCTCATAAATAGATTTAAGTGTCAAAATACTATTTGAAATTGTTCCTCAGTGAAATTCATTTCAATGAGCAGCATTCTGTTAATCTGTATACAATGAGCAGCATTCCGTGGCTCTGTACACACAGTCTCCAAAGCTGCTTTGAAAATACGGAAGTGTTTTTCCACCACCATGTGATCCCATGAATATTGATATCGGATATACTTCACATGTAAGTCTTGGTCCCTCAGAGGCTGACCACGGAGAGGAAGAAACGTGTGCCTAGGGACAAGGAATTTGTGAGAATGAGAAGTATTATGTGAAACAGTCCACTCTGTACAAGGCAGCAACCCAATCCCAGTTTCCATCCAAATATCTTCAGAGGTCTGCTGTTTAGGAAATTACAGTCTAAGCTATTAGGTAGACACTGGTAAGAGGATGATATTTAAAAAAAACTTTCTCTTTTTTTTCTGTTGCCCAAAATATAATGCACTGCACAGAAAGGAATAACTTAAGCAAACACTCCCTCTTTCTGACTGTAATAGGCATATATAAAAGTGAATATGAACTAGAAATATTACTGTAATCTCAAGCTGAAATTTTGTCAGGCATGGTGTAAAGGTTTTGCAATTTAATTTTGCTACTTCATTGCAACATGTTGACTGGTAGAATCCAGTTAGTCATAACTATAACTATTCAGTAAATGGAACTAATTGAGGTAGTAATTAAGTGGCATCATGCTATAGATTTCAGTAAAGTGTTCACAGTATGCTAATGTTTATACTTACCTGTAGCAGTGTGGTCCAAGAAAGCTTCTCTGGCCAAAACCATGTAGGACTTGGTGCTGCAGGATGGGAACATGGCTCTGTCCCTTCTGATATACCAACCACAGACTAGGAAATATCTTGCCTCTGGTGAGAAAAGGTCTTCCCAGGTGAGTAAAACAGGAGTTCCCAAAGTGCTCAGCAACATCCTTTTAATCCTTTCCCCAGTCTCTTGGTCTCAAGTGTAAAGTCTCAGTGTAGCTCCCGAGCCATAAGGATGAGGTGCAAACTGATCATGAGAGAAGGTGCTGCTACGTGAAGAAAATAAGAAACTGCACCCGAGCCAGGGTACAAAGTGAAGGAAACTCTCAGCTCTCCACGGCATGGCCAGGACTGCACAAACACCTCACACAAATCCATGCTGCTAACTTGGAGGATAATTTAGTGAATATCTCATGGTTAAAATCTCCTCTAAAAGCTGATGGCAAATGCAAATCTACTGGATCCACAAGACCTTACTCCCTGCTGTGTCATAGCCGTTCACACCTCTCTGACATCACTATTAGAGAAATAAACCAGATCCATCATATTTGTATGAAAACCAATAATGTACATTGGAGCTAAGAACAGTATATTTCAACAAAACAACTGTTTCAATCCAGCAGAAGCAGCAGGAAATAATTTCATTTTATATTAGAAAACTCTCTTTTTTTCTATTAAAAACATTTTAAAAATTCATAATAATTTGAGTAAATTTGAAGAGGACTCTTTAGTCGGAACTCAGAAAATGAGAAAAGGGATGATTTAAGTTACAGAACATATAAACTTGGCCTCTTTGAAGTTACCAAAGCTAGCAGAAGGTCTGATTATAGAAGGGATAATTTAGAAGACTAAGAAAATATGGTAGAATAAAAAGAAGGGACAAAAGCTACATTAAAGCAATTATCGCTCAACTTGTAGCTGTGCAGCACAATATATCAGAAACTTTACCTGCAGTTTTGTGAATTTAGCAAAAACAAGAGGAGGTAATTCTGAAATATTCAGATCAAATTGATACACCAGAGACTTGGATATTTGATCTGGGCATTACTTTAAGACCAGAAATAGTGCTGTGAGGATGATCTGTGGTTTCAACACTGAGTGTTACACGAAAGGCTGGATGCAGCCCTTGTGCCACATGCACAGCCTGTCCTACAGCAGTGGCCTCCTACCACATCTGGTAAATCATGTCTGCACATCATCCATCCTGACCACAGGCTTGAGGTGGCACAGCCATCCCTGCCAGGCTCAGGGCTTGGTGCTGGCCATGTTGTAATGACAGACGTGCAGGATAAGCGTGCTAAAAGACATTCAGGTGTTAAAGTTAAGAGTGACTGAGTCCAACTTGTAACCCGCTGTTGGACTCTGGCTACCTCTGTAGTCAATGGAGCAAGCTACAGACTGGGACTGCCTGTGGATAACAGTGGACAGAATGGCTAGATTGTGACATCCTTCCTCACATCCACCGAGTTCTTACCTCCGCCAGTTGCAAAGGGTCTGGCAGCCTTGACTGCTACCCCTCTAAGTCACTCATTGTTCTCCTGACAATGAAGGATGTCTTAACAGCCATCACCTCAGTCTGGCTTTGGTACAAAGGTCTGAATACAGCCTATATCTATGCTGCTAAAATAGAAAGGGGTCGGGTGCCCAGCTGCTAAACCTCAAGCCAAGTAGGGTGGATAATGTCCACAGTGCCTTGCAGAGGACCCTATAGAGCAGCCTTGTTTTAGAGAGAGCTGGTTGAGACAAATCATCAGATGAGCCATTTGGGTGATCAAAAATACGATGTTTGACCTTGTTCCCTGATAACACAGACCCATAAAATCTAATCAGTTATGCAACCCAGTCCGCAGGCTGATGTAATATTCCCTGTAGAAAAAAGAGGAGAAAAAGTCAGCTCTACCTGAGAAAGTCAAAGTCTGCATTCTAAACATTAACTTATAATACAGCTTACAGTATTTATTAACACCTCTATAAATATTGAGAGATCCTCATACAATCAAGATAGTTTCAGTAGCACTTACATTATGAAAGACATCTCTCAAGCTTTACAGAAAAGCATGACCTTGTCTTGTAGACTTCTACTTTTTTGTGCTAATGGACAGATACTTTTTAAAATTCCACCTGCTCCCTTTTACAGGAGGCTATGTTTGCTATACTGCAAAAGAGCTAATGAAGGCATTCTTATAACTAATTCTGAGCTAAAGGGATGAACCAGATGACTCAGAGACTTTGGATGCTGTAATTTTGTTAAGCTCATCAATGGCAACATCTGTTTCTTGAGTGAGTGAAGCCGGAAATGTTTTCTTTCCTTTTTTAGTTATCAGAATTATTTAAAAGAGAAGGGGTGAGGTAGACAGTTGGCTCCATGGTGTCACAGCTAAAATATTACTGGCACTTCAATTACTTCATCCGAAGATTGTTCATGTCTTCATGCTGGACATCAGTGAAGGCCAGGCCACTGCGGGTATATCTGGAGGGAAACAAGTGACAGTTCCACCAACGCTCTCCATCTGATGAATCTTCATCCAACATGAAAGTGGTCTATCTCCTAATCTGAAGAACAGGAAAATTCTCCTGTAGTTTCAACTGTGAATTGACACAGAAGTCACATCCCTTTCTCAAACGACTTCCACTTCTACTTGCTTCAGAGGAGACTGTACAAGACAGCAGAGGCTGATGCTATCAGACTTGAAAGTAGCATTGCACAGGCTCTCCTTTGGTGACAACCAGGTAGATCTAGTCCCAGTCCTGCCCTGGATGTCTAATACAGACACATCCACCAGACCTCAAGTAGGAGGCAGACAGAGAACTTTTTTCTTATAAAGAAATGAAAACGTTGATGCAAACAGTTCCAGTGTGACTACTCAAGGAATAGCTCACCTGTGTGAGCCTAATTCAGCCACATACTGAAAACAAACAGGTAAACAGGAGCCCTTCCCAGAAGCATTCTGACCACTCTGCCCATGAGCACTTGGACTCTTCCAGGTCTTCTCCCTGTATGGATAGCAGTGGTACATCAAGCACCAAGGAAAGGCCCCTTAGTCTGCTCTTGTCTCTTTACACTGAGTGCAGGAACTACACTGAAAGAAAGGAGCACTAGAAAGTGGTTGAGAGGTAGAAGGGCTTGTCTGGGAGAGCTAAGGAAGGAGAGGCACACAAAAATCCACAATAATAATCTACTTTACTAAATTCAATCATGGAGCCTCGTGTGTCAAAGGGGAGAATAGATAAGTTGGTATTGGAGGCAAGACCAAGAGATGCAGAGCTCTAGCAGATATGTAAAATAATTTTGTGCCTAGTTAGGCAGTCCCAGGGTGTCTTTTGTCACACATACATGAGCCAACTGCCAAATTGTGAGGCATGATTTCTATTCCTTGCTCCTTTGAAATTCATCCAGAATCCACACTCTCACCCCAGTGCCACAAGAATGTCCAAATGTGTTCTAGGTAGGAGATATTAAGAGGAGAGCTGACAGAATGGGCTCTTAACCTTATTTACCCTTCCCTCACCCATGCCAAAGCAGTGCCACACAGTAAGATTAGATACATTCCTCCTGATACTGGCTGTAATGAGAAACAAGAAGTAATGAGGTCATTTATTATCCCCTGTCTCTCCCAAAGACCTCAACATGCTGGCTCTGTCCTGTACTCTTCAGCAGCTGATTTCAGAGACAGAACGCTACTCACTCTTTGCTGCAGCAAAATATCCTGCCTGTTCCCCAACACAAAGAAATGAGGACATGAGGCAAGTTGCCAGGTTCTCAGAACTTACCCTCATAAAAGCACTATATGTGCTTACTGTTCTTCTAGATTACAAAAATTGGAAAGGAGAAGAAAGAACAGTAAATTTCACAGTGCATTTTATGGAATGGCAAACGCAGCACGACTGCCGCAGTGAAGTTTGTTTAGGCCATAAACATGTCATGGCTTGATGGAGAGCGCCACAGTCAATCAAATGAGTCAGGATTCCCCAAGAGGACTTTCCACTGAGTTCAGCATGATTTACCAAATTCGATGGAGAATGAAGAACTGTGGATTGGCTTCAGTGGCTAACTATCCCCTGGCTTCACACACTCCGTCTCTTGACTGCTATCAGTCTTCTGCACTCCCAGGTGCCTCAAAGTCTTGGAGTCAGCGGCCTGTTGTGCCAAACACTGTACAAGCAGAAATGAACAAACAGACCTTGTCCTGAAGACATCGTGAGGTTATCTTCAGATTTTTCCTATGCTTTAAACAATGTGCCTGAATGGAATCTAAGGAAGGGATGAGATATTTAACCTAGAATTTAGAACTTTTTCAGGATAGATTAGATTCTTAGGCTTTCATGCTAGAATGCTTTCTTCACCCTTGATTCTCTTGATTTCTTTGAAGGTCCTGGTGAAATAAAGGCGTAATGGATCCAAATCATGCAGGATGAAAGGCAGGCACTGGTGTCCCTGGTAACCTTGCTGGTACTGCTGAGCATACAAGCAATAGCAGGATATCCAGGCTGGTCTCACTGGCTAGGCAACTCTCCAAAAGAGTGGTGTTGGTACAACCATGATATACTGCGAAGTTTAATCAGTGTTTATTCTGTCTCACACTGTGTGGTACAACAGAAGTAGGGTGAGCAACTCAGGCTACCTCCAGCCCACAACTGCCAGGGTTCAACTTCTTACATCACTGATGGAAAAAAAGTCACAATTACTCAGGCTACTCTGTGTCATTTATCAGCCTGGTCCAGTGGCTGCTTGAAGTCGCAAAAAATGTCTACTGTGTTCACTGGATTAGTCTTTGTAAACCTTGCAGGATCTGAGTATACTGAAAGTGGTCCACAGTACCTCACTTAAATGAAGCAGGACTAGTGTCACACCAGATTATAACCATAAACTTACTGATAGGCCCAGTGGCCTTCTTCATTAGAAATAAAAGTTCCATAACATGAATCTGGGAATCTAAACAGTTTTTGAAGTACTGATTAAGTTACAGTGAAAAGAAGCAGAGGCAAAAAGCTTGAATTTCAAAATAACTCATAGAAAAAAACCCAACAGTCCTTCTCTCAATACAGAAGACTGTTGTGGGAGACATCCTAAAAATGAAGCTGGCCTTCTGTTTGCCTCACCTACAGTGTTTATCTCATGCTGGTTTGCAACCAGAAAGAAAAAGCAGTATTTAAGTAAAAGCTAGCTTACAATACTTCTGTTAATACTGTAGGAAATTATTTTTTAGTCTCTTAAGGCTTCTCTTAAGGCTTCTTTCTTTCCTCCGAAACTCTCTCAGGCTCAGGCTGGAAGAGGGTCTGAGCAACCCAGTCTAGTTTAGGATGTCCCTGCTCATTGCAGAGGGGGCGGACAGGACCAACTTCAAATTCTATGGTTCTATGACGGTACGTGGCCAACAGGTTTAGTCTGACACCTGATGTTGCTTCTTGCTTGGCAGCAAGGATATGAAGGAGAAACGACATACTCCCTGGTTACGGCTTTCTTAACCCAGCCATACAGTCCATCTGTGTTTGGGGTCTACTTCAACAGACTGGCTATAAGACACACCTGAAATGTACCACAAGGGCTCGGGAGGACAATTCCAGGCCACCGCTGAGCAGGCTTGGTCAGAGTGTCCACACCAGCACAGTGCCAGCACACGTCCTGGCTCAGTCCCAGCAGAGCTGTGGCTGCATTAGGGTGGTGCTGTGCCCGGAGAAATTAGATCTGCCTTTGAAGAAGGATAAGGAGCTTGGGCCGACTGACAGGACGACATAATTACACCTCTTCTGGAGCTAAATCAGGGATCACAGCATTAGGCTGAATAGTGTAGCCTAGATATTTCAGAAGTTACTCATTTTGAATTATCTTCAATAAGAACTCACAAGGGAGAGATTCAGTGCTGCAGTTGTAGGTTCCATCCATCTCTTCCTCCTACTTCTGTTAGCAATGCCTCCTGTGGTGTTTTCCCTTCCAGTCCCAAAATCCATAGTGCAGCCACTTGGGTCTTATAGCCCCTCCCAGCTCCAGCCTCCATCAGCAGGCATGACTCTTTCAGAGGGCATCTGACACAGCATCCCATTCAACCTTGGAAAAGAGCTTACTCCAGCCATTTCCAGGACTGCAGAATGGGGAGGTACACCATTAAAAGAATGAAAATGAATGGTGTCAAGCACAATGGAATCAAGTTAGGTTAATGATATTGGAAGGTCATTATTAATTTTTGCTGCCTTTTCAGAGATTTTTTTTTTTCAAAGCATCTTAGATATGCTACTGAGATAAGCACAGCATAAATGTTCAGCCAGACAGTCAGACACTGTACCTTCACCTTATTATGTGTGACTGAGACTGCAAACAGCTCAGATCAATCTCAGAGATATTAAATTAGAGCTGAATCTCACTCATCTCCCATACAAAATGAGCTGAGCTAAATCTGAGATAATGCCCATATCAAGAGACATTACAAACCATATTCTGTTGAGTGAAGATTTATTTTTAGTTTTTCCACAGAATATTTCTGGTTATAGGAACAATGGGAAAGAAGAGAAATTCTCAGCATTAGAAATGCATTGAATCTGTAAATGCATTATGTAGCAGCTAGGGGTTCTGTCTTTAAGACAGGACCAAATAATGATTCTTGCATAATGTAACTATATGACAACTAAAAAGAAGCCCCGGGTTGAAATGGGAAGCAGAGAATATTACAGAATCACAATAACAAGGTCATTTGAAGATGAGGGCAAGTAAGTAAGCAACTAAAGGAAAGAAAATTAGATATAATGAAAAGAAAGGAAACATTCATTATGGGGTGGGTGCGGAGCAAGGAATAAGTTAGATTCCTAAACTAAATTGGCACATACAAAAAATTTTCTCTCTCTGTGGATTTGAAAAGGCTTCTCCCATTCCCCACACTGTTACTGCAGTTCTTAGGGGCATAAAAGGACCTTGTGTTATAAGCACTGAGCTGAGCATCCTTGTCACCATCACCACAATGAAATTGGTTTAGGCCATCTCAAATGGTTTAGCGATCATGTTCTGGCTACCCCAGTAATGACAAATACAGCAGAGACAGGTTATAGGCTAACATGCTGTCCTAGGACCACCCAAACTGTCTATTGCTAAAAGCTCTCTGGCATATTTTTGGGTTTTTTTTTCTACTATTTTTTCCCAGACATTTTCTGGACACAGATGGGAATAACCTGGGTGAGGGACAGCTTGAACGTGTGCACGCCTTTCTGACGAGCAAGGGGAAAGGTCTGCTATGTGGAGATGAATTGTGCTGTGCCACTTGGCCTCAGGACCAGAGTGTGTTCCTAAGTCTGTTTTATTTGGTAGTGCAAAATGCAGCCTTTGAGAATCATAGAGGTCAAATAAGGTACCAGAAGACAGGAAAAAAAGACAAGTTATTCTTCTTAAACAGGGAAAAGATCAGCCAACATCAGTTTCTGGAAAAAATCTGGAACAAATAAATGACTGCACTGTGTACAAGGAGCTGAAAGGTAACAAGAAGATAAATAATAATCCACTGGGATTCATCACAACCAGACTGCATTATACCAATTTAGCTTCCGTCTATACCAAGTCTTACAGTTACAGTTGAAGCAGTTAATGTATTTTTATCTGAACACTGTCTCATGTAAGTTTCTCACTAAAAAATCTACACACGACTGTCCATCCTACGCTTGACTATCCATTAGCAGAAAATGCTCAATAACTGCATTCTTGAGGAGCATCTTCGGGTTTAGTTTAATCCCAAAGGAAAGCAGGTCATGTACTTCAAGACTGCTCCGTAACACAAAATAAAACATGTTATGTGGGGATAAAGTCAACTTCTTCAAAAGTATTGTTGTAACAACTGAAATACTAATGTACATCTATATCGCTGGGCATCATAAACTGAAACATAGTTTCCATTTAAAAATGGGAGCCATCAGATCAGGTTTTACATGCAGAGGAACAGCTTCCAAGGCATACTGTTTTGTTTCACTTTTTGTAAGAACTCAGCTGAAGCTCTTTGTTTAGTTCTGGGTATCAGAAAGAGAAACGGGAGATAGTCTAGAAGAAAGTGATATCGAAAGTATGACCTCTTGGGAAAGATTAAAGGACTTGAGATTGTTTAACTTAAAAACTGACTGGAGACATGACAACAGACCATAAACATTTTTAGAGAGAAGAGAATAATCTGCTCCTTCTTCCCATAATGGATAGCACAAACAAGAATAACAGGAAAAGTCTCCTAAATTTGTGCATAGGGAAGCACTTGCACAGATTGTCTAGCACAGATTGCCTATGGAGATATGGCAGTCTCTATCAAGGATGATCAGTTGCAATTACACAAGCAGGAGGTATAAATGGCACTTCCTTAGGCTATGCAGACAGGCTAAGGCAGCTTCTGAATGTCCTTCCCAAACCAGTTTTTCTACGACTCTGTGCTCACTTCTCCTGACTTAGTGGAATGTTATTTTTCCCAAATGTCCTTGTTTCAAGCAGTGGAGAGCAGAATGGTTTTTGTAACAGAACAGCTTAGGATGTTTTACAGTGGGAAGCTGTCACGGTAAAATCATCCCTAGGAATCCATCTTGCACATCTGACTTCTGTGGAGGTCCCACTCCTCTTGCCACTGCTATGGGATGGAAGAGATGTTTTCCTTCTCTTCAGATCACGATTTCAAAAAAATATGGTTGTGCTCAGCCAGGAGAGATCATGGAAGTGCAGATCACACGCAGAAATAGGATTTTGTGTGCCTTGGAAAATGCGTTGCATGTTTATTTGGGCCTTTTGAGGAAGTGTTGAGCAAGTTGTGGTGAAGACTGGAACCTGCATATGCTCTCCTCAAGCTGCTGTGCTTCTGTCAAGCGCCTTCAATAGAAGAACGTAAGGACAGCAGAGAGTAAAACAAGTGGAGGTAACTGTAATCACCAGTTACAGTGGCATATCCTCAGGGCAAATAAAACAAGCACCTGACCACTGACTGCAGTCCTTATGTAGAACAGCATACCATCTGGATTCATCTAGTATTAAATAGCCGTTAAATGCATAATCTTTATGTACAAACCTAGTGTATATGCAAACTCCAAGGGGGAAATGTGGGTCACTGTGGATCTGCATGGTTCCACCTTCCTCTCTAATATGGTACAAGTGGCAATAAAAGGATGCCTTTTCTGAAGCCTGCTGCAGGAGGACATGGCCTTGAGCAGATGCTTAGAAGCTCGGAGCAATTTGCCCCTTGCAGAATGAAGGCCAGACTTTTCACACATCAGAGGGTAGTTGCTCTTCAGGAAAAATGTGACATTTAGCACTGAGTCAAGAGAAACACAATGGCCTAAGCAGTGCTGTATTACTGTGTTGATTACCAGATGTGCACTGACATTTAAAAAATGAGCACTGGCTTTTTAGTGCTCTACAAACTCCAAACCTGATCCCTTAAAGCCTCCATGCATGGAATGCACATTGACTTGTGTATACAGAGGACTAGCCAGGTCAAGCCCTGAATATTAAATGATCACTTGTCATTCCTGATGTTGGTGCTTAGAGCTGGAGTCATATTGTTTTGTTTAGGCAGAAACCATTCAAAACTTTTTCATACTCTGAGTTTTACTGAACTGAGAAGAGTAATATTTATAAAGCAATTCTTCTGGAAGGGAAATCCTTTTTCACCCTTCAAGAAAGCCCCCAAATCTGAAACAAGCAAAACACTGGCAAAATCTACCAACAAAGTAATCACTGAAACAAATAGTCAGTGTTAAAAAGAATATGAGGCCATTCCAGAACAATTTCTTTTTAGGCAGTCTAGACAGTGTGGTGGCAATAACATGAAGAATTTAGCTTTCCCAAGCTACAACATTTATTTTTTTTTTTAGCAGCCAAAAACCTCTATAGGCAAGGAGAACATACAGCCAAGTTTTATTTTGTCAGTGCTGTTAATTTTTTATACACAGTGAAATAAATCGTAAAGCTGTAGGTGTTAGTTGAGCCTGAATACAATGAACTGGAGAGGTGAGGAAACTGTCTCTCCTGGCCTCCAGGACTCTGCAGTTTAACTCTATGATCCATACATTGAAGCCAGACTGAAATAAACTTCTGCTGAAGGCAAGATTTGACTTGTCCCTAGAGGAGAAACTCCAGAAACTGCAGTGGTCTGAACAGTTTATTTACTCCCCAGGGAAAATAGATTGAGAACCTGTAGCTGTGGCATGACACATCTACTCACAATGTATGAGGGGCTGGAAAATCCTTTGTTCCATGAAAATAGAGCATGTCCCCTAAGTATTTGGAAAACAGACACAGTGGTTTTCCATCAGGCAAAGTTTTGCTTCTGTAAACCCGAACGAATAAAAATGGAAATGCAGGGGTAAGAATGAATGCTGATTTCAAGAAAACTAGGGGACTGCAAATATAATTGACTGAAAGGTAAGACACAGAAACAGCACACCTTTATGTAGTGGTTGATATACCTATCAAATTGACTTTTTTGGTTTTTTAAAACTAGAGCTTAACACATGTAAACAGTCCATAGGGTAAATTCTTATTAGTTGGAAACTTGATCACTAAAAGATGAATAGTCAATGAGTAGAAACACTACAGAACCAGACATCATTTCATGAATGGCAGATGGCCTGAGCAGCCTTGCAAACTTTATGAAAGTTGTTTTCCATTTGAATGAAAATGAAGAGAAAATGTAATGAAATGAGGTTGCTCTTTCACAATCCATGGGTTACATCCAGCTCTTGCTGAAGTTGATGATGGTTTTGTTCCATGTATAGTGGCCACCTGCTGTAAATGGTTGGCTGAATTTCAATTTCAGCTATATGCTAGGGAAGAATCTGGGAAGAATGTGGCTCAAGGCTTTCTTTAGAGCAAGGCATTCAGTCTAACTTCCCAACCCTACAAAAAAGACAGTTAATTCATATTTCTGGAGTTTTATTTCCTTCAAGGTGACAATATATCTAGTACTATGTGCTTGTTCAGCACATTATTAGCCTAGCTTGGCTGGTGTCCCAGGCCACTGCCCTCTGATAGATGGCATTAGTAATAATAATGATGAGAAAGAAAGATCACTATTGGCATTAGCCTGCTGTTCTATGGACAGCCTGAAGGTGTGCAAAGGGCTGGAAGGTGCTGGAGGGTACTGGTACTGTCTTTCCTCTGGGTCAGGATTAAGACAGATGAGGAGGATAAATCTTCCATGTGCTATGCATGGAGCATGAGTCCAGAGAGTTTTAGGTTGTGTCTATTACAAGCACCACATTTATTTGTGGTGTAGCAACAGTAGAAGTAGTAGTTATAATAGAAGCAGCCATAGCAGTAGTAGCAGTTATAATAACAAATTATTATAGCAAATTATCTGACTGCCCTTTTTCAAAGGCGTTGTTATCATTTGGGCATAGAAAAAGGAGGTTTGTGGGGAGTATGGGGTCTTCTAGCTCCACCACATTAATTGCCCTTATTACTGTTCTTAATCTATTTGGCTATTTCATTAATCTGTTTGGCTGTTTCATTAATCTGTTTGGCTACAGCTAGAGTTAATGTTTAAAGCAGTTTTTCTGCTGTGGACTTCCCCTGGCTGGGACTCCTCCAATTTCTGGAGCTACTTTCTACCTCAAAGTAGCTTTTGCTGCAGCTTTGAGAATATCTCCAGTGAGATATGCATAATATGTTATTTACTGAGAAATTCCTAAAGAAAAAAACTGCCCTTTAAAATAAACTTTATGAGACCTAGGCAAATAGATTTAGAAACATGAGAGCCAGAGCATTTTTATCTACATGAAAAGATTCCTTTCTTTTTTCTAACAACCAACAGCTGCACTTCATGGATAAGCCCCAGCAGAAGAAAACATGTCCATAGCTGTTACAGCTACTTTAAAAGGCTATTGCCAATACCTAGCTTTGCCACTTTCTTCTCAGTGTTTTGGAACTTCAAAAAAAAAATTATTTCTTTTCTAAATACCCACTGAACTGCAAAGCATACCCTTCAGGATTTCCTCCCTAATTTTCTGTACGGAGGCAAGGTGAGCAAACACAGGGCTACTCTAAACCAGAAACTTTTTCATTTTTATGAATGTGAGTCTGATGATCCATGTAGAGTGTCCTCTTATTTGAAACTCAAAGACTCTGGTGGTCTGAGTTCTTTTGCTAAACACACTTTCTTTCCTGGAAGGCAGTATGGAATTCCACATAGGCTTTGCTCAGAAAGGAGAATGATTGCACTGTAGACATTTAAGATTTGTATATACTTTGGAAGATGGTTGCCATCACATTTAAACATACTAATTTCCACTTCATTCCCTGATGTCTGTTCCCAAGAAGATTCTGTCAAGGAGGCCAACAAGAACCAGCCATAGTTTCATTCTCAAGGAAGCTCAACACGTTACAAATACTGGCACCATCATCAGCATTGATTGCACTGACTGGTAGCACTGGGGTGAGACAAATCCATACCACAGCTGACCAGGGACACAACTCACCTTGGGAAAAGTCATTTTAAGTCCTCTTCTGCAGGGCAGTTTGCAGCTTTGTTGCCTTGCAGTTGCATAGCATGCCATGGGAATGGTGCTGCAAACTGTTCAGTGGAGCTCATGTGGTCCATGCACCCCTACTTTGCTCCAAACCCTGTTGTCTCCCATTCAAGCATGGTGCTACTCAGGCCCTGCCTTTGCTCCTCAGAAAAGAGGAGCTTTACCCATCCTGTTTCATTTTGACATGTACACTGCTGACTCTGATCAAAATTCATGTTAAAAAAACCCTCTGTGAGTGTAACTTGGAGCTATCATAGTAGCGTGGTAGACGCAGGGAATGTCCAAGGGACGTGAAACCATAAAAGCTGGCTGTGCTTTAGCAACAAGCTATGCTGGAAATGGCGATGACTGAACTATCGGTGGTCTATTGTGCTTATTTGTGATTGACTGCCTCATCAATTTTCATTTGGGAACTGAAATGGAATTTGGGGGTGGATATGGTATTAATTAAGAAGGAAACTGGCTGCAATATGCTTGGAGATAAAAAATCTTTTCTGGTGGGAATCTGGTTTTGTATCCTTTCCAAATTGTTAAAGATGCATTTTACTGCAAAAGATATTTTTATGCAGTACTGTTAGCTCTCACTGAAGAACAAGTGAATTAGACATGAAGATGATTGGATTAATGAGAAAAAAATTAGAAAAAAGACTTTGTGGCTACAATAGATTCTTAAGAATTAAGCTTTTATTGGTAATGCCTGCTAATTACCCCATGCATAGCTCCCATATCTATGTAAGTAGTTAGGCAGTTGTCATCATCATGGTGCTTTACATTATTCATTAGGCCACTCTGAGAGGAGCATGAGATCATTATAAAACAGTCACAAAGCCATGGATAGCTACAACATCTGTCCTGTAGCTCACAAGTGCTACTGGAGCACATCTTACACACCAGCAGTATATAATGGTGTGCAGTTTTTAAAAGTTAGGTAAGAGTTTGACGGTAAGTTCTCATTAAGGCTTTGTGGCATCGATCAACCTCGGACACCAAAACAGAGCTTCTTTGAGCTTTTCAAGTGCTTCTTTTCCTTCCCAATTGCAGAGCACAGCTTCCTGCAATTGAACTGGCCCTGCATGGGGTTTCTTGCTCTACTGGGCTCTAAGTGTAAATCAGGGCAACACAACTATAGCAGCAAGGCCAGAAAAGAGAAGTAAAATATTTGAAGGATGCCCGCTGATTACAGTAAGACGTAAATCAATGAAAAACATCACAGGAGAGAAATCAGGGGAATCAGAGTGAAATGCTGTTTGGGAGAGGAAAAGACAGGTTAAAGGATGTGCTAGGAGACTGAAATTCATCAGAGGGCTTGTAAAACACAGGAAAGACTAGATTATAGGGAAGAAAAGCAGGAAGTGACTGAAGGGTGTGAAAAGGCTGAGTGGAAACTGTAGTGAGCAACTCTAGCAATCATCAGGAAAGTTGAAAGCTGACAGCAATCCAGGAATTTTAATTCCAGGAGTGAAAGACTGACTGACAGAGCCTGTCAGAGCCAGGCTGACTGTCGACATGAAAACTGAAGTCTGGTCTCCCAAAGAAGGGAAATGAAGGAGGGGGATGGGAATTCAGGAAAAAGGAAGTCAAACTCAACGGAAGATAGAAAAGGGAAAAGCAACTGGACTTCCAAAGACAAGGAAGATAAAAAGGGAATAGAGATGAACTTGACAGGAGAAGGCAGTAAGAGTGGGAGTCTGGCATTTCTGCAGCAGCTCTGGGAATCAGAAAACAGGTGCCTTGATCTGGGGCTCATCAAGACCCAGAAACACAAGAAGCAAGCAAGGAAGGCAGGAGGTCAAAAAAGCCTCTGTGGGAAAGCTGACAAAAATCAGGGAGATGGGTTAGTGGTGGTCCTAACATCTGTGTGGTGTTGTGGTGAAGGAACCAACCAGGGGGCCACAGAGCCCAGAGACAGAGGTTTGGTGGGCTGGTACCAAGGAGTGAACCGCCCATACTGTGAAGATGGCTTCTGCCTTTGAATTCCTAGGATTCCTGAGGGGTGGTTCTGTCTACAGTTGACAGACACCTCTTGTGTCCCCTAAGGGAAGGTGTCCTGACCTGTCCCTCCCTTCTCCTCTTCCTATGGGTCGCTGTGGTGTCACCCCGCCCCCTTCCCTGCATCCTTATAAAGTCCTGATTACAGTGCCTTGCCCTCTTTGGCATTCGGACCATTTGAGGGTGCTTCTACAATAAACCCTTGGATCACCGGCCGAGGGCCACCTCTGCTCACTTCTTTCTGGCAGCGCCTGGGCTATCCAAAAGCCCCAGGCACGCTAGGCTCCGTGCCCTCCTCCGCACAGGCTGGGAGGCTGGCAAGCGAGGCACCGAGGTGCCCCGGGGTGTTCTTCCTTTGTGTGGGACACGCCTGGACCAAGCTGCTGCCATCTCAGCCCAGCCAGCGTGCCGGCGCGCGTTAATATAGTGTGGTACCAGACAACTGTGAGAAAGAGACTGCAGCCCAGCAGAGGAGCTAATTTGAGACAAACCATCATGATGTGCCTCTACTCGCTTTGTGAAGAGTGTTGTGGAAAGAACAATTTTGTATTTCCTTTACCAGACTGTATGTTCCTAAGACCATCCAGGGCCTGAAAAATTGTGACTGTGACTTGTGCCTGCTGACTTGAGGAGAAAGAGGTGTCTTAAGTAAGAGTTTTACCATTTATATTAAAACTGTATTTTGTGCATGACACAAAATTTGGGAGGGAGAGAGCAAGTGATCAAAAAGGGCAACAATTTCTCTGTAATGGTGGAAGATGTTGGGCTTTTCTGGGAGCTCAGAACCGCAACTCTCCTGAAAGAGCTTCACAAAGAGGAGCTATCTCTTACCCTGATGTGCTTGGCTGGAGAGCTTGCTTTTAACCACAGCATTGAAATTAGATGTCAGAAAACTCAAGGTCAAGCTTTTGTTTTTATCAAAGCTTTAAATTATTAAAAACTTTAAGGACACACTTTAGGAAGGATCCATGGTTGGAAAGCTAGTGGAAAATACTTAGCACATCTGCAAAGCAGCTCTACTTATTTATACGGAAGACCTCTTCTGCACCCGAGCAATTTCAGTCCACAAAATGCTCAAAGATGCAGTGCCACCTTTTGGACAAACAGATGTCATGTTAGGTCAGGCATGAAGTTGAAAGGAGAGAGAAATAGCAGGTGACATTCAGACCCTGGCCAGAATTGGCTCTCCGAGAAATGATCAGTAGCAAATGGGGAAGATAATTGGAAGCAGTACTCAGAAATGGCTGTCTGCTTTTTCTTTAGGAAATGTATGTCTTTATTTCTCAATTTATTTGAAAAGGTTTTCAAGGTCAATGAAGTCCACAACTGTTAAAAAAAAAAAAAGAAAAAAAAGGAAAAAAAAAGGCAAGCAAAAAAAAAGAAAAAAAAAGCAAGGAAAAAAGCATACTGTGGTTATACAGAACTGGAGTATGGGTAGCAATTCTGGGCCTCACCTGTTGTAATGTCAGAGAAGTAGTACCAAATTCTCCAGGGACTGCAAATCTGCAGTGCATGATCTTCACTATTTAGAGAAGAACATTCAAACAAATATGTATGCCATCATCTAGATCCAAGGGGACTGCTGCCGTGGTCTTGGAGATTTAAGGGCTGACAGCACAGAATCTGTATATAGTTCTTGTCTAGCAAAGGAATACTTTAAATGATATATCATTCATCTTCAGTGAACTGTAAAGTCTGTGTATTACCTGCACTGGCCAAAGCATCAACAAACAAGAAGGAAGATAACCATACAGAAAGGTGAACTGATTAGTCTGGAAATCACATATCCACCCAGTGGTACTGTCCTGCTGTGCTGAACATCCTTTAGGTGATCTCTGTAGGTTAACTATTTCTTGAAAACACTAAAAGGATATTGTGCAAATAAAGTGGAAGTATCATGAAGAAAACCCCCCCTAGTCTCTGCATCTTTCTGCAGTGTAAATCTTTTGGATCCTTGTACCCAGGCCAAATCTGACAACGAGGTCTTAAATAATTTCCTTCATTTCTTCTCCTTTTACTATAACAGCAGCAGTGGACATTGCAGCCCTTGCTCGGTAGCCTGTCACAAAATTATATCCATGTGTAGAACAGTCATTAGGGTATCCTAGTATTTTCCTGGAAATGCTGTAATAAGGACTTGCAATCTGAAGGAGGTCAAAATTCCGCTGCTGACTTCTGCTACTGTTATGTCTAATACTCACCAAGGGGATGGCAGGCTAAAATTACCACAGCATCTTGAAGATTTCTCTACTTTGTCACTGCTACCACCTTCTTCAGCCTCCACCTTATCTCCAAGGGACCAGACACAGAGTTCAGGGATCTGGGGACCCTTCTCATTTTGTGTAAAATTATTGGCAGGTATCTTGATGGTCCTGGGACCCATTACATATTTAATCGGACTCTCTCCTGTGTGCCAACACAGGGATTGTTATTAGACTCCTCTGTCTGCCTCCTTTTCTTCTCACCAATGTGGCTGATTGCAGAGGCAGATAGTTTTCTCCAGAAGGGAGAGTTACAGACCATGTATGCATTGCTTTCTAGTAGGTGAGAGGTGCTTTCAAGAGTGACACAAAGTCCTTGTTCCCAGTGGCATATCTGTGCTAAGGCAGCTTTCCTCTCTCCAGTGTTTCACTTGTCTTTAACAATAGGTATTATAAAGCATCCTGTCTTTATGTCCCAGCCTATTCCAATAATGCTGTGGATTGAGTATTATTTAATCTACAACTAAAATAAAAATATAATTAATAAAATGTATTTCAACTGACAGACATTCTTTTAGTTCAATCCCAAATGAGATATTTTGGTTTAGTTTTGTGCATTTCCCTCATGCTTTAAAAAATAAAATGTAGCTAAAGTTAGTCTCGAAATACTATTAGAAGAATACTACTTATATATAGCATACTACATACTTCCAAATTTTGAAATATTTTGATCATTCCAGTATTTAAAAAAAATTAGAATTTCATTACACACATACACACACACAATCTATTTGTTTTCATCGGTAAATATTTGTGCATTTTGCCAAAAATTCAAGCATTGTCAGTCCAAATCATGTTTTTCCTTAGTGAATAAATGATGCAAATGACAAAATATGTCTCATTCTAATCACATCTTCTATTTCAGGTATGCATTATGTCTTGATTTGGACAGGTGTTT